>ML680776.1:0-37248 GCA_007922225.1 Emydura subglobosa
CCGTGCACGTAGCTGTTCCCATCATTTCACACTGACTCAACAGACATGCTGTGCTTCAAAGCGACACGCAGACAGAGCAGCAATCCTGAGTCTGATACAGATTATTTGCACTGCCGAGCAGCCCATCATGGACCAGGACCCCATTGTGTCAGGGGCTGTGCAAACACAGAACAAAGACAGTCCCTGTCCTAAAGAGCTGACAATCCAAGTACCATTTTCACTATCCTGCTATGTAAAGCAGAGCAATTTGTGTCTAGGGACAAGGCCTCAGATATTTACGAAGCAGAAGCTTCCCTAGGAACTCGGTGTTATTTCGGTTTTTCTCTCTCCATCCCCACTATCACTCCTTCATTCCCACTTCCCTTTATTCCCTCCATCCCAATCCTTCCCTCTCGTAACCCCACTCACTCTATCTCCTTCCCTTCCCCCCAACGGCCATGCCTTTGTAGCTCAACCCTCTGACCACCTACCAAATATCTGTGCCCTGTTCACTTGGTTCTCCTGCAAATCTTCCTCCCTGCCTCAGTCAAACATCGCACAAGCTCCAAAAGGGACAGTGCAGCTGGCAGCTGGAGAGGGGACTGAGATTTCTGAGACACAATCTGTCCCCAGCCCCTGCTTCGGCCTGTGGCTAAACAGCACCAGGAAACACCAAAAAACTTTGGGGTGGGACCAGGGGGGTCATTTTTGGACTGGAAGCTGGGGGTAGTGGGTGCAACATGCAGCTGGCTTCACGGATGAGCTTATTTCCCCTCCTCCTGAAAGACCCCCTTAAAAATATTTGTCTGTCTGCGTGACAATGTCTGTACATGTGTGCAGGGCTTTGTTCGCCTGGTGTCCCTGAGCTGTGTCTCTGTCCTGAGATCTGTGTCCCCAGCTCTTTCTCTGCTGCAGCATCTGGACTTCCTCCTCCGCCTGCATTAACCCAGGAGTCACCACTAACGAGTGTGTGGGTGTGTGTGTGGGGAGGAGGGGGAGGATTGTCTGGCCCAGGAGAGTATTCATTGAGGAGTAACCACAGGAGGAGGAGTATTTACTTTTTCCTCTGACTCTCCCGGCGCCCTCTTGCCACCCCGCGCCTAGAGGGGAAAGGTCCTTTCTCTAGCTAGCCACGTGGGTGTAACAGAGCAGGGAGACTGCAGGGACCCTGCTGGGAGCTGTTCTCTGGCTCCTTTCTTACCAGTTCTCCATGTGGGAATTAATTTCAAGACTTCCTTTGTAGCAACGTCTGCCCCATATTTCTCCCAGCGGATGATCTGCGCCCCAGCGTGGGCTTTGGCATCCCAGCTCGGGGTGACGTGTTGGTGGTGTCCCTGCAGCTGTATTTCACGCTGTTTCTTATTGACTCTCTGTGGCTGCCCCATTCTCAGCTCTTCCAGAGCTCTTCTTGGTCTTGCCACGCTGCTGCCACAGGCAAAGGCCCATCAAACTGCCAAGAACAGCAGAGACAGACAGAGTCAGAAAAGTGCTGCTGGCTGTGCCTGGGACAAGAAGCAGGAAGTGAGTGACTGCTGCCTCATGCTCAGCGGAGAAGCAGGAAGGGTTTGAGGAGCTCCGTGCACAGTGCGGGTCCACACTCACCCTGCTCTGCCTTTGTCACTTCCTGGTTATTGTTTTGCATGGCCCTAGTCGGTGTCTTTTCAATGGTCTGTGTGAAGTGTGTGTTTTAATGTCAAGATCTGAGTTGTTATTGCCCTGTGATACCCAATACATTAAAATCCAGGGGTGTTGTGACCTGATGCGCCTAGGGTAGCTCACACTGAAAATGCCAAGGGCAGGGCAGGCTGCAAAAAGGAGAGAAGATTCTCCCAAATCTGGTGGCTAACACTTTAGTTAGATTTACCAACCGGTCACAAACTAGGCTCCTGATCCCACACACGAGTTATCAAGGGGCCTACAAAAGAAATCACACAACCCCCTTAATTGCATTTCAGTTTCTGGCTCCCAATCAGCAACTAGGCCCCATAAAGTGAAAAGTTATTTAAAACTCTGCTCCCTGTATAAAATGTTCTTCTGACCCCAAAGGGCCATTATCAGATCAATATTAGTTTGGATCTTACCCAAAATCCCTGTAGGCTGGTGATACGGCCCAGCAGGGGTGTTGTGACCCTTCCTCGAGCCCAGGCTCCAAGGAAGGCCACAGCACCTTGCTACAATCCCACGCTGCCAGCCAATCCTTTAGTATTTAAAACTAAAGGTTTATTACAAAAGAAAAGAAAGAAAGATATTAAATGATCAAAGCAATCAGATACATATATATGACTTCAGTGTCCATATATATCAGATCCTGAGTAGTACTGGAGTTCACAGGCTTGTCCAGTTCCTCTGGTGTACATTCAGTACCTGAATGTGTCTGTCAGTCCTTTGTTTGCTCCAGCGGAGTGGTGAAATTGACAAGTATGACAGCCCCTCCACCGCTGCAAGGGGACAGCGTCTACAGTGACACTGCAGCACCCTAGTTCTGCCGACAAAAGCCCTGCGCCTCTCATCGAGGTGGTTTTATTTTGACGTAAAAACAGGACAGTTCTGTTGGCCGGGGGAGGGAGGGTGACTGCAGGGTGTGCCCCAGCACTGTTTTGATGACCAAAGCAGACTTTTGTTAACAAAATTCTCTAGTGTAGACCAGGCCTCAGTTCTCTAGGAGCATAAATCACTTCCTGTCGCCAGCACAGCAACCAGCTTCCTGATTGTACTATGGCACTTTAATGAGCTGAGGTGGTTTAATTATCTAAGGTGGCAGGGAGGAGAGGATAGGGAGACTTCTGGCTGCAGACTGTGGAAGGGCTGGAGGAGGATAAATTTCAGGGATTCAAGGACAAATTGAGTGAAATTAAACGGAAGGAGGGATACAAACTCATCCCCTTGGAGATACTAACAAATCCCACACAGCTCACTTACCTGCTACAGGAGATACTACTAGGTGGAAAGGACAACCAAGGGCCTGACAGCCATCGACCAGGGACCCCCAGCAGAGAGACATATTGGACACACCAAGAACTGGTAAGTCACGAGACAGGGAGACTAGCCCTCAGGAGCAGAGCTCATTGGAGCTTAGTTCCACTGGAAAATACTAATTTGCTGAAGCAAAAGGTTTCACCGAATCTATTACAGCCAAGGGTCCCTGGCCATGGGGCCATCAGCATGATGGGGCAGTCCCAGAGCCGCAGATCCTGGCATCCCAGCAGCAGCTCAGTAAAACTGACAATCTTGGCAGTGAGTAACGGTGGTGAAACTAAATGTCAGTCTCACATTTCAGATGGGACACACCAAGTTTCTGTGTTTCAAAAAAAAAATATTTTTTTTAATGTTTGATTTGCTAAGAAATTTCAGCAAATTTGGTTTTATTCCATTTCCAATCGATCCTGGACCTGTCCTTGGGAGCAAGACCGCTTTGCCCCAAGCTCTGTTCAGGATGTGGGTAAAGGGCACCAGAAAACAGCCCAAAATGAGACAAAATCATTAATTTAGGGTGTTAGGGCTCCCCCCACCCTGTCCCCTCTCAGTTCCCAGATACAGTTCACCGGAAAGCAACAATCCAGAGTCAAATCTGCAGGCAATGGATGGCAAGTTTAGTGGGAGTTACACTGACAAGCTTAAAACCATAACCGCACTTCCAAGCCCTTCACACCAGTTGGGCTTATTTTTGTATACACCGATAGAGGTCCCTTCCCCACAACCATAGTTCTATACGCCCATAGGACTTCCTCTTTCCTTGACCATGGCTCCATACACCAACAAAAACCCCTCTCTCCCTCCTTCTTGATAGTCTTAATTATACTTATAGCCCCCCTCACCCCCTTTCCCGTTACCACCGCTTCCAACAGATGCTCGTGTTCTGTTTTGTGGGGGTCTGGGTTTGGGGGTTTTAGTATGACCCCTTTTGTACTCCAAGGGAGGGGTAGGGAGCGGGGTCACATTTTGGCCATGGTCAGTTTATGGCCCTATGTTTATGTTTCTTTTTAACACTTCCCTTCACCTCCCTTGCTTTCCCAGCCAGTTGCTTGGACTTGCTCTAGTGTCTGTTTTAAAAAAAAAGGCAAAGCCTTCCCTTATTTGTGCATTTATATATTACACCTTCACTACACCTTAAAACTTTTTAACTACTTCCCTTATTTTTTTAAAATAATAATAAAGAAACCCCATTTAATTGCAGGCAGGCAAATTGAGACTAAATTGACTGAGGATATTTATAGACACTTATTTCCCTGTATCTATGTATCTATTGTCCAGATCTTGTGAGATTTGCTGGAACCAATCAGAAGCAGTGTTAGAGCAGTCTCAAGCAACATTGTGAATAATGAGTTGCTGGGCCTGCTGGCCCAGCCCACGCCCTTCTCTAGAATAGAGGGTGTGTGCTTGTGCAGTGAACCTAGGATTTGTAATTTGAGACTGAGAGACAGAGAGATTCAGGCTCCTCTCTGTGATATGGTCTAACATATCAAGATCAAGAACTACCAGTCCCAGAGTTCCTTGTGCATAGGCAGGAGGGAGGGACAGCTGGTGGGAGGGGCAAAGCAAAGCACCATAAGACAGTGGGAGCCAGTGTTTCTGCTTCTTTTGGTAGGATTTGCAGGTCCAAAATATATGTGAGTAAGTGTCTAATTCACTCACAGTCACACACACCCCATACTGCCATGTCTGGTGGTGGCTATAAATACAAATCAGGCAGCCAGAAACATAAGGAGGTAAAGAAAGGGAACTAAAAGAAGTTAAAGGACACTAATCTATCCTCCAGTTTTTCATGGATTTTCACGGATTTACGGATTTTTTGCACACTGCCAGGGACTGTGGCAGCAACTGCAAGAAGTTTCAGCAAGCTAGCACTCATCAAAAACTGCAGGCGTTCTACAAAGGGGCAAGAACGATTAAGCCGCCTAGCTATCTTTTCTATTGAGTGTGAACTTGCAAAAGAAATTGACTTGGTGGGGGAGAGTGGGGGCCTAATTCATGATTTTGCAATGAAAAAGGCCAGAAAAATAAAGCTTTAAAGTTAACTGGCCTAATTATAAAAGGTTTATAGTCACATTGGTCCATTAGAATAAAAAAATCAACACATTGACAGGATATAATACCTTTATAATGACCAAAAAGTTACAAAATAGTCAGCAGACTTGTAGGACTCTCAGGCTGAGTGTTATGTTAAACAAAAAATAGCAAAGGCAGACATTTTTCAGAAACGTAGAATATGTAACAGTAATTTCAGAATTCAAACTTTTTTCATGGCTCATGAGATTGTATGGATGGGATGAGGGATTGTGGTATGTGTGTCGGAGGGGGCCCATGTTACAAGTTTGTACTGGGCCCCAAAAAATTATGCCTGTCTGCTGGTTTCTCTCTGAATGCAAGTGACTTCCAAGGATCCAAACATAACACATCCCATCCCCAACCCTGTCTCCAGTGCCATATTTGGCTTAAGGAGATTTTATTCCCTCTGCTCTGCTTCTCCTGTTGAGGTGTTTGCAACAGCTGGTGCCCCAAAAGGCTCCAGGGAGAGAGCTGGGCTAAGAAAGTCAAAGGCTAACGGTGCATGTCTTGTGCTTATCATCATTGGGGAGCTCAGCCTTCTCCCCTCACAGGCAGGATCAGAGAGATGGGCTGCTGGGACAGCCCATTCTGGGTGGGGGTCACCTTGGCCCCTCTCCCCCAGGCAGAAAAGGAGCCAGGCAAGTTTGGAGATGTTCCAGCAGCAAGTGGCTCCTCCTTCTCCATCTGATGACAAAAGGGTAACACCCCAGTGGAAGATCACACATAAGTCCCTATAGCCTGTACCAGCAACCATATATCTGACTGTGGAGCTTAGCTGCCTCCTCCCACTCTGCCTCTCCTCGGGTCGCTGGTGGAGGGCACTGGTCTCAGTAGGAATACTGCCAATGCCAGAAAGTGAAGTAAGGGGCCTTCAGGCTCAGCCCCTGCCTCGTGCTGCCACTTCTGCAGTAGGCCTACCAAGGGTTTCCCTAAGGATTCCCTGTGCTGGGGCCACCAGCAGAGATGCAGAGCCGTGTTGATTCCATGGGGTAAAGGAGGGGTAGAAACTGTCTCCTTCGGGCAAGTCTGTCCCTGGGCATCAGGCTCCTGGCTAATTCAATTCTGAATTCACACACACACAACCTGAGAGACCCAGAGGTAGAAACAAGGCCCATAGGGCAAGGACAGTCCTAATCATCTTGAATCGGCCCTGAGACCAGTTTTGCTCTTCCTACTGGGCCAAACCCCTAAAAGGGAAAGACAAATAGAAAGAAAGGGAATTCTCACTTTTCAAGTCCATCTACGGAGAGGCTTCCTGTAAGCCAAATGTAGCCACAATCCTTCATTAGTGAATCAGGCAGTACCATCATGAGATGCCAGCAGAAGAAAACGGTGCATGGGAAGTGTTTCAGCCCATTCAGTGCAGGGAATCAATCCTGGGAGAGCAAGAACAGCATTTGCCAACCAGAACGCTGATTTATTGAGGCCTCAGGGCACTGTTCCGTCCACGGGCATACTTTGATGGGGTTCTGATATAACAAGAAGAACGTGCTCAGCAGCACCCTGGAGAAGAACATGGATTTCTTCTCTTCCTGCTGGAGCTAACAGTCCTATCTTTGTGTGCACTGAACAGCAAAGCAGAGATGAACATCAAGGCAGACTGGCTTACTAGGCAGAAATCGGATTCTGCAAAGTGCAGCCTGAACCCAGAAGTGCCCTTGCTCATTGTTGGTCTATTTGGCTAGTCAACGATTGGCTGGTTTGCACCTGGAAATAACAATAAAGCATCCAGTAACCACTCTAGGTGTCGGGATCCAGGGATCAAGGTGATGGATAATTTCTCACAAAGCGGTCCAATGTCTCTGTCACAGGCCTTCCCACTCCTCCCAAGTCTGTGCCAAATATGGAAGGAGAGTGCAGCTGTGATAGCAATCCTGCCATTGTAGCCAAGAGTCTATGGGTATGTCCAGCACTGAAATAAAAGACCTGTGGCACGGCCATAGCTAGCCCAGGTGAGCTGATTGGGGCTCAGGCTGCAGGACTAAACGTGGCTGTGTAGAAGTTTGGGGTTGAGCTGGAACTCTGTGTCTGAGACCACGCAAAGGGGGAGCTTCTCAGGGCCCAGGCTCCATCCCAAGCCTGAACGTCTAACTTCGTGATCCACTATAACCCCCCGAGCCTCTTCCACAGTTCTACCACCTAGCCAGATGGAAGTAGGGTGACCAGATTTCCCGATTTTATAGAGATGGTCCTGATATTCAGGGCTTTGTCTTATATAGGTGCCTATTACCATCCACCCTTGTCCTGATTTTTCACACTTGCTATCTGGACACCCTGGAAGGCCGCCTTTCCTGCTGTTGGCCTTTCCTTGAGGACAGTTTGGCATCTCTCACACTGAGACTGACAGGAGGTGGAAGCTGTTTCGAAAGAAGCCAGTTCTTTGTGGGATTCTCTGTGACAAAACATTCTTTGTCAGCCTCTGATGAAAGAGGAACCTCAACCTCAGCATGGGCTGGTTATTTAAGGAGATGAGCCCCACAACTCATCTCTGCCGCTTCTGCCACCACTGTCCCCCATCCTTAAATTACTTCTGCTCCCAGGCTCCAAACTGTTGCTTCTCCCACTCACTGCTGCCCCAACCCCAGACCCCACCCCCAGACTCACCATTTTAAATCTTCTGGGGGCAGAGCTGGGGGCCTTTTTTGTTCTGATCTCAGTTGCCCATCGTCTACCTCCCACATGCAGGTGTGAGCAGGGAAATGAAGATCCTGGCACCCTCCTCTGTGAGACCCTTCCCCGAGAACATTTCCAAACATCTCCCTGTAGCACGGTGTGACTCTCCACCCTGGCTCCTCCTGCTGGCTATCTGGGGAATCAGCCCTCCACCAGGCAGACACCCCTCTCCGTGGTGTCTTGTGTGCTGTCCTGTCTCCGCTCAACCCTTGCTCTTGTGACTCAGCCCTCCACTCGAGTCACAGTCTGTGCTCCACCTCCCCTTTCAGGGAATTCTGCAGTCCGTTCTAGGCCACTTCCGACAGTGGCCGCTGTAGTCCTACCACCAGTCCTATGGCAATCGGGGGTGGGGGAGGGACCCAGTCCCAGCCACTAATCCAGGTCCCGGCCCGAGGACCCTATGTGTGGCAGGCCTTCACTGAGTCACCCCCAACTCCTCTGTAGATTTGTCCCCGCAGCCCCAGTACCTTCTCTGCCCTTACTTCGGAACATTCGGCTCTGCTGAGTCCCAGCAGCTAGCTACTGCTCTGTCCAGGGTTCTGACAGTTGCCATGACACTCTTGTGGCTGGATCATGTACTTGTGGATAGAAATTCTTCTTAAAGCACTTTATTTTCAGATCCCCCAATACTTGGGATTTTCCATGGAGCCATTTATCCGTTTAAAGTTTACCTGTACAAAGTTCATAGGCCTCAAGCCTTATGGTAACTTGCTGAAGCTGATGACTTACAATATATGGCCTGTAGGTTCTTTGCATTACTACTGAAGATAATACAAAGCAGTGAATACGATAAAGGCAAGCCAGCCATACGGGCAACACACTTAAGGGCAGTAGTGCCTACAGGTCAGTCCTCCCTGTCAGGTGACATGGCCTTTAAGCATTTGGGATGGTCTGATGCACAAGGCCTGAGGAGATATGGGGAGAGCGGAAAAGGGCCCCGGGAAGAAGTAGCAATTAAAATGAATCCTGTTACTGTATTTTAGAGAATCTGGCATCTGGCGCTTTGCAGAGAGGGTGGTGCAGGATTCTCCTCTCACCCAGCCAATAAGGAATGAGCTGGGAGAAGGTGCCAACAGAAATACTGCCTCCTCCATCACAGCAGGGCAAATGCCTGTAAACAGTGTATGGAGTAAGGAGATTCCTTCAGGGCCTTGAGTTAGCAGGGAGCAGACAGCAGCAGGGGAAGGCCAGCCACTGACCCCTCCCAGCCTAAGAATGGAGAGGCTGATTGGGAAAAGGGTCAGCTGGAGGAGCAGCACAGCTCTAACTCCTAGGAAGAGAGCTAAGAGGTTCCTATCTGAAGAAGAGGGACAGAGGGATTATCTGAAGTAAAACCCAGCTCGAGGAGGAGGGCTGGGGCCTCCTGAACAGGGGAGGAAACCAGCCAGGACCCTTAGATGGACCCAGAGGGGGCATGAATTTAAGCAGCTAAATAAATGCATTACCCATTATGAAATGAGTGAATAAAGCAGCCCTTGCAAGAAAAGTTGAACTAATCTAGTCTGGGTAATTGTCCAAAGAGATCCAGGGATGCTGAGTGCAACACACCTGCAGGGCCATGATGGTCCAGGCAGGCCACAAGGGGGCATGCTGGAGAGATGTTCTAGGACACATACATAAACATGTAGCCATTTTGTAAAGAAATGGAATCCCTGTTTTGAACAGTGTAAGGAGTGGAATAATTTTGTGACGTGGGGGGCTGCGTAAGTGGCAAGGGCTAGACCTGAGGCAGTATCAGCTAGGCCCGAGTTAGCATAAGTAATAATAGCTAGGCCCTATGGGTAATTTTAAGATGCTTGAGTAAAAGCTGGGTATTTCCTAATTTGGGCATAACCTTGAGTCGATGTGCAGAGGTAGGCTAATTGTAAAAAACTAGGTCAATTGTAGGAAGCTAGGTTAACCACAGAATGAGTTCAAGCCAGCTAAAGGTTAGCAGAAGTTGTAAACAAGTAACTGCAGCTTGTAGTGGATTGGTTGTTAGCTAAGTGCCAACAGCAGAAAAAGTAACAAGTGTTAGGAACCAGTCCCCAGGGTGATTGAGATATAACCAATGAGCTTATTGCTAGAAGGGAGGGGGGAGTATATCGGAACCTCCCGGGTGTCGTCCTGCCCTGAAGCTCTCTGCTGGTCTGTAGAGGATCCATCAGGCGCAGCTTGGCAGGTTCACCCCCTGGTTGCGACTTGCGTATAGAAAGGAAGATGGGCTTCCCCTTTCTCATTGTGGTAAGTGTCTGATTTATAACTTTAACAGCTTGACTCAGTGTAACAGCCGTTAGCAGCTTAAATAAACTGCTCATCTGTCTGCTCTTTTCTCACTGCCGAGATCTCAAACCACGATTTCTCTGCCTCTGCGGAATACAAACAGGTAACAGAAATTCTACAGGGATGGGACAAAGAGGTGTCATATTGTTCAGTTATTGTTGTGGAGCAGTCAGTCAATCTAGGCAGGGTAAGGACGATCCCATGTTAAAATGCGGACACCATGCATCAGAATGTTATTCCACTCCACTTCATTTGTAGGGCAATAAAGAAAACCCCTCCTTCCCAACCTACCATAAACCCACCCATTGGATAACCAACCCAGTCTTCAAAACCCACAGGCAAGAAACAAACTTCATTTAATGGAGTTAAAGTTGTGGCACACTCCATCCATCAAACACCAAAAAAGCATGGAAATCAGAAGTTCAGGGAAAAGGCTGCAGCAGTCCTTGCCCAGCTTTATGTCACCTACAGTGCTGTTGATAACACATTTCCTGAAGCTTTCACTTCCCTCTCCAACACATCCTGCAAAGCCCTCTGCACCCCGTCTTCATCCACCTCACACTTTAGCACAGTCTTAATGGTGACAGCTGCAAAGACAAGGCAGAATAACAGAGCACTTGTCTGGACTGTTTAAACTGGGGTGCCTTCGCTGTGAAATTAACCACTCCTGGCCTTGCTCACACACAGCCTCCAGCAAGTAAATTACTCTCAGTTATACTGCCTGAGTGCTATATCCAGACACTCATGAATTACACCATAGGGCAACACCAGCAAACTCCCACTCCCAAACTTGTGTCTTGTACTGCCCAGCTTTCTCCTGGGCAATATAAGATCATATAAAATTGGTCATTTCATTAACAGAAAATTATATGCACATATCCTGTTATCCCAAATGTAGTTTCCCCAAACACTTCAATCTAAATACATTGGTTTAGATAAAATCAAATTTATTAACCACAGAAAGATAGATTTTAAATGTTTACAAGTAATGAGGCATAAAGGTTAGAATTGGTTACAAAGAAATAGGAGGTAAAACACTACTAATACCTAACTTAATAAACTAAGTGAATTCAAAGCAAAGGTCTCTCTCACCATAAGTTCCAATAGTCTTACTGGCTGAATACTTCCATCAGGATCTCCCCTCAGTCCAATGCTGCTTCCTGTCTTCGTCAAGTGCTGTTGATGCTATTGGTAGAGAGAAAGGTAGAGATGATCTGGGGCCTTTGTTCTCTCCTCTTATACCCATTTCTCTTGCAAAGGAATCATCTCCAGCTGATGTTCAGGAGACAGAAATACTATGTGGATAGGAGCCTTAAACTGCTTCTTTGTCAAAATGTAGATTTTTTGTCCATATCCTCTCTGCTGCTTAATCAGGTGATGGTCCATTTGATCTCATTCACACCTGTCTGGGGCATTGGTTAACCTTTTCTTTCTGGGGAACTGGTTTGTGACTGTCCTCCAGAACACGTTGAAATATATGCTTTGTAATATCATATAACGGAATCTTATAGCTTTACACACAATGTTGCCACACATATTTTGCCAGGACAATAATGGTCAGCAAATCATGAGTTTTCAAGTGATTTCTCACAAGGTACCCTTGTACAAAATTTATCATTGTTCTATGTGATGGTGAACATACGGGTACAAGTGTGCCACCAAGTGTGTTATGGCCAGTGCTGTAGGTGATGTGAAAGGGGAAAGCAATGCAGATTTTCCCCTTCACTTCTGACTTCCACACCTTTAAGTATGGATAGAGTGGGTCCTGATGCAACCTTAACTGTCATTTAAAGTAAGATTGTGTTTGTTCTTCCCCACCTCCTTTAAAAAAAACAGGCTTGCTTTATGCTTGGCTTGTGGAGGAGGGGTTGTCTTGGTTTCCCGCTAATGGTTTCTCAGCCATTTTCTGAAGGCCCTGGACTATACAGTACACTGGGAACACTAGCAACTCCTTCCCATTGAATACCAGCAACATCCCAACAGAGGCCATTCCCTCAGCCGAGCAAAGCTCTGGGAATTGAGAACTGGGAACTCAGCTCTCCTGCACCATCCCACACCTCAGGTACCTTTAAGCCTCATTACTGAGCACCTGAAGTCCCACAAACAAGAGGCAGAGGTGAGGTTTGCATTCGCTTGTGACTTCAAGTGCCCCGCTCCTGTTCTGTCCTACCTGCACTATTGCACTTGGACCTTAATATACTTTTGTTTTAATTCAAGGTTTCGTTCAAGTTGTCAGTTCAATTTATTTTTGTTTGTTACACAGTGGATTGTTGTTTCAGAACAAAAGCTGTTAAAAATTCAGTCCTGTTTCCATTTTCTGTGGGGTGCCTTGCTGGCTGCTCAGATCTCTGCACAGGTCTCTGCACCTCAGCTTCCCACCCATAGCTACAGCCTTCACCCACCCTTACCCTCACATTGACTGTGCAAAATACAACATGCTGTTAAATTACCAGATTTGCTCATCACCGTGGGGTATGCTAATTTATTAGGGTTACTTTCCTGGAAGTGGGTGTGTGATTCTATTAATGTACTGCTTGTGTTACTTGTGTGTTCATATGGCTACAAGTCCCCTCCCAATGGAGCTATCCTGAAGGACCTAAGGTTTTCAGGGCTGACTTCCTCCAGCCCCAGATTCAAATAAACCTCCCACAGATACACACACACATTCCAGATTAACCAAGTGTGTCTGAGCAGACCAGGCTATCAGCACTCTCAGCTGACCCCTTATATGTCCCTGAACTCAGCAGGCTGGGTGACACAGCATTTTCAGCAGCCACCCTTACATGCCTCTTTGCATCACACCAGAATAGAATGCACTTCTAAGCAGGCTGGATCCAAACAGCACTTTCAGCTGACACCCTTCTATGCCCCTGGACTCCATAGGCTAGGCGGAGCAGCACTTCTCAGCTGCCTCTCCCCTCACTCTACAATTGTTCTAGCAGTAACCCCCTTGATGAGCAAACCCCATAGGATTTTTGGGCACTCCAGGGATCTTTGGCTTAGGTAAAAGAAGTGTTGCTGCAGAGCAAGATAGGGAAGCCAAGAACACAAAAGAGTAAATGAAGTTTGGAGGGAGAAACTGGCAACCAGCTTAATTATAACAGTTAGTTTATTGCCAGGTATATAAAATGTATGATACTAATAGTGATACCATACAAGGAGAGAAAAACAATCAAACACTTACAATACTACACAATTACAGTTGGGGTATTGGAGAAAACTATCCCAGGTTTGATTACAAAAGTAGAAAGTTATGCCTGGATTAAAACTGAGAGAGAGAGAGAGTTGGGGAAAGATGGGGAGGGGTCTCACCACTCCATACAGCTCATAGGTTCCCAGCAGACAGGCTGTTCAGCTTAGGGTCTGGAGCACTTGAGACAGGCAGAGCCCCCAACACGATCAGTCAGGAAAAGGGGAAGTTCCAGTGGAACTGATGCAGAACTTGGATCCAGGCATCAGAACAAGGGTTTGAACTTGGGTAGGGGTTTTTGTAGAACACCAGGTTTATTTATGGGTAAACAATGTCTCAAGGAAGTATCCCAGAGTGATTTTCTTTATGCTGGACAATAGTAGCTGATCACTCCTGGCTATGGGCAATGTTCCATGAGGGAGCTCACAATGCAATCAGGCAGATTCAGTGTTTTGCATATCAATAACTAGAATGGTCTGATAACTGCGGAGCTGGATGTGTGCAGGTGTGGGTTCATTTACATCAGGAGCAGAGACGTCCCAACATGCAGTGCTTCCCTGATTTGCCAATCCCAGAGTTCAGTGCGGTTCCTGCTTTGGAGCTTGGTTCTCCATTTGCTAGGCTAATTCTTGTTCCATCTTCAATGTAGATGAGGCTTCTGTTCTCCATTCGATGTGCTAAACAAGATGCCTCTTTTTTACATCTTCGATGTAGATGAGGCTAGGGGAGTTGTTTTAATCCTATCACCCTTGTTTGGAGGGGTTTAGGTGTGTCTCCCACTGCCTCTTCATTGTTTTTGGTTTCTGGTTCAAGCAGAGGCTGGGGGGGGGGGGGGATTCAGGTGAGCCAGAGAAAGTAGGGGTTTTGTGCCCTGATTCCCCTAGAACACAGAGCTGACAGGTAACAGCTATAATTGTTGAAAAGCTTTTTTCTATTGCTTCCAGCCTATTCCACAAACAGCGCCACCTCCCTTTCAGATGGTCAAATGCACACTCGACTATTCCTTCCTTCTGTCCAAGCCACCAGTGAATGGTTTCATTAACTAGGGAAGCCAATGTGACCCATCTGTGCTAAGGTAGCTACCTGAAAACGCCAAGGTCAGGGCAGGCTGCAAAAGGAGAGAAGAATCTCTCAGCACTGGTGGGTGACACTGAAACTTAGACTCCCCAAACAGTGCTTCTGATTCCCCACCCAGGTTATCAAGAAGTTAAAATGAAAAGTACAACACAGCCCCCTTTACTGCATTTCAGTCTCTGGCTACCAGTCAGCAACTAGGTCCAGTGAAGAGATATGTTATTAAAACCATTCCCTTTACCAAAAACGTTTTCCTGATCCCCAAAGGGTCAGCCACATTGCCAGACCAATATAAATTTGGATCTTACCCAAAATACCACGCTGCCAGCCAATCCTTTAGTAACTAAAACTAACGGTTTATTATAAAAGGAAAGAAACAAACAAGGTGATAGGTGGTATGTGATTAAAGCAATCAGATACATACAAATGATTTGACACTCCATATATGTCAGGTTTTCAGTAGAATTGTGAAGTTTGCAGGCTTGTAGAGTCTATCTGGTGTACACCCAGTACCTGGATGGGTCTCAGTCCTTTGTTTCACAGCTTCAGTTGTAGATGAGTTGATCCAGAGATAGGAAGCAGGAATAAGCTGGCTCTCCCAGGATAAATGGAGCAACATCCACACCATTAATGTCCACAGGCAAGCAGTTCTCTCTCTTCATAAAGGTAAATAAGCTTGACTTTCAAAACATCCTAGCATCATGGATCCAGACCACCCTGCATTTCTGTCTGTAAAAATACCATGGTGATCAACCAGGCCTTGGAGCACCATAAAGAAATCCCCTTTCTGTTTATAAATTCTGTGCTCTTGTTGCGGAGAGGGAGGGAGGAAAATAATAGGCATATGGGATCCATCACTTGCCCCATCCTGAATTTCTCTTGACACTGATGGTCGCCCCAGGTCTGCAGAACAGTCCTTCCCACCTATCCGTCCTGGTTTCCTGAGTCCAGAAATGGCTGTGACGGTGGCTGGATTAGGGGGACCATTTATATTATTTAACATCAATATTTCAAAATTACAATAATTCATATGAGACAGGCCATGTCAGATACCATTAGAAAGGTTATCATTTGCTAAGCATAATGATATAGTTTATGTGCATGTGTCATATTTGTATTGGAAGTTATGGATATGTTTGGTGTGTCTGTATTTCAACTTGTGTTGTGTTTCTAGGCGACTCCCCAAACAGGATGGATGCAGCACTAGCTGCTTGATGGCCCATTAAGGGAAATCAAAAGTACAATAAACCCAGGGAAAGAACCCAGGGGCTACACCTTATGAGTCACCAGGACTTACTCATGTGACCCTGGACTCCATCTTATTTCTGTAAATTTCCACAAGCTGCATGGAAAAGTCCAAGGGACATAAAAGGCAGCTGCATCACATCCATTTGGTCTTCAGTTGTCAGTCCTCAGCTTTCCTCTACCTCTTTCCTTTTATAATAAACCTTTAGTTTTAGTTACTAAAGTATTGGCTGGCAGTGTGGTATTTTGGGTAAGATCCAAACTTATAATGATCTGGTACTGTGGCTGACTTTTTGGGGTCAGGAGAAACCTTTTTGGTAAAGAGTATAGAGTTTAAAATACCTTATCTCTTTACTGGACCTAGTGGCTAATTGGGAGCCAGAGACTGAAATGCAGTATGGGGGCTGTGTATATTTTGTTTTAGCTTCTTGAGAACCAGTGTGAGGAATTAGAAGCATTGTTTGTGGATGGTTGGGGAGTCTGATGACTTCAGGATCACCCACCAGTGCTGGAAGAGTCTACCCTCCTTTTACAGCCTGCCCTGACCTTGGCCTTCTCAGGTGACTACCCTAGGCACAGGCAGGTCACAGTGGCGTCATCAGCAGGTGTCTTCTATTACATGTGCTGGGTAGTGCAATGGGCAACATCCAAAGCCAAATTAATCCAGCTGAATGACAGCCCAAGCTGCATCTATGAATTTTAGGTTGCCAGGACAGTGGCACAGAGCTTCAATGCTGGCTGGCTGCAATTCAAATATGGTGCTAGCCTGCCCAGAAAGGACGCATGGGACAGACACTGTGGAAACATGGAATTTTTCTTTTTGTACCCCGCTGGCTTGTGCTATGTATCTCACAATTCCCAGAGAGAGCAATGGCAGAATGCATAGTGCTCAGCACCAAGGCAAAGGGGCATGGGATACCTTCTGAGAATGCTGCACACTTAGTAAACAGCAAGCCTCTGCCGCGTACACATGATGCAAACTGAAAGGCAGAACAGGTGTCCCATGTGCACACTATTAGTGAGGCTGGCATATTGGGAGTGACCTGATGAGCATCAAAAAGGTGCGGATTAACCTCTCTCCATGCAGACAAGCTCCATCTATTTCCCCTCAAGCTGTTCAACCAGGTGCCTTTGTTTGTCCTTCAGCGCCTGGTAGAGCTGATCTTTGCAGTATGTGTCCCAGCTCGGGACCAGCTCATACAGCTTCCGCATCTTCTCTGGGTTGGTTCTCTCAGCTCTGACACGCTGGTATTGTTCATTGTCCAGAACGGAGCCAAGCAGTGAATCCAGGATGCTGTGCACTTCAGTCACCCGCTGGATCAGCTGTTCTCGGTGCTGGTCAACAAAATGTGTGTCTGGGTGGAAGAGAGAGAATGAACTGGGGTTTGTTAGCATGTTTGCTAATATAAATCTTTACATTTCCCTAGTGAATTTCATCCCAGCACTTTGCAGTCCAGATACAGAGGAATTGCTCACCCAGTGCCAGAATGCAGCCACCTCTGGGGTGAGGTGTAGTAGCAATGCTGAACATGTGGACAAGAAAAGACCTCAATAGGGATTTCTCCATCTGATTTCTTTGCTTCAGAAGTGAGAAATCAGTTGGTGTGAGAGAAGAATTGGATTTAGAAACTAGCATTTGCAGCTTTGTGAATCTCTGCTCACCTGTTCGCATCTTAGTGGAAGAACTAGAAGGTGTCAGGTCCTCTGGAAGAAAAAGGGAAGGAAAGAGTCAGCAGTTATTCACTTTTCCCTAATACCGTATTTCCCCATGTATAAGATGCACCTTTTTTCAAAAAATTTGGGGTCTAAAAACTGAGTGCGTCTTATACATTGGCGAAATACGGTACCGTAATACATTTTTTTTCAAATTTCGGGCCCCAAAATTAAGGTGCGTCTTATACATGGGAGCGTCTTATACATGGGGAAATATGGTATATCACATGGGGCCTTTTTACACGATTGGCTTGAGAGGCACTGAGGTTCTAAATTTACACCAGAGCCGCTGAGATCAGAATCCAGCCCTGACGCCATTGATGTCAGCAGAGTTGCTGAGATCAGAATGTGGGCTGAGCTCTATCCCAGAGGATCTCTCCCTAACAGAGTCCCCAAGTTTTGAGAGAAAAGGAAGTGTCGAAGTTGTTGAGAGTCTGAACCTGGGAGACTTCGCTCCACATTGAGGTGACTTAAAAGAGATTAATGCTGCCTGTTCCCATCCTATGATCTGCTCCTGAGAAAATCCAAAATCAAGGGAGAAAAGATATTACAATGCACTGGCTAGTGTGTGTTTGTGCTCTCGTGCCATCTGCTGGAAGGAATCAGATCTGCTCAAGTGTGTCTCATGGGTCCTGATAGCCAGGTCATGAGTATTTGTAGAGCCCCACAAATCAATGGATATCTGCTTTATATCTGCAGGTATCCGCAATTATCCACGGACCATTTTTTGTGGACGGTGGGTTGGATGCAGATCTCAAAAGCAGGCAAAAGACAGTTACTGACCTGTAACTGGTGTTCTTTGAGATGTGCTGCTCATGTCCATTCCAAGTAGATGTGTGGGTGCCGCATACACAGTTCACCGGAAAGTTTTCCCTCAGAAGTACCCACTATGGCACTCTATATGGAGGCCTGCCGACTCTCTGCCTCCTCAGTTCCTTCTTGCTGGATGGCTTCAACAGAGGATAGGCGGGTGGGTCTTGCAATGGACATGAGCAACAAATCTCAAAGAACACCAGTTACAGGTCAGTAACCATCTTTCCTTCTTAGAGTGCTTGCTCATGTCAATTCCAAGTAGGTGATTGCCAAGCAAGACCAAAGAGGTGGGGTCAGAGCTCAAATAACCTCAGACTGGAGCACTGCTCTGCTGACTGCAGCGTCATCTGTGGCTTGCTGAGCATAATGAGCAGCGAACGTATGGATGATAGACCACGTGGCTGCTCTGAAAATTTCCTGAATCTGAGCTTGGGCCAGATAGGCCACTGAAGAGGCCTGAGCTCTAGTCAAATGGGCCGTAAGCTTAGGAGCTGGCACTTTTGATGAGTCATAGCAGGTCCTGATGCACGAGGCAATCCATGAAGATCCTCTGGGAAGAAACCGGAAGACCCTTCATTCTCTCTGCCAGTGCCAATAGGAGCTGGGTGGTCTTTCTGAATGGTTTGGTTGTCTCTATATAGAAGGCCAATGCCCTTCTGACGTCCAGGGAATGTAATCTACTTTTCCGACTGTTAGTATGCGGTTTCGGGTAGAAGACCGGAAGGAAGATATCCTGGTTTACGTGAAACTGGGACACTACCTTTGGTAGAAATGCCGGGTGAGAATGGAATTGAACCTTATCCTTAAAGAACATGGTGTACGGTGTCTCCAACATGAGTGCCCTGAGTCCAGAGATCCTTCTTGATGAAGTGATGGCTGCTAGTAATGCCATTTTCCAGGATAAATACAACAGGAAGTATGTTGCGAGCAGCTCGAATGGAGGTCCAGTCAACTGTGAGAGAACAAGATTGAGATCCCATGGAGGGACTGGCTGATGAGTAGGGGGATACAGTCTCTCTAGGCCCTTCAGGAACCATGACACCAGTGCATTAGTAAAAACTGAGCGACCTGCCTCCCCTGGATGGAAGGCTGAGACCATCACCATGTGTACCTTAATTGAAGACTGCGCTAGGTCCAGCTGTTTTAGGTGCAACAAGTAATCCAGAATCACTGAGATTGGAGCTGATTGAGCTTGGATGCCCCTTTGGGTGCCCCATCCTGAGAACCTTTTCCATTTAGCCAGATATGTAGCCTTTGTGGAGAGCTTCCTACTGCCTAAGAGCATGTCCCTTACTGGCTCTGAGCATTTGAGGTCCAGGGAATTTAATCACAGAGCCCCCAGACGAGGAGATAAAGGAATTGTAAACTGGGGTGGAGAAGCGACCCATGATCCTGCGTGATAAGATCCAGTAACAGTGGAAGGATAATCGGACTATCTACATACAGATCGATTAGCAAGGTGTACCAATGCTGCTAAGGCCAGGATGGGGCTATCAGTATCACTAATGCCCTGTGCTGCTTGATCTTTCTCAGGATCCAGAGAATGAGTGGGGAAGGTGGAAAAGCATAGAACAGCTGGCCGGTCTATGGGATGAGGAAGCCATCTGCTATTGATCCCAGACTGTGCTTCTGAAAGGAACAACATTGGAGGCTCTTCCTGTTGGACCTTGTGGCAAACAAGTCTATCTGGGGAATTCCTCACCTCTGGAAGATGGTGTTCAACACATCTGGATGAATGGACCATTCATATGCGAGAAAGGACCTGCTGAGGTTGCCTGCTAAGATGTTCTGAACTCCCAGCAGGTATGAGACCTCCAGGAGTATTGATTGTGCGATGCAGAAGTCCCAGAGTCTGAGGGCTTTCTGACACAGGAGACAGGAGCGAGCTCCACCCTGTCTGTTTATATAAAACGTCGTTGTCGTGTTGTCTGTAAGGACTGATACCACCTTGCCTTCCAGATGATCTTGAAAGGCCTGGCATGCTAGACATACTGCCCTCAACTCTCTCACATTGATATGAAGCAGGAGCTCTGACCGGGACCAAAGGCCTTGTGTTCTTAGCTGTCCCATGTGGGCTTCTCAGTCCATCACTGAAGCATCCGTCACCAGGCAAACTGATGGCTGTAGTGCTGAGAAAGGGACTCCCGCACGTACATTGCTCAGGTTGCACCTCCACATCAGGGATTCCAGCACTGATGGAGGGGGGGAGACCACACTGTCTATGCTGTGAAAATTTGGCTGGTGCACCATGGCTAACCAGCTCTGTAGAGGTCTGAGGTGCAGTCTTGCGTGCTGTACCACATATGTACATGTTGCAATATGACCTAACAGCCTCAGGCAGTTCTGGGCTGTCATGTGAGGGTACCGCCTCAAGTTCTCCATGAGGGCCTGCAGCACACAGAAGCGAGACTGTGGAAGGAAGGCTCTGGAGAGATCCGCATCCAGTACCGCTCCTATAAACTCTATTCTTCTGGTTGGAATCAAAGACGACTTTTCGACATAGAGAATAAGACCCAATCAGTCGAATGTGGTCCTGATGAACTGTATGTACGACTCTACCTGAGCCCTGGTTTGTCCTTTTATTAACCAGTCATTGAGGTATGGAAACACCTGTACACCCCTCTTCCTCAGGAATGTGCTACCACCGCCATATGCTTGGTGAAAATGCAGGGAGCTGCTGAGAGTCCGAAGGGTAGGACAGTGAATTGGTAATGCATTTGACCCACAATAAAATGAAGGAACTTCCTGTGGCCCAGAAATATGGCAGTGTGGAAATATGTGTCTTTCAAGTCAAGGGCAGCATACCAATCACCCGGATCCAGAGAAGGAATAATCAAGGCCAGGGTAACCATTTGAAATCTCAACTTCTTCATGTACTTGTTGTGGATCCAGAGGTCAAGGACTGGGTAGAGCCCTCCTTTGGTCTTTGGGATTAGGAAATACTGGGAGTAAAACCCCTTCCCTCTGAAATCCCAAGGGACCTCCTCCACTGCTCCGACTTCCAGGAGCACTTGCAGCTCCTTTTGCCAGAGTTGCTCGTGAGAGAGGTCGCTAAAGAGGGACAGGGAAGGGGAGGGAGGCTGAGAGGGTGGGTGTGAAATAAACGGGAGAACATAGCCCAGTTTCACAGTGCAGAGGACCCACTGATCCGAGGTAATTTGGGACCAAACACTGTGAAATTGGGATAGACGGTGCGAAAATAAAAGGGATTGATCCAGGGAATTGAAGCTATGCTGTCCTCATGCGCCCTCAAAAGTCCTGCTTGTTTCCCGAGGACTGTCTCAGGTGGCCGGAGCTCCTGTCGGAGGGAGGATTTTGGGGCCTGCATCTGTTATTGTTTCTGCCCCCTCAGCAGTTTGTGTCCCTCCTGGATGAGCCCTGGTAGAAATGGGACAATGGTTGTGGTCTAAAGGGTCTCCTTTGGGCTGCTGGTATGTGGAGTCCTAAGGATTTCAGAGTGGCTCGTGAGTCCTTCAGACTATGCAGTCTATCATCTGTCTGAGAGGAAAAAAGGGCCGGACTGTCAAAGGGGAGGTCTTGTATGGTGGTTTGCACCTCCTGAGGCAGTCCTGAAGCCTAGATCCAAGAGCTTCGTCTCATCGTCATCCCTGACGACATTGTTCTGGCAGCCGCATCCGTGTTGTCCAGTGCTGCCTGGAGGAGAGCCTTTCCCTCCTTAACATGCTCATCGAATCTGGGCTTGGCGTCTGGGGCAGTGCATCTCCAAACTTCTCCATGGAGAGCCAAGAATTGAAAGCATATCTACTAAGGATAGCCTGTTGATTCTCTATTCTAAGCTGGAGCTCCCCAGTGGAATAAACTTTCCTCCCAAAGAGGTCCAGCTTCTTGGCTTCTTTCACTTTAGGGATGGGACCTTACTACCCCTCAAATTCCCTTTCATTAGCTGCTGCCACCACAAGCGACCCAGGAGGTGGGTGTGTATGAAAATGTTCATGCCCTTTTGAGGGGAGGAAATATTTCCTCTCCACCTGTTTGGCTGTTGGGGCTAGAGTGGAGGGAGTCTGCCTCAGGGCCACAGTGTTGTCCTTGATGGTCTTTATTAGAAGGAGAGCCGCCCTAGAAGGATCTTCAGGTGTTAACATGTCCACCATGGGGTCACCTTCCTCGGCAATCTCCTCTGCCTGAAGGCCCATGTTTCTGGCCACCCTGCAGAAAAGCTCCTGGTGCGCTCTGCTGTCGTCTGGAACTGGCGCAGGCTGGGCCCCCCCCCCCCCCCCCCTCCCCATCCGGTGATAAGGATAATGATGCTCTGACCCCTGGGTCCTGTACACCCAACGAGTCCAGAGCTGGCTCTTCGTCCTCAGTGCTGAGACCGTGCGTGGTACCAGTCCCAGTGCTGGGGTCTGGGCTCTCTGTGGCACCATGTGAGACACTTGCTGCTGAGTGGGAGGGGTGGTTTCTTGTGCCTAAAGCCAACGCCGAGAGGGACCCTTAGGCCTGTTGGTACGCCCAAGGAGTCCAAAATGGCCACTGACACTGAGATGGCATCTGCCGGTGCAGAGCCCATGGTACCACAAATGGTTGTGTTTCCCGTGGTGCTGGCGGATGCCTGCCTTGCTTGCTGTGGTGCCGGCTCCTCCGTGAGGCATGTGACTCTGCCTCGGAGTCAGATGAAAGCTGTTCACTCCTCAACAACCACAGAGGGGCAGTGCCAGTGACCTGTGCTGTGGGGACCTCGACCTCGCCATTGTGGCCAGCTTGCCCTGGGGCAGTATTGTCGGTCTCCTCAGTACTGGATCACGATCTCAAGGGCGGATAGGCGGAGGCGGCAGAGCCATTTTTTCTATTTTTTCATTTTTTCAGTGAGGTCTCTGGCCGCCTCGAATGTCTCTTGGGTGGAGGGAAGTTGAACATCCTGCTCCTCCACTCTTTCTCCCAGCAGCTAGACCACCAGTGCCAGACTTAACGAGGCCCTCCTCTGGCCTGGAGCCAACGGCACCGAGGTCAATGGCTGTGGGCTCAGATGTCCCAGTGCAGGAGGCAGCTTAGTAGCCTCCCCAGGCCTGGACTTGGGCGTTGGGGAGTGTCCTCCATCTCCGCTCCTTCTACATGGCACCAGGTGCCGCTTTTCAGCCCGCGCTGAGTCTCTCAGTGCCGGGGACCAGTGCCGAGGTTCTTTCTGTGCCAGGGATGTCTACTGGTGCTGGGGTTCCCTCAGTGCCTTCTCCTTTCTTGGCTCCAGCTCCTTTGTTGAGGCTAGAGCACTCCTCAGTGACGCCAATGAGCCTGCTTTCTGGTCTGCCAGTTGAAGAGCGGCCTCCATTAGCAGGAACTTCAAGCACTGACTGCGCTTCTTTTGGGTCCTAGGGTTGAAACCTCTGCAGATCTTACACTTGTCTTTTAAATGAGACTCCCCAAGGCACCTGAGACAGGCCGAGTGCAGGTTGTCCCTTGGCATAGGTTTCAAGCAGGACCCAGTGGGCTTGAAGCCAGGCATACGCCATCCCCGGAGGGAAGGGAAGGGTAACAGCCCGACGAGCGGGCACTTACACTACATTAATTACCTACAGCTAATGAAATGAAATACAGAACTATTTACAGACACTTGGATAAGAACACAGATACGAGGGAAGCACTTGCTAGGCCAGAACAGCAACATTCCAGTGACCATCATGGGTGGTGGAGGGTCAGCAGGCCCCTATATAGAGCACCATAGTGGTGCGAGTCGAGGAGGTACCAGAGACGACCCTGCAGCTTCTTCTGAGGGAAAACTTTCCAGCAAACTGTGCACGTGATGCATGCACACCTACTTGGATTTGACATAAGCAAGCACTCAAAGAAGAAGCTATCTACAACTCAGAGCCTTTGAGGCTGCTTTCTTGCCTTCAAGGTCTGGGGGTGGTGGGATGTTAGTCAGCATCCCCAGGACTGATAACCGCATGGTGCCTACCCCAGCCAGCAACCTTGGAGGAAGACACTCCCCTGGAGTGGGACCTGATCCCCCCAGAGCCCGGACTCACTACATCCCTGCAGAAGAGGCCAGGATCCCCTAGGTGGGGCCACCCCATGTGGCTGGGGATGACTTCACAATGGGGGCACCCCAGGGGAATGGAGAGTGAGTCTCAGGGCCCAGAGCTGGCTCTCCCTTAGCGGGAGCGGCAACAAGCAAGAACTCGACCCTGGGACCACAGGAGGCTGAGAAGAAAGACCCCTCTTATCCCAGCCTCAGAGACCCCCCAAAGGAGATCCTGCGCCCTGCTCCCTCAACCCCTCTCCTTCACTTCTCCCCTCCCACCCAGGCAGGGGCCCCAGGGCTGGCTGCCAATCATCTGTCTGGTGGGAGCTAGCCATGCAACAACTGATCAGTGGCAGCAGGGGTTTGGACTGTTGTGTTCAAACCAAGATATGGAAACCTACAGAGAAGTTTAAAGACAAAGCTGGCACAAACTAGTGGGTTATATTTAAGCTTTAGGTGACACATGCAGTGCTTTTCACTTATAAACAACCATACTATAAATATGGCTGAGGTGAGGGTGTATCTTTGAAGCAAACCCACTGTGTCAGGTCAACCCTGTGAGATCACTTCCCAAAAGGCTATGTATGAATTTTTTTGTGCACTGGACTGTCTTTAGACAGTAAATATTTGGCTAATCTGGGTTATTTGGTCTCTTGAATATTTTTCATGACGAACCACAAGTGCAGTTCAACAACTGGCTATACATTCAGTAACAGCCCTAGACACCTTACAGCTAGTGGGGATTCGTCTTCGCTCTTGGGGTTTGCCACAGCCAAATGTGAGCGCTATATCTATATATCCCAGCAGTTGCCATGCAATTCCAACTGTTCATGGCTTGCAGCGTCAGGACAGCAGTGAAGCTGTCATCGGTCACAGATTTAGGGCAATAATCTTTGAGTTCTGTACCCTGCTGGCTCTCCCACCTAATTGCCAGTCCCCTCACACACTTCCTGCCTCACTGTGCACTGAAGGTGTGTGCAGCCATCATGAGAGGTGCTGACTGCAGGCTGCCTACACAAGTATCTCCCCCTCCCAGACTGAGACTACCTGGTCTGATAACAGCCTCCCAGACTGGATTCCCATCATTTTTCTGCAGCAGGCTGAGCTCCAGATCCTCCTTGACATCCTTGGTGTGGATTTCTGTGAATGGTTGAAGAGCTTCTGCAGGTCTATCCAAAAATTGCAGTTCCTGCAGGAAAATCAAGAGTGATATAAGGGGTAACCACCCACCTGCACCCCAAGCAAGCAGGATTGGGAAAGGGGGTGAGACATGTTAGTCAGAGCTGGTCATAGATTCTACAGAACATTCTTCAGCCAGTCCTCATCTGTGTGAATGTGTTTGGAAATGTTCAGTAGCTATGATAAGGAACCTGTGCGTTATTCACTGAGTATCTGACGTCAATGTAATCAGTACTTGGTATTAACAATTGGTTACATCAGCAGTACAGTTTTAGTACACTAATACCAAACACTTGACACTCCCTTTTCCTTCCATGGATCCCAAAGCTCTTTATTAAGCAGAGTCAGTATCATTATCCCCATTTCACAGATGGGGAAACTGAGGCACACAGCCAGATGGAGGGAGTAGCCCCCCATGAATCCTGACTCCCAGGACTCTGCTCTAGCCACTGTACCACCCACTCCACTCCCTGCAGCACAGTGAAACCTAGCGCTGTGATGGGGCTTTGGGACCAGCACTGATTCCAGTGGGAGAGTGCCCCCTATTGGGCCTCCCACACTGTGCCCTGCAGCACAGGCCCCTTTACACCACACTGGAGAACTGGGGTCAGCACTAATTCAGAGATCCGTGCTTTGCTGAGTTCCTTCAGCCCAGTGCTCTTGAGCTCCATGCTCACTTCCCTCCTTTTGCTTACCTTGGGTGTCACACTTATCTCTGATGGACTGGACACAATGTGGTGAGAGCCAAAGCGCAGGGGCTCAGAGGTGAAATGAGGCTTGGACACAAACCATGACAGGCACTTCTTTTCATAGACCTCCACTGCCTGTGAAACATAAGCACAGTCATGTTTGGGAGATACAAAAGGGAAAACACGGCAGACGCACCTCAGCCAGAACTGTCAGGGTCTTGGTTCCTGTTCTCCTTCACAGCTGCCTTGGAGGGAAGGGTCTTTGTTAAAAATGAATGAAGACAATCCTGTCTGGGTTTAAGACCTGGACTGCGATCTGGGGAAATGTTCACTACTGCCGTGTTGACAATAACATAATTTGTAGCAATCAATTTAATATGACAAATTTTGCCCTCTTTTATAAATTGACTGCAAACAGACTGATTTACTCAGATTTGTTTTTTGAAATTATTTGTTATTACTCATCTGAAGTTTCCCTAGCTTCTCATTGCCAGAAGCTGGGAATGGCTGACGGGATGGATCACTTGATGAACACTTGTTCCGTTCATTCCCTCTGAAGCACCTGGCATTGGCTACTGTCGTAAGACAGGATACTGGGCTAAATGGACCATTGGTCTGACCCAGTATGGCCGTTCTTATGTTCTCAAGTTACTGATCCTGGTTATTTCTAGCTTGCCTTGATGTTAAGTCTTTAGATGTCACAGAGAACAAGCCCTGTTGGTTGGAGTTCTTTATTTCAGTTATTTGAGAATTATCAGAGCAGAGAACTTGTGATCAGAACAGAGGACAGAACATAATATAACTCACTCTCTGATATTTTGTGAGAAAAGTAGGAGATCATTACTTAAGTGAAGAACATGGAGACTACCAGTCCACAGCAATATGCTTCACTATGCCCTGTTGTGAGATGTTCCTTATTACATGGTGGCAAGTGAATATGGGTCACACCAATTGTGCACTGTGGTTGGTTCTCACTGTAGAAAGGTCCCTCTGAGCCCAGCATTGAACCCTACCTCCGCCTCAGTTTCCCCCAGGTATGCCCTCAGTTTCCCTCTCTCTGACAGTCAACTGCTGGCATGCAGCACTTCGTGTCACTGAGGTGACTTAACCCTTCAGATGGCCCCAGGGTATAAAGTGAAGTATTGAAACCACACACAAATCTTCCACCCCAGGCACAGCCCTTCCTCTGTGGGTCTGTCTTCTCCCCAGAAGACATCCAGCCCATCTGGGCTCAGCTTCTAGCCCTCTTAGGGTCTCCTCAGTCTCTTCATCCTCCTCTTGATAAATAGGGGTAGCTGGTCCCCTGCGCAGGGTGGCAACACAGAACCTACATCCTCCCCCTCCTGTGGGTTCCCAGCCCTAGGAACCCTAAACAACCAGGTGTCTGTCCTGTAATCTAGACTGCCTTGCTTCTTCTTAGGGCTTCTTCCTACACACTGTCAGCTCTCCAGCTTTGGATGGAGCAATGAGTGCCAGGTCTTCTCTCCCTGGAGTCTCCGTGATCTGTTTGCCCAAAGACTGTTTTTATCCCCCAACAGGCCTGGTTTAGTCACAAGACTCTGTCCAGTGAGTCTCCCCTTAATTCCTTTCACCTGAGAAGTCAGTCCCAGCCCTCATTAATGGCCAGCTCACCCCATGAGAGTTGTGTCAAGCTGGGGATCCTGTCTGTACAACTTATGAATTCTGGTTGATATTATGGAGCTATTGTGACATGTTACTGTGAAAAACTGTGACATCATGAATAGCTCTCTGTATGTGGATCCACCATGGACTAGCAGGGTTGGGTCAGCTCCTCCTAGAACAGATACACTAGGAAGGTGTTTAAGGATAATGACGGTGCTACGACTGTACAAAAGTTATGTGAAAGAACAACTACATCCCAAGAGAAAAGATATTTCCTCCTCTGTCTGAGGGGGCATTTTTTGAAACAATGAAAAGTTAGCAAGAGTTAGAACAAAGAACAGCAGGTGTTGGAAGGGGGCACGTAAGCTAGGAAGACCCACAGGAAACTTTGGGAAGGAGAAAGGAAGGTCACAGGAGCTGAGGAAGAAGCCTTGATGAGGGAGAAGCAACTCAGCATGGAGCAGCAGTAAAACCTGCCTGCTTTCCTCAGCCCAGACCGTCTCCCAAGGGAAGGGGGAGCTAGTGAGGAGCATTGCAGCTAAGACATTTACTGTATTGTTTTCTATATGATCTGTGCTCTCTTGTGCTTCACATGATTAAGTGAAAGAGCAATAATGAGATAGTCTCTGGGAAAAGTGTCTTGTGTGTTCTGTGTGCTTCACAACTGCCATATTGTCCCTGAGAGACTTCACCAGTAAACTATTAGGCTCACACTATAGGTTACCTTAACCCGTGAGATGTCGTCGGGTATCAGGTAGAGATGGAGGGTTAGATTAACTTCCTTTTGTGTCTGGTAGAGCAGTACATTGGAATGGATCAGAGGACTCTGATCAGAATTCTTCCTCCACCAAAGCAATCCGGTCAGAGAGAAGCTGGGATTCTCCCGCACAGCATAGAATGGTCTAACCTGAGTTGGACTCTCCAGGATCATCCCCTCGTCAACAAAATGGGCGATCTGCATTTGGGAGTTGTTGGCCTCTGTCAGTGGGTCACAAAGCAAACAAGGTTCCGTTAGCCTGTCCTGATTCTCTTGCTGTCAGAGAGGCAGCGTGTCCATCTGAGTTCTGGAAACATCCATCCCCGCAGCTCTGGGGGCTGCTGGGATTCCGCACTGACAAGGTCCGTCAGGCACCTCCCTCCACTGCTTGCCTTGATCCCTACTCCCAAAACATCTCAGGCCTTGGCTCGCCTGATCATGTATTATCCCCCGGATATCCAGGCAGTCACTCTGCAGTGCACCTCCTGATCCTGGAAATGGGAGCAGAGTCCTGTAAGATCTACAATCCCAGGGCATAACCAAAGTTCACAGTCCAGTCATTCTTTGTAAGTTACTCTGAGGCAAAAGCTCTGGATGAAAGGGCCTGTGTTATTATCACACAGTAGTACAGGCAGTACTAAGCTAAGATTTCCTTATATTTCCCATCATAAGATCCTCTTTTCAATTGCCAAACTTTAACCAATTGGGCAGAATTTTCCCATGCCAGGTCCCTGCCTCAGATGGATTCCCCTACCCTGCAATTTCAGAAAAAATGGTTCAGCCATTTCCAAGAATGTGATAAAGGAAAACTTACATTGTTTTAATGCTATTAAAAGAATTCTTTCACCTGTTCCTTTGTGAAGCTCAAGCACCTCCATGATTAGCAACAGGAATCTAAATTTGGCAGGGGGATGCATATGTGCCAGGGACGTGCCCTTTGCTGTTCCTGTGAAAATCCACCCACATTTGGCTGAGTTATAAGCCTTTGAAAATATCTCAGTTTGCACATGCTCAGTAGAAACTTGTTAGAGTGTGCCAGCTAAACCCCGATGACTCCATCTGCACTGGGCATGCTCCAGACTTGGGGGTGCAGGGGCTGAGCTGTGCTCTCCCTGCAACTTATCCTCCCAACAGCCAACGGCTGCTGTGGCACTAGCCATCAGAACTGAGAGCAGGGAGCCTCTCTCTCCTGTGCTATCAATGCTCCCCCATGGGCACCCAGGCACGTCAGAGGAGGAGGCCAAAGGGGGGGACAAGAGCCAGATCTGGGGTACAGGCAGAGAGAACATCTTGGGATGAGGTGCGTGTGGGGTGCGACAGGGATTGGGAACAGGTGGGGAGGGAGTTGGGAATCAAATGAGGATCTGGGGGTGAGGGGGCAGCTAGAAAAGACTAGGATTGGCTGAGCAAGGAGAATGGAACTGGGATGACTAGCTGGAGGGGACAGGACTGGAACAGGAACAGGCTGGGAGGGATGGGGCAGAAAGGTCTGTGACCACAAGCCAACACTCCCCACCAGCACCTGGAATGGAACCGAGTGTTCCTAATTCTCAACCTTCCTCTGCTGTCAGCAAATCGCTGTGAACCTGTGGGTAAGTGTGTGTCCCCATCCCCTTCAATGGCTGGTCCACAGAGAAGATGACAACTTACTATTGCTAACAGTTACTCACAGAGGGGGCTGAATTAAGATTGCATAGGCAGCCTTAATTCTGGCATTTCCTAATTTTGAGTGCTCAATTTTGCAACATTAACGTTTTTTTAACATAGAAAAGACTATGTCATTATATGAATAGTTGTGGTTATTATTGTTCTTTAAGGGTGTGATTATGAGTCATAGGCACTTTTCACTGGGCCACTCTGCTTTTAGGCTACAATCAGGTTGACCATGATTGTTAATTCAATTACAAAAGTGATTACAGCCACACTTTTGAGTCTGATTCTGACTGTACCTCTGAGACACAGGAAGTGTGGGAGGTGAACAGCCATCACAATCTCAGCCGGCTCCACCCTGATGTCAAACAAAGGGCCAGCCACCATCCATTGCTCCTTCTGAGATTCACTCAGATGCTGATTCCAGGAGCCAAATCCGTATTGGATAGTCACTTCTGCCTTCACCTCAAACTCCAGTTCAGTTTCAGAGCAACGGAACCAGCCTGCCCTAGAGAGACAAACCCTGCGTATCAGGGGGTGACAAGAGGAGGGGAGAGAAGGATTAGAAAGTGTTAGGTAGAACCAGCCCAGTTTTGATTTAACTTGCAAGAAGTAGCATCTCTTCCATTTCTAATGGACTTTTCTTTTGATATGTATAAAATGAGGGGAAAGATGGGAGAAATTAGTAATACCCTTTCCCCCTTCTCTAGCACCCAGGGTCAAAAGACTTCAAAATGCTTTACAGTTGTTCATAAATTAAGCATCATCAATCGCACTAGGAGATGGGTGTGTAACATTTTATGGAGGGGGAAGCTGAGGAACACAGAAGTGGGTGACTTGCAATCAAGGCCACACAGACAATCAGTGGCAGAGCCAGGGACAGAACCAGTCCCCCTTAGAGCTTAGACTAGAGTGCTGGAGTCCTGAATCCCAGTCCCCTTTCTCTGACCTACTAGACACCTCTTCTCAGAGTCATTAATAGATTTCAGAGGTCCCTCACGTAACATATGAAGGCTCTCGTCCCCACCCTGGCAGTTTCTATGGGGGTACAGCCCTGTGTTATGGGCTGGCAAAATATCCTAAAGTGTTTGCTCCAGTAAACTAGATGGGTCCTCTCCAGTGAAGCAGCTTGATCTACATCACACTTAATAGTGCTCTGCTCTGTCTATTGTACTGATTGTACTGACTGTATCTGTTTATATTGAGCCCGTCCCTGTGGGATGCTCAACACTGTGTGATAGGGTCTGGCCTGTGCTCCCAAACACAGACAGCTGCAGAGGGGGTGACTCCAAACTCCCAGCCCCAGCGCTCACCTGTACATCTCCTGGTTCCCATCTGGGTCCTGAATAATCTCTGGTTTTACTTCTTCTGAAAGATCCTAAAACACAGGAACAGGTGTTAAAGCTGTGCCAATGGGTATTTCCCACTGGATTATAGTGGACTGTCAGGACTGCTCTAGTTAAGGATTACACCACTTTTCTGTTTAAGCTTGACTCTTCTAAATGCACTAAAATCTGCATGGTTATTCACATTGTCTTGAAATTTGGTATGCCTTGTGGGGATGATGGCTAAGGTTAGGGATCCAAATTTTGTGGCCAATTGACCATGGTGTTCTTGAGATATAGCTCCTGAAAAAAAAGATTTTCCTAAAGCTCATGAATTCTATCCATGTATCTTCCCCCCAGATAGGGCTCAAACCGGGGGTGGGACTGTTACACGAGGGTCTCAGTCATTTGAGAGTTACTGTCACAGTGCATGTCACCAAGTAGCCATGGGGGGAGCATGACAGAGTGCGGGGAGTTAACAGGAGAGCCTGTGCTCTGATCACTCTGACACAAGGGGGCTCTATCCCCTCTCTCTGTCAACTCATGTTGGATCCAGGATCTGGGGGCTGCCCCCTATCAGGGTGTATGAGCCCATCTTCTTCCCCCCCTCCTTATAAGCAGGGATCTGGAGAGCCATGCCTCTCTGTGGGTGACAGAGTAAGTGGAGGAAGGAGGCTGGATTGGAGGGAAGGTGGACTGGGTGGAACTGAGACATGGCTAGGGGAGCCTGGCTGAAGTATGTTGGGCGGGGGGTGCAGCTCAGACTACATAAACAAGGTAGAGTGTGGCCTACCAGTAAGCTGCTGCCTGTGATATGTTCACACAGCAGCACAGAGCAGGAGACACCAAGAGAGCAACTTCTTACATGTTAATGGCTTCTAGAGTGCAATTGATGTCTTAATGAGATGGGAAGAGTGAGCTGGCAATGTTGGTGGGGCTATGTGTTGTGGAGGCTGGAAAAGGAGAGGTACCCAGTCACCAACCAGGTGCTTAAAAGTTACTGTAACAACCATGGAATAAAACTGGCTAGGTTTGGGACGCAGACCATGGCTGAGATTTCTCTCACCAACCTATTAGCAACAGCATGACCATTATCCCCATTCCATTATAACACAATGTATAGGGGGGGAAAGCATTGAGGAATCACAGAGCAACTGTGTGGCCTAGGGAAGAGACCACTGGACTGGAATTATTCCTAGCTCTGCCACTAGCCTGCTGGATGACTTTGGGCAAGTCACATCTTCTCTGTGCCTCAGTTTCCCATCTGTGTAATGGGGACATTGATATACAGTTATTGGAGATCTATTGATGAAACACACTGTACAAAAGCGAAGTCTTTTTGTTATACCTACTCCCAGTAGAGAATTAACTGCAACCCTAGGCATGCCCACAACTGTCTAAATGACCTCTGACTCCTACAACATTTCTCTTTCTTTTTTTTTTTTAAGTAGGAAATTCACTAAAAGAGATTATAATAATGCAGAGTTAAGGTTGCCCATAGGTATCTTAGGCTGTCCCAGAATGTCCAGTTCAGCAAAACCAAAGCCTCTGCAAACCAGAAAATACAGAGTTAAGGTAAATACACACAAAACCTTAACTCTGCCGTCCTGGAGCTGGCAATAGCCACCATCAATTATCTACATGTACTCCAGCTGCATTCACTGTTAGGTTTAGCTGTATAGAATGGGGAGCTGTTAGCTGGAGCAGCTTGATGTGACTGTAGTGGGATGTGGGTCTGAGCCCCCTGTGTGCAATCAAAGGAAAGAGGTGCATGTATAGCTTGAGGATGTATCAGTAGCAGGGCACAGGGGCCTTCTTGCCATGGGAATTGTCAGCAGTGAGGGGGGATATGAGAGCAATCTGTGTTCAATGAAGTGTAAGTGAAAGCAGATGGAATCCTGTGGGTAAGGGTTGTAAAAAAGGGGGTGAAGGGGTTTAAAATTTAACAAGTGAGGGGTTCTTTTTGGGGAGTGTTGGAGTGTTGAGCAGGTGCAGGCAGCTCTAGTTAAATTCAGCTGTCACAGCTGGGTTGTGGGCAGCCAGACCTAGTGGTCAGAGCCAGAATTCACAGTCACAAGACAGGAGTCAAAGCCTGCTGGGTCAGGAGACCAGGAGAGCAGAAGCAGGAGACAAACTTGAGATCAGAACCACAAGTCAGAGTCAGGCTGGGTCAGGATACCAAAGGGTCAAAGACAGGAGACAAACTAGAGTTCAGGAACCACAAGCCAGAAGCTAGGAGTCAAGCTAGGTCAGGATGCCAGGAAAGAGAAGGTTACTCACCCTGTGCAGTAACTGAGCTACTCTGAGATTTTCGGTAGCTGTGCCCCCTTGGGACGCACATGTGCTCCTCTCCTGTCTCACACCACAAACGACGGCTATGTTATGCTGTGCAGTCCAGCTGCCCTCAGTTCCTTCTCTACTGCAGAGTCCATGTCTGAACTCTGAAGCAGAGGGGAGGAGGGCTGGTACTGGAGTACCGATAGGGACACCCGTCTCCAATGCTAAACACAGGGATCCAAACACATCTAAAGTGGAGCATCCATAGGGACACTTCTGAGTGAAGAATCAAGGAGCACCCTGCACACATTCCAGAGCAGAGCAGAGCCCAGTTGCTCAGAACCCAGTTGCTCTGTTCCTGTTGCTGGCTTAAGTAGGCCCAGTGGGCCAATCCACAGCTCCAGGGCACCACCAACTGCATCTCAGGTGCACAGCCTCACATTGGAACTGAGCTTCATGGATCTTAGGTAAGCCACCATCAATAAGATACCAGGTGGAGGGCTGGAGTGTGCCTGCTCCTCTATAGATCGGGGTTTGAGACCAGCTTCCCAAAAACAAATTCTACCCTGACAAAGAGAGGGTGTTTGCCTCAGTGCCACATATGTGATGTGCACTGTCTGTAAAGGCAGAATGCAAGTATGGCCATGTTGGGACAGTGCCCAAAAAGGGTGAAGCTAAGGTTGTGTGGGCATGTACCTTAAGTCTGTGTTTTCTGGTTTTTAAAGATTTGAGTTTTGCAGAACTTGGTGTGCTGAAAAGGCACAGAATACACCCGGGCTCTCTTCATTCTGTGTTCATGAAGTTCTTTGTCAGTGAATAGTTCTGCTGAGGAGGGAACCTGGGCAGCTGTGGGCAAATGGTCAGCTGGGTCCCTACTGGAGCCAGAGGGAGAGGAGCACTGATCTCCCATCCCCCTGGCTGCAGAAGGGAGCTGCTTCCTAGGGACCCAGATGCAGTGCACAGTTTCCCTGCTGGAAACAGGGGGACGGGAGATCCTCCTCGCTGAACTCCTTCCATCTGGCTGCAGTGGGGGAACGGGGAGCTGCTGGCGGAGACTGGTGGCCCTTCAGGGTTGTAAAAATTATAATTGTGGCTGTTGAGCCAAAAAGGTTGGGAACCACTGCAATAGACCAACAGGCAGACAAGGGGGATGGAGGGAGGGAGAGAGAGAGAGCGCGCACAATCCCCACCTTCTTCTCTTTGGCACACCAGTCACATTTGTTTTGTCCCCAGAGGCAGGCACTGGCACTCCGACTTCGGCTGGTCTCACCTGTGGCAGAGAGGGGGGTAAACGCCCTTTTATGTGTTGCATTCTCTCAGCATTAAATAAGGAGCCCCCCCACCCCTGAATCAGAGTGATGGAACCTGGGTATTTCCATTGGCAAACTGCCCTGCAGACAGGTCTGTTCTGTGCATGTGCCCAGCTTTGATGTTAATGCCGGGTGGGGAACGTGGACTCACTAGGCACATGGGAAGGGCCGTGTGTTCAGGGAGATGGGGATCAGACAGGGTCAAAAAGGAGGATCAGGGTGTAAAGAGGAGAGAAGAAGGAAGGCTGTGGGGTTAAGGGAGTGGAGGGAAGGGAGAGCCCAGAGACATTCTGTACGCAGCGGATGCAGGTGATGGGGACAGTGGCAGGATCAGACCAACAGGCCAAGGGGACGTTTGGTTTCTCTTTGCTCAGGCATGAGCAATGCCTGTCAAATCACCCTCTCCCCACCTCCCAGTCAATTTCCACCTCACTCACCTGCAGCTGCCACCGCAGAACCAGTGGAAAGACGAAGGGTCTGTTCACAGATGATCTCTGGGGAGGAATGAATTATTCAGTCATCTATTTCCCCAGCCCTTTCCACATCAATTGCTTCCAAGGAATATACAAGCAGCCGCCTCTGGGGTGGAGCACAGCAGCTGAGTAACAGCTGCACAAATAGGAGTTTGAGGGAGGAAGTGAAAGCACAGCACAAATCAACAAGACTTTTTGGCTACCTGCTTGTATAGAATTGTGATTGTAAGAAAGAAAGAAAGAGCAATTAGGGACCCCATTGGTACTGTGAGGGCAGAAGCACCTTTGGCTGCAATGGGCCAGTGTGTATGTTAGATAAAGTGAAGCAGAGCTATATCTGTCATTTTGAATTCAGTTGGTCAAAAAACTGCAGAATAAAATCACAAAAATGGTTCAACTTTCTTCCAGAATTTGACACATTTCCACCAGCCTTATGACTGACAGATCCCTGATTGGGCACGTCTAGGTGTTTTTGCAATTCTAATACTAATAACTTGGTTCAAAACATTTTTTAAAAGAAAAAAAAAGGGGGGGGGGGGCGGTTTCTTGATATATTTTTTGCTAGTCCATGACTTTCTTTTTTAATTTCTCCAGTTTTTCTGGTAAAAATTGTGAGTAAATTTTGAAAGCAAAAGTTTGAAATCTGAAAAACGCTGACGAAGCTCTAGCTTGAGACTTGCCTACGCAAACACTTAGCTCATGGCAAGCCTAGGTTTAATATAGCCCACACTAAGTGTCAGCATGGACCCTTCTGCTGCACACTAGGGAACTTTCAATTCATGGCAGCAGGGTCCAGATGGACACTTATTGAACTCCAGGCTACTGCAGGTAGATTTACATCCCAGCTTGCTGCAAATTAAGTGTCCACGTAGACAAACCCTTAGTGTTAGGCAAGCAAAATTATCTTTTCTATAACAAAGTGAAGGACTGCGGGTGATGGATGGGCCTGTCTTGTGGGTTACAAATATCAGAGATGGATGAGGAGGGAATGGATTGATCCATCACAACGAGGGAGTGAGAAAATATAAGGAAGGGAAAAGGGATGTAACAGTGAAAGAAAAGGAACATGGGGGGCAGAGAGACTGAACTCAGCAGCAGTGTGGTGTGTGGGCAAGACAAGACAAGACTGTCTGTGATGGGGAGATGGGGTGGAACAATTTCAAACAGCCAATTGGCAGGGAGAATAAGATCAGCAGCAGGTGGCAGGGAGGATGGTGATTGATCAGAGAGGAGAGGCAAACAGCCAATGAGAGGAGATTTTGCCCATTTCATGGGTGCTACGAGTCTGATGCACTGACAGAAAAAAAATAGGGGGTGCTCAGCACTCACTGGGCGCGGCCACAGATCAGGGAGCTCTGGTGTGGTGCCCTCCCTAGCAGTGAGATGGAGCAGCTGTTTTCCTGCTTTCAAGGATGCTGCCTCCTGGGCTGGCCTGGGTCCTAGTGCCCTACCGCTTCCTGTACAATGGTGAATGCCTGTGGGGAGCAGGGCAGGGGGTGGGATTTTTCCCAATAGATAAATCAAATTCAAAATATTTCTCATGGAAACTTTTCAACAGAAAATTAAGTTTCTGCAAAATAAAAAAAAAATAATTCTGATGAAAAATTTCTATTCGGGTCCCATATATAAAGGTGTCTCACCCTTCGGGATTGTCACAAGTTTTGTGAGATTGCAGCTGTAACTGAAACTCTTCCCACATTTTGGGAAATTATAGGGTTTCTCTCCAGAGTGGATTCTCTGATGGCGGATGAGATTTGATTTTAGACTGAAGCTCTTCTCACACTCAGGACAGTTGTAAAACTTCAGTCCCAGGTGGAGTCTCTCATGCCGAGTGAGGTTGGACTTGTCATTGAAGCTCTTCCCACATTTGGAGCACGTATACGGCTTCTCTCCTGTGTGGATTCTCTGATGGCGAGTGAGGTTGGACCTGTCATTGAAGTTCTTCCCACATTTGAAGCACATATACGGCCTCTCTCCTGTGTGGATTCTCTGA
>ML680776.1:37258-54251 GCA_007922225.1 Emydura subglobosa
CACATTTGAAGCACATATACGGCCTCTCTCCTGTGTGGATTCTCTGATGACGAGTGAGGTTGGACCTGTCATTGAAGCTCTTCCCACATTTGGAGCATATATATGGCCTCTCTCCTGTGTGGATTCTCTGATGGCGAGTGAGGTTGGAGCTGTCATTGAAGCTCTTCCCACATTTGGGGCAATTATAGGCTCTCTCTCCCGTGTGGATTCTTTGATGGCGAATGAGGTTTGATTTCAAACTGAAGCTCTTCCCACACTCAGGACAGTTGTAAAACTTCAGTCCCAAGTGGAGTGTCTCATGTCGAGCAAGGTTAGACCTTTCGTTGAAGCTCTTCCCACATTCACCACATTTGTATGGTTTCTCTCCCGTGTGAATTCTCTGATGCCGAATAAGGTTTACTTTCAGACTGAATCCATTCCTACAACTGGGGCATTTGTAAGGTCTCTCCTTCGCTATATCACTGACTATGTGGGCACCTGCTGGAATAAGAAGACAACAATCAATTCTTTCTCTCAAGTCCCACCATACAACACACCCTTTCAGTTAAGTTTAGAAACTCTAGTCAGCATCTGCCCTGCACCTGGTGTTGTCATTTACACCTGTACAATGTGACAGTAACATAGGAGCAAGCTGGAATTCCCCATGCACAGCTATGTTCTCTGTGCAAATTATATCAAAAGCATCACACGTCCCAGTCTTACAGGAAAGGTAATTTATCTTTTCTTTTTGTTTTGGGGGTTCTTTCATGGGAGAGGGAGGGGCAGCACAGGTTGTTTGGGGAAACTCTGTATTTCCAGGGTCAGGATTAACTTCTGCTTTTGCTCAGGTTACACCAAGCAGTTGGGAAGTGAAGCCCATTTGATTTTTAGGTGGGGATTGACAGGCAGTTTACAGCAGCTGGCAGGCAAGGTGAGTCAGGAAGACAACTGCAAGCCATAGATCACATTGGGGATGATTGTAGAAAAGGGGTGTAGAAAGATAATGAGGCAACTGGGATTGGCTCAAATTACTTGCTGAGATACACCAGAATGTATTAGATGCTCTGTCCTCTGCAGGTATGTTTGTGTTTACTCGTATAGTAGACTGTGTGTTAATACCCCAGGTAATAAGTCACCAGCAGTGTTAGCCCTAGCCTTAGCAAATGCCTCTAGATTCTGCTCCCAGCTAGACATAATGTGTCAACATCTTCTAGCCCTTCTCAAGGTACTTTATGTACATCTGCCAACTCCTTGTCCACATTAAGTTCCCATTTATCCCAGCAGCTCGCTGCGGTGGCAGCTGGATTAACACAAAGCCTTGCTAGTCAATCTGCCAGCAATAATCAGTGGTGTGAAACAACTACAGTTACAAACGCAATGCAATGAATTGACCGGTCAACTGCACACCTCATTTGGAACCAGAACTATGAAATCAGGCAGCAGAAGAGACAACAACAACAACAAATATACTACAATATTGTGTTAAACGTAAACCACTAAGGAAATAAAGAGAAAGCAGCATTTTTCTTCTGCATAGTAAAGTTTCAAAGCTGTATTAAGTCAAAGTTCATCTGTAAGCTTTTGAAAGAACAACCATAACGTTTTATTCAGCGTCACAAACATTTCAGAGTCATGAACAACCTCCATTCCCGAGGTGTTCATAACTCAGGTTCTACTGTAAGCCCTATACAGCAACCTCAGAGCAACCCTGGCAACATCAGCTTCTGCCTTCTATGGTCAAGACCAGGAGACTGCATATGAAAGAGAATGGGGATGCTAGATGTCAGAGGAGATCAGGGGTGTTTAAGCAGATCAGGACTCTGCCTCCTGCCTCTCTGTGAGTTTCTACAGGACTACTTCATCCCCAGACCCATAAGGTCCCCTCTCTCTAGGTTTCTGAGTCTCTTCTCCTCCTCTTCTGCTTTTCCATCGGGATGAATCCAGACCTTTTGAGATAGCTGAGCAGAGAAAGGTGGAAGGAGGGGATAGGTCCCTCACTGGGGTTACAGAGTCAGTCAGTCAGTGTCAGAATCCCAGCCCTGGGTGTATCTCTACTGGTTAGGTGATGGTTTACAAAAACTCAAACAGTCCGTTAGAAAAAAACAATGTCTGTAGATTGCCAAAGGGGTGTGGTATGCAGGTAATAAAGCAAACAGGCTGCAGACAAGCTGGTCTCTGCGGGAAGATCTGACAGAAACGAAAGTGAAAGCTGGACCTTGGGCAATGGCAGGGAAACGTGGTTTAATAACTCTGGGCCTGATCCTGAAGGAATTTCTCAGTTATTACCCACTGACCTCAAAGGAATTTTTGCCCGAGGAAGAACAGAGAGGGGATGTCAGGTTTTAGCCCAATGAGAAGATCACAGCTTGTGATATTTGTTATCACATTGAGTTGGTTTTTCTCTAATTTCTATGGCTTGGTTCCATCCTGCAAATGCCCAGCACCTCCCATTAGAAGAGGAGAAAGATTCTTACTCTAGGGCCAGGCACCATTTCTGACCAGGGGGAAGGAGTGTGCAAGGAAGGACACACAATAAGGCACCCTTTGGGTCTGATCTCCTGGCTTGTTACTTACCAGCTCTTGATCGCCTGATGTCTGTCAGCACCCTCACAGTCACCTTCTTCCCATACTGCTTTCCATAGTATCTGATAAGCAGGTCACAAAGGTCTATGGAATCCACACATCTTACTTTGCTCCAGGGAATGTGTTCATATCCCTCTTTCAGAGGAATTCTTACCAGCAAAGTTTTTAATCCTAACAACTCCAACTCCTTCAGGCTCCCCAGCAGTCGCTCTAGCTCTGCCATCCCCATAATGCTTCCTCTGACGGCAGCTGAGCTCACCAAATTGCCAGAAGACTGGACCAGGAGCTGCAGCAGAGAGAGAAAAGCAACTACTGAGTAAGGAGCAGGAAATGAATGGCTTCTTCTAGAGAGCGAGAAGGAAGAACATTTACCACACCCTACCTCTGGCACTTTCCCACTCTGGTTCTTTGTTTAAGCTTCTCTGTTTGCATGAGCTGGCTCATTAAGGTCAAGGTGCAAAGAGTTTGTCCTCTAAAGCAGGCATTCCCAAACTGTGAGCTGTAGCCCGAAGATGGGCCATGACACAATCCAGGGTGGTCTGCAGGTGTAGTATCACTAACTACACTTGCAGGACTGCACTCTCCAGTCAGGCTCTTAGTAAAACTTTAACTCCACATGACTCATGTAATCTAAGTAACAGCTATATAAATGTATTGTTTTGAGCTGTATATGTTGGACAAAGTATAGAAAAAATATAGTTATTTGTTTTGCTTGTGTAAAATCCAGGCTCCAATATGTCAAATTTAATTCTCACAAGAACAACGGTGCATCATTGCTAGGTAACTTAGCAACATACACACAGTCCACCATTTACATGTGTAAAAAAATGGCAAGCAATATTTCAGTCTGACATGGATTGATTTATTTTTTGAAAACGAGAAGGGTGCACTGGTGGAGAAGATAATGAAAATCCTGGACCACCTACAGGTACACAAAATGAGCCAGCCAAAACAATAAAATGGTAAGAAAATACAGATACTTGAAGTTTGGATTATCCTTTACTGGATCGGATGAGTTCCTGTTGCCTTAGTTATAATATTCTTGTATATTTAAAAAAACAATGAGAGTGCTATAGCACTTTAAAGACTAACAAATTTAATTTTTGTAGGCATAAGCTTTCGTCAGATGCAAGAAGTGGATTACAGCCCATGAAAGCTTATGCCTACAAAAATTACATTTGTTAGTCTTTAAAGTGCTACAGGACTCTCGTTGGTTTTGCTGTATACAGACTAACATAGCTACCCCTCTGGAACTTTTATATTTTTATTTACAATATTTGATTCTTTTCTTTTGATTAGTAGAGAGGAGGGTTGGGTCTTTACTTACACAACACAGAAATTCAGATTTTACACTAAAAAATTGACAACACAATAGAGTGTTCAAATTTGGGCAACTATTTTGTTTTAAAATCAACAAATAGTAACACAATGTGTTTTTTAATCATTTTGCTAATGTTGTGTTACTGATTGTTCAGTTTTACACAAAATTGTATTTTCTCTGTTTGAACACCATATTTTGCTCTCACCATATTTTTTAAAGTGTAGTTTTACTAAAACTGTTTGGTTTCAAAGATCTTGAAGCATTTCTCTGAGTGCGTGTTGCTAGGGATTTATATCATTACAATTGTTTACATTAAAATGAAAAGGAAATATGCACATTGCTTAGTTAGTGGTATAGTTTACATGTATGTAATAATTAAAATGAATAATTTTCCTCAAGAAGTGTTAATAGTGGGCTGCAGTGCCTATCACAGCTGCACAAGTGGCCCTGAGGGAAAAAAGGTTTGGGAACCCTTGCTCTAAGGGTACGTCTACACTGCAGCTGGGAGCTGCTTCCCAGCCCAGTTGGACAGACTCAAGGTAGCTTTGAGTGCACTGGAAATAATATTGTGGACATTGGAGCATGGGCAGTGGCACAGGCTAATCAACCAAATACAGATCCAGGGTTGGACGGGTTTGTACTCAGGTAGCTACCCCCAGCACAGGTAACATTTTAGGGTTTCCAGTTTTCCCTTTTTTCTTTTCTTTTTTTCTTTCCTGTGGGGGAGGATTTTTTTTTTCTATAAAATGTAAATAAAAAAATAACCCAGGGGATTGTGTACTGACAATAAATTATAACCCTAAATCAGCCACATTTTTTCCCAAAGAGCATGCAGGGCAGAGCTGGGTTTTTTTGTGCCTTTTGTAAATCACAAGTCTCTGATTCTGATCAAAGCCTCGTGTCTCCACAGTGCCATGTTTTCTGCCTCTCTGTGGGTCAGGGAAGGGATGCAAGATTCTGTGGCAGCCTCAGGTGAATTTTTTTAAAAGCCTGTGTTAGCACATTAAACATGCAAAAACTAACCCAGTTGGTACAGCCGCCCCAGACTAACTGGGTTTCAAATTCATACCTGGCCCGACCTTTTCAGCGCCTTATAGATGATTGCACTGAACACATATAACAGATCCACAGAAGTTATCAGGGACTCAGGAAAAGCAGGAGGCTTTGGCATCTAGGTAGAGCATGTCGAGAGCTGCTGTCAGGAGGCCAGCAGCTCTACATAACCAAATGAACAATGCTCCTTTCCCTTGTATGTCAGTCAGTGGTGCTCTTTGTATTAACTGCCGACATACACAGCCCACGTACTCTGTGTTAGTTGTTGGTTGTGCGTCTGCGCTCCCCGTCTGTATGCTGTCCCAGCTCTGCACAGATAACCGAGACCCCGCTCCATGATCGAATGATTTGACACGACCATGGATCTGTTTAGCAATGAAGGCACCCAGCCAGGATTATTGCCAAACAAGCACAGCAGATATTTGATATTATTGAAACAAAATGAGAAAGTCAAAGCGATTTTAACCTAAATATGTTTTCCAATGGAAAATTGTTCTGTCAAAAATCTTTTGACAGGCTCTACTCATTTTAGAGAGGAGGGAACTAAAACACAGAGAAGGGACATGCACTGGATCACCCAGCAACAGTGTCAGAACATGGAACCCAGGACTCCTGCCTCTGCCCCTCCAGTCTAACCCACTAGACCCCATTCCCCTCCCAGAGCTTGGATGAGAACCCAGGAGTCCTGACTGCCATCCCCCCACACTCTAACTACTCCTCAACTGGGAAGAGAACCCAGGAATCTATCCTTAAATATCTGAGCAGTTTCTGGCCCCTCCAGTTATTTCTGTTTTCCATCTCGGCACCCCAATGCACAGCAACAGCCGGGTAATTTAACAGTGTCTCAACTGGAGTTGTTAAAATATTCTAGGGAGCATACAATCCACACCTTCTCTATCAGTCACAATTCTCATTGGCTCTCTCCAGGGCTCTGTAGGAAATTGCCCTCTGGAGCGCCCTTCACCTGTCATGTGGGGGCAGGAGGAAGAATATCCCGGATCAGGACAGACCCAGGGCATGGCTCAGCAGGACCATTTTCCAGGCTGGGTTGTGGCTGTTCTGGGAGCAATGCCCTTTCCCTGGCTACAGTGCAGGCTGCCCCACAGTGTCCCCATTGGGCTGGGTTTCTAGCTTATACAATGTTTCCTCAAGCCATTCAGCCAGAAATTCCAGCTGGCAGAGGTTTGGACTAGAGCAGCCGGGATCTCCCCACACCCAGTGCTCCCTCCCCACGTTTCTCTCTCTCCTTCCCCCCACGAATCATTCTTCTCTTCCCTCTTGCAGGACATGGGTCCCAGGCTTTCACTTTGGAAATGTGCTGGCTCTTGAGATGAGCAAATGGTCATTTTCAACCCACCAATGAAGCTAGCCCACTATTTAATAGCTCATCTGTCTGAGTGCTCTAAAATCCACATGCTGATTTGTGTTATCTTGAAAGTTGCTCTTGAGGATCCAGGGTAGAGTTAGGGGTCTAAATAGGGGGTCATTTGAGCAAACAGTGCTTGGGATACAGCCTCCTAAAAGAAACAATCATGTGACCCTAAAATTTTGCACTTCTTATAACTAGGAATGGGGAGTTTGGGGTTGTCAGGAGGGAGGCTGGAGTTTAGGAAGGGGTGGGAGTTTAGTGGGGTGGGGTAGGGGATGGGAAATATGGGGCTGTAGCAATTCACTACTGAGTTTTTGTGGCCTGCTATTGAAATGCTAAATAAGATCATGGACCACCACAGTGAGCGGCTTTCACTGAAGGCAGTGCATGGTGACCTGGCAGGGAGCTGGTGTATAAGTAGTCCTCCATCATCTCTACTATTCCCCCATTGAATTCTCCTTTCATTTCTTCCGTATTTCTCTCCTCCTTGCTCCAAGTCCCTCCTTTTCCTCCATCTCCTCAAGGGTTTGTGTGGCAGAACAGCTGGTGTAGGTGAGGATAGGCCCTCCCCTTACCAAGACAAGTGTCTGAGGCCATATCTACACAACAAAGTTCTGTCAATTTAAGTTACGTTGATAATCTAGAATCAGAGAATCATAGAAGATGAGGGTTTGAAGGGAGCTCAGGAGGTATCTAGTCCAACCCCCTGCTCAAAGCAGGACCAACCCCAACTAAACCATCCCAGACAGGGCTTTGTCAAGCCACACCTTAAAAACCTCTAACCTCCGTAGGTAACCCATTCCAGTGCTTCACCACCCTCCTAGTGAAAACGTTTTTTCCTAATATCCAATCTAGACCTCCCCCACTGCAACTTGAGACTATGGCACCTTGTTCTGTCATCTGCCACCACTGAGAATAGCCTAGCTCCATCCTCCCTGGAAACCCCTTTCGGGTAGTTAAAGGCTGCTATCAAATCCCCCCTCATTCGTCTCTTCTGCAGACTAAACAAGCCTAGTTCCCTTAGCCTCTCCTCATAAGTCTTGTACTCTAGCCCTCTAATCATTTTTGTTGCCCTCCACTGGACTCTTTCCAATGTGTCCATATCCTTTCTGTAGTGGGGGGCCTACAACTGAATAGAGGGGAATAATCACTTCCCTCAGTCTACTGGCAATGCTCCTACTAATGCAGCCCAATATGCTGTTAGCCTTCTTGGCAATAAGGGCACACTGTTGACTCATAACCAGCTTCTTATCCACTGTAACCCCCAGGTCCTTTTCTGCAGAACTGTTGCCTAGCCCGTCGGTCCCCAATCTGTAGCAGTCCATGGGTTTCTTCCATCCTAAGTGCACTCTGCACTTGTCCTTGTTGAACCTCATCAGATTTCTTTTAGCCCAGTTCTCTAATTTGTCTAGTTCACTCTGTTCCCTACCCCTGCTCTCCAGTGTATCTACCACTCCCCACAATTTAGTGTCATCTGCAAATTTGCTAAGGGTGCATCCACCCCATCCTCCAGATCATTAATGAAGATGTTGAACAAAACCGGCCCCAGCACTGACCCCTGAGGCACTCCGCTTGTCACTGGCTGCCAATGAGACACTGAGCTGTAGTAAGAAGTGAGAGCTTAAGGCCTGTAAACCAGGCTAAGGCCTAAACGGAAAAAGCCGAGGGAACAGAAGTATAAGGGGTCACTCAAGTTAACTGAAATTGGCACAGGAAAGTGCTGATACTGCAAGATTGTAAGACTGCCAAAATATTACTAAAATATGTAGCAGGAATAGGAGGTACCAAGATACTAACTCTCTAAAATGACACTTTTAGGGATAGAAATGACAAAATGTGATACATGGAGTTGTTTTGCCCAAATCAGCCAATCAACGGAAAAAGGTGGTATTAGACTACGTCAAGAGGGTGGCAACTACCTACATCAAAGGGGGCAGAATGAAAGTGTATGTAACACTGTATAAAAGAGGGTGTCAGAGGGAATACCGACGTCCGGTCTAGGGGATAACGGAATGTCCCGCTGTTGGGCCGTGGCCATTGTAACGCCACCTATACAAAACTGACTCAGAGATACTCTGTAAGTCATTTATCATTGGGCTGCACACAACAAACCTGGCCCGGGTGCCTTCGTTGCTCAGCTAATCCGTGGTCGTGTCAATTCATTTGATCGTGAGAGCCATCTCGGTTTCCTGGCCAGAGCTGGGACATCATCTACACGGGGACACACGCACGCAGCCTACACTGATAAACATCGGTGACCAACACACCGTACCACACTGGTGACCCCGATCACTGATCTGGTAAGTAAACGAGCTGCCCTCTGGAAGAAATCACAATCTAACATGACAGAAAACTGCGAGCTGGGTAATCCCGTTTTTCTCTCCCTTCACATACCCATAGAGTTTGATGAATATTGGACGCATTGGGTAGCAAATAAAGGTGGTCCATATGAGTTTAAGAAACAGAATGGGGAAACATGGACAGGAATATGTAGGTCAATGGCCGAGAGCATTGCCCTAAAAGAGAATAATAAGAGTAAAAAGTGTAAAGTACTCCAAATTATGGCCATGGCCCTGAGATGGTTAAGGCAGCATGCTATTAAAGTATCAGAGCTAGCAACAAATACAATGAAAGAGTTAAATCAAATGACTCAAATGGCTGAACATTGGAAAACTCAGGCTCTGCTGACAGGGCAACAAGCTGTTCAGACACATGATATGCTCGAGCAATTAAAACAGGAAAATCAACACCTAGAAACAGCTGTAGAAAATTTACAAAAAAGAGAAGTGCCATCCCCCCTAATAAATTTTGGAGGACAACAGCAGAGTATGAGGGGACAGATATGGAAAAATGTGGCCTTAGAAAAACTAAAAGAAGGAACTTGGGACGATTGGGACAGAGATATATGGAATGACAGACCAATTGACACCCAAAGAACTGTATGAAGGGGCCACTTCACCAAAACCACCACCTTATGCTGAGAGTCAGGTTTTGGTGACACCTACACCAAAACCTAGAACCATCCCTGTTAGAGCTGGAGAGCTAGGTGACTATACCGGCGAAAATGGGGAGGGTTACAGTGAAGTAGAATGTCCAAGGCTGGAACCAACTACATTTCGAAAAGCGTATGGATAAATGGATCAGCAGACTGCTGAATTAGAAGGGATGATAGATGCATTGCATCGTCGTTTAACAGGAAATTTTGATAAAACAAGAAGAGTAGGTATGGGACCTCAAGATATAATAGCTTCTGGGGGCATAAATAGCAAAGAGGGTCGACCTAGATCGAGCAGGCTTCCACCTTGCACAGGGGCACTGAAAATTAATGAGTTAACCGCTCTGGTAGGAGCTGTGGGATCCCCACCAACAGACAGCTTCAATCATTTCATGAGATGGTTAAATAAATGCTCTCAGCTAGTGAAGGCTGTGGGAATAACGTTAAAGGAAGAGCCACTATTATTTAAAACTCTGCTAGGCTCTTTGAGTGCACTGTTGGATTTGATGACGGAATTGAACAAATGATTAAACGTGTGGTATAAAAACACGTTAAGTTACCATCACAATTTGCAACGCTGAGAGCAATAGGCAGAATACCACGAGAAGCCCCAGCAGTGTTAGCCGAAAGAATTCAGGCATATTTTGAGTTAACTGAGGATACACTGGATCAGCCAAGCTTAAAAGCGATCATCTTACAGACACTCCCAACAGGAGTAGCTGAATGGATGAAAGCATGGTGAGAAGAGGAGGGGGAACACATACCCATGCTAGAATGGTTAGAAAAAATAGAAACAGCTGTTAGACAATGTGAGGGAACTCCAGTAAGTGAATTACGAATGCAGTTAGGGCAGTGGAGAATGGAAGGACCAGGGTATTTTCCCCGAGGTCAAGGCCATGGTTGGAGAGGCCAAGGAACAGAGAAAAATAGAGAAATAAGAAGAGAAGGGGAATGGAAATTTGTAGGACAATTAGTGCAGGAAAACAGAGTTAAAAGATGAAATTGACAAACTGCAGATACAGCTACAAGTATGTAAAATCAGTAAGGAAAGCAGACAGGGAGATAAGGAAAAGAAGCAAGGAAAACCTGTTGCGTTCGTCTCTGGATTAAATAAGCCAGTGGACATAGAAGATAAAGCATAGGCCAGCCCACCCCAAGACTCGGAATGTATTTTTCAGCAACCCATGACTTTAGAGTTTAGACATTCACCCCCATTTAGACATCCAAGTCGGGGACGGGCTTGTTAACTTTTTATTGGATACGGGGCAGGAATTACTATAGTAAAAGACATGTACCAAAACTATCCCATTTTAGAGATGACATGTATACAGTGAATAATGGGAAAATCTCAAAATTATAAAGTTAAAGAACTACTCCTTCAGCTTGGGACACACACTATTCAGGAAAAATGTGCAATTGGTGGAAATGAAAATTTAATTGGAGCAACTACAATTGGGAAATTAGGAATAATTATAGATTTCCCAAACGTTCATTTGACAAACTCGCACTGTAACTACAGGGAAAGAAAATATTACTCTTGTCCCTATGGGGTTAGCCACACAGTCTGTTAAATCAATAAAGTCCAAAGATCCACCCAAGGCACCCGTGGGTTGGGAGACCTGGTGGCCGAAACTCAAAAATGTATGGGCTAAAGATTCCTTAGATGCTGGAAAAATAGAAATGGAAGTTAAATTGGAGGGAGAAATTCCCCCTTACATTAAGCAATACCCAATACCACAGGAAGCTAAAGACTCACTTAGGCAAAAAATAGAGGAATTGGAAAAACGACAGTTAATCCGAAGATATGCAGTGCCTAACACGGCACCAATTTGGCCAATAAAAAAGCCAGATGGAACCTGGAGATTGACCATTGACTACAGAGGGTTAAATAAAACAGCAAAACGAGGAGCCCCCGTGGTAGCCGCATACCCAGAGTTACTGGAGGTAGTGTCTCCAGAAATTAAATGGTTTTCTGTATTTGATATTGCAAACGACTTTTGGAGCTTGCCATTGAGCTCAGAATCTCAGTATAGAACAGCTTTTGTGTTCCATGGGACCCAATATTGCTGGAGTGTCTTACCTATGGGATATTGCGATGCACTTACGATATTCCACACTGCAGTGCGAGAAATGCTAGAAAAGGAAGGATTATTGCAAACAGGAAAGATCGTGCAATATGTGGATGATATTTTGATTGTAAGTAAAACTGAGGAGGAACATGAGAAGTTGGTTAAGCAAGTGCTTCTCTGCTGCCAAACTTGAAACTTAACCCCTCTAAATCCCAGATCAAACAGAGAGAAGTGCAATACCTGGGAATTAGGCTTAATGAGAGAGGAAGATCAGTAGATATCAAAAGGGTTACATGTATTACTAGCCTACCCATGCCAACAGACACTAAATCTTTGCAATCTTTTTTGGGACTCACTAATTTCTGTAGAGAGTTTATGGTAGGATATGCAGAAAAAGCAGGACCTTTATATGAGGTACTTAAAAGACCTCAATGGACCTGGACCGAGGAAGCAACAAATGCTTGGGAAAGTTTTAAAAACGGATTAATGGAGGCTCCTACCTTAGCCGCCCCTGATAACGAATTTCCCTTTATGTTGTATCCTAGTGTTAAAAATGTCTGTATTGTAAGCATGATCACACAGGATTCTGGAGTGGGGGAGAGACCGGTGGCTTATTACAGCCGAGCCTTGACAGCTCCGGAAAGTAATCTGGGAACTTGCGAACAAACGGCTCTTGCAGCATACTGCACCCTGCAAAAAGCACAGGCAATTGTAGGGGCAAGTAAGGTGATTGTTAAAAGCCACCATGCCCTAGGAAAACTATTGAGTCAGGAGAATTTGTCTAAAGGCAACGTAAGGGTGGACAAAGCTATTCAATGGGTTTTTGCTCTCATGACAGAGAATGTTCAATTAGTTGTCCTGAAAGAGCCTGAAATACCTCTTTGGGGTCTAACCATAACAGGTCAGGAACATATCTGTGAAACCCAAACAAAATCTAAAGCTCACCCCATTTTTAAAGCAACCCCGATAGACCAAGTGCTGGGAGAAACAATTTGGTTTGTAGATGGAAGCTCATATTATGAAGAAGGTACACGGGTCACAGGCTTTGCCAGAGTTTATTTGACAGGGAGCATGCAAGCTGTGGACTCCTTCCAATTTAAATTGACAAAGGGAGGAACTCAAGCGGAAGAAATATCAGCAGTTGTTGAGGTATTTTTAAAAAATGGAAAACAAACAATCTGAAATAGTGATTGGTACTAATTCGGATTATGTGTATAAAGGCACCACCATTTATTTGCCTTGGTGGGCTACCATGCATTTTGTGGGCACAGATGGATCTGAAATCAAACACAAAGCCCTCTGGTAACAAATGGAGGAGTTGGCAACAAAATTTGAAAAAATCAGAATGTTTAAAATAAAATCACATAAGGGAAAAGGACCATTGCAGCGGGGAAATGAACAAGCCAATAAATTGGCTAAAAAGGCAGCAATAACTGGCACCCTTTGGGAAATTCTGCCCGTGGCGATAACTACCCGGTCACAGAAGAAACAAGAAAAAGTTAAAACTGAAAAATTACAAATGTTACAGGAGATACAGGGAAAGGATGAGTTAATACAGCAGTGGATTGTGGAATGCCCTTCCTCTTGGCAAGGAGTTCCTCTCAAAAAAGAAAAGGGCTTAATCGTAGCCAAATCTGATAGTGAATGGGTGTTAGTAATACCTCAGCAGTTTAAAAATTTTCTGTTAAGGCGGATTCATGGTTCTGCTGTAGGGGGGCACCCAAAATTGGAAGAAGCACTGGAAATCCTTAAAAAGACCCAGACAAGAGTTAAAGGGTGAAAAAAAAAAAAAGAGAGAGAAGCGATTGTTTGTGTTTTGTTTTTATAGATTATGAACCCAGACCTGATCTGGATATAGAGGCTGCTGCTTGTGGCGGTTCTAACCCAAAAAGTAATCGGGTTGTTGGACCACCAAGAATTTTAACCAGACACACCTTGTGGTAAGGAATCTCTAAACAGAGATTTCCAACAACCCCCCCTGACACACTGACAGCAAGAAGACAAAGTCATCCATATAGAACTGTTGTAAAACTGGTATGCCAATCAGAAGGAAGGCAACACACCATCAGAGTTTCACCATTTCTTATAAAGATGGCATGGGGATGGACTGTTGCAGGAATAAGCCAGGCTAAACACGTCCGTGTGGAGAAGATGGGGACAAATCAACAAAAAATTGAAACGACATTAACATTAACCAAAGACACAGAGGGGGAATATGCTTGCTGTTGGAAAGTGGATGAGATTATTAACTGATTAAGTTGTTGTTCTTGCTGTTTCTTCCAGCATTAATTCCAGTTACATACATCAGATTGAGACACCAGCTGAGACTAGGATAGACCACAAGTCCCCACATACATACAACCTATGGGGGTACTGTCAGCAGATACTAATACGGTAGGATTGGTAGGACACCATATCACATTTAATTGCACATACATATTGGAACCCAAATTTTTCACACAACCATTCTAAAACAATACAGAAGCAAGAAGTGGACTACATCAATCCGGTATTTGTACAATTTGCTAAATTTGATAGAGTACCAACTTAGGATCATGAGGATAGGAAAACCCTGAGCATCATGATGGCCATCCCAAGATAGATGCAGGCCCCAGTCAAAGTATATTACGCCAACAGTGTGGGAAATTGATAAACAATACATATGTACAATATTACCCTACTGTAAGATTGGTAACCGACACAGGTATAGAAATTAACCAGGTCTGTTGTACCAAACATAATGGCTGGTGGCTCTGTGAATGTTATGCCACAATTGACACCAACAATAACAAAAAAGGCTGGGCCCAATTGGTACAAAAGGAATTGGTTAATAAAGTAGTGCAAATACATGAAGTGGTTTGTGCTTTGGGGTATTCCAATTTCGCTATACATGGGTACTCAAGCCCTGGAAAGGAGACAGAATTCTGTGTGCCAATTACCAGCACTATCCAAATTGAAACTCATGCTTTTTGGTCCACCAGCAGTGTGAACACTCTTACTGAAATTGTTCCTCCTCCTGGACATATCCAAAGCTTATCAATAGAAATGTTCCCTCCAACAGAACATTTGAAATTAGATAGACATGATTTGGTGGCAAGAAGTAAGGAATCTCTAATACCAATAGCCAATCTCATTCAACAACAGATGGATGAGATAGATAGTGTACAGAGCGCACTACAGACACCTTGGTGGGCAACCCCAGAAGACATTACCCTACATCCAATAGTCAGAACACTCAGTGTATTATTGATGGTAATACAAGGATTAACAGTGATTGCTTTGATGGGCATGTGTTGCTATATGCAACACCAAACAAGAACAGCCATCCTCCAAAATCATGTGGAAAGAGGTACGGAAATTGCTATCAACACTGCCATAATAACATTGTCATATCAAATGCAATAAGGTTCATAATCATATATTATCACATATATCATATATTTCATATATTCATTGTTATAGTAATTAATATATCTATTAGAGGTATATTTTATAATACAAAGTATCAGCACTATAACAACAGCATGAACTACTGAACCCCACTAAATAAAAATGGTCTCGGACCTGACATTCCCAGGCCCACCATAACGGACCAAAAACAATTGGGAATAAAATCTGTCCATCAGTCGTACGAGGGAATGTGCAGACTAAGAGACTGATGGGGCATGAATGTATGGATAGCAACAAAAAGGGTGACCACGTAACAGTGTTTAGCCCACTGGGTTACCTTTAAGTCCATGCATTATGCTTTTCCAGGACAATGGGTAAACATCCTCCCCATAAAAAGACAAGAAGCGGAGGAATGTAGTAAGAAGTGAGAGCTTAAGGCCTGTAAAACAGGCTAAGGCCTAAATGGAAAAAGCCGAGTGAACAGAAGTATAAGGGATCACTCAAGTTAACTGAAATTGGCACAGGAAAGTGCTGATACTGCAAGATAGCCAAAATGTTACTAAAATATGTAGCAGGTATAGGAGGTACCAAGATACTAACTCTCTAAAATGACACTTTTATGGATAGAAATGACAAAATGTGATACATGGAGTTGTTTTGCCCAAATCAGCCAATCAACGGAAAAACGTGGTATTAGACTACGTCAAGAGGGTGGCAACTATCTACGTCAAAAGGGGCAGAACGAAAGTGTATGTAACAATGTATAAAAGAGGGTGTCAGAGGGAATACCGACGTCCGGTCTAGGGGATAACGGAAAGTCCCGCTGTTGGGCTGTGGCCATTTTAACACCACCTATACGAAACTGACCTAGAGATACTCTGTAAGTCATTTATCATTGGGCCGCACACAATAAACCTGGCCTGGGTGCCTTCATTGCTCAGCTAATCCGTGGTCATGTCAATTCATTCGATCATGAGAGCCATCTTGATTTCCTGGCCAGAACTATATGGGGGGACACGCACGCAGCCTACACTGATAAACATCGGTGACCAACACACCATACCACATGAGCCTTTGATCATTATCCATTAAGCCCAATGAGCTAGTCAGCTTTCTATCTATCTTATAGTCCATTCATCCAACCCATATGTCTTTAACGTGCTGATAAGAATACCATGGGAAACTGTATCAAAAGCTTTGCTAAAGTCAAGGTATATCACATCCACCGCTTTCACACATCCACAGTCAGTCATCCTATTATAGAAGGCAATCAGATTGGTCAGACATGACTTGCCCTTGGTGAATCTATGCTGACTGTTCCTGATCACCTTCCTCTTTTCCAAGTGTCTCAATCATCTATAATCATCTACAGCTGTAATTAAACTGCTTTTGCACAACCACACAATGCCCCTTGTGATGGTGGAGTGTGTCCAGAGTTGGTGCTCTTGCTTCAACATAGAAAGCACTGCACTGTAGGTAGCTATCCCACTTTGCAACTTACCACCATCTGCCACTGGGAGTTCTGGGAAGAGATTGCAGTGCCTCATGGGTGCGCTCACTGTCCCATGATGCAGTTTTCTCCGTCCTATCATTCTATGGGCTTCTGACTATATTTTGCGCTGCTTTTCAATAGCACCTGTAAAATGCATGCCCGCCCCCTCTGTATGAAAGCCTGGATCCTGTACTACTCCCCAGTATTGTGATGAGCATTATGAACACAACACAGCTGATCCTGCAGTATTTAATGAGCTGCGAATCTGATGATGACACCGTGTTGTCTGTGCTGCTGTATGTCATGGACAGAAACAATCCAAGATTGCTGTTGGCATTCACGGAGCAGCTGCACATGGTGGACCTTCGGTTCTGGGCATGAAAAACAAGCACTGAGTGGTAGGATCACATCATTATGCAGGTCTGGGATGATAAGCAGGGGCTGCAGAACTTTCAGATGTGCAAAGTCACCTTCATCGAACTCTGTGTGGAGCTCGCCCCTGCCTTCCAGTGCAAGGACACCAAAATGAGAGCTGCCCTAATGGCAAAGCGAGTGACAATCACTGTGTGGAAGCTGGCAATGTCAGATCAATCGCAAATCAGTTTGGAATGGGGAAACTCACTATGGGGGTTGCGGTGATAAAAGGGTGGAGGGCCATTAATCTCCTATTACTACAAAGGACTGTGACTGGGAATTCTGCATGAAACAGTGGATGTCTTCACAGTGATGGGATTCCCTAACT
>ML680783.1:2731-14949 GCA_007922225.1 Emydura subglobosa
GGGGGGGGGGGGGGCGTGTAGGGCTCCCCAGGGTCCCATCCAGGGGGGCCACAGGGGTAGCTCGGGCAGAACGGGGGGAGGGCTGCACTGGTGTGTACAAACCACATTGCGGGAAGGGGTAGACTCCGAGCAGTAGAGTCCTGATTGGCTGCGCCCCAGGCGGTTCCAGAGCCCCGTCCCAGGGACTGCGTCACCCGTGGTAGCAGAGGGTGGTTGGATGCAGACGAGCGTCTGGCAGTAAGTAATTCAGGAGCAGTGGGTGTAAGGGGAGTGGAGGGAACAGCAAGATGGAGTACCACCATCTCCTTACGAAGGACATTGTAGAGCTGAGCAGAGAGAGGTTTGCGCGTTAGAAGGCTGACCGGGGCGCAGCTGATTGCCCAGCTGCAGGAGAGCAACCGGTCTCCAGAGCCAGACCCACACCCAGAGGGGATTTCCAGGGGGCTGGGAGTGGCAGCCAGCAGGGGGTCTTCACGGCCAAGCTCTCCCCTGGATGTGAGACGGTTGGGGATCGAACTACGAATAAAAGAGCTAGAAAAGCAGCGGGAGCCTGAAAGGGAGAGAAAAGAGCAACAGCGGCAGCATGCGAGAGATCAACAGGAAAAAGAGAGGCAACATGAACTGGAAACAGCCAAGAGGATGGGCACCGTGGTGAGGGCGGGTAGAGCCCGCGGTGCCAGCTCTGCAGGGCACATAGACGCTAAACTTGCTGCCCCATTCAAAGAGGGAGGGAATAGAGATGCTGTGATGCTGGCTGAATTAAGGAGACCATTTATGATATTATCTAACATCCCAAGGGACCTGGTCCCAGAGCTTTGGAGAGACCAGTCCCAGCTCCTCCCCAGCCCCAGTCGCGCAACAAAGTGCCGTTTCAGGGAAAGCCTGTCTCCCTCAGCTGGAGCTTGAACCTGCAGCGCATGGGCTACATGCAGCTGCCTTGCCAGGTGAGGGAGCCGGCCTAGTGCTGCCATTCCCCAGCCCCGTGGCAGGTGGTGCAGGGCAGACACAGCGAGAGCCGGTGATGCCCAGCCATGGCGGCTGCCCGTGGGGCAGGGGCTCTCTGAGGGGGCAGTGAGCATGTCCCTGCCCAGAAGAGCCGAGGGCCGGGGTGAGATCCACTGGGTGCGTGTCCAAGGGGAGACAAACCCGGTGCTTGGCCAGACCCGATTCCCCTGCTCGACCAAGGGCTGAAAGCGCGTCAGGCCGAGGGTGCTGCCTGGTGCCAGAGATGGGCAGGGCAGGCATGTGAGCTCCCCACGGGGCAGACGCAGTCGTGCCTGTGCAGCGCGGCTATTCTGCAATTCGAAGCCAACCACGGGCCATGCTCCCTTCCCCCAGCTATCGTCCTGAGCCACAGCCCAGGCGCTGCCTCTGGAATGGCACTGGGGGGAAGGAGCCAGCTTGTCTCTGGCCCAGCTGCCCTCCAGGGAGGGCCAAGGTGGCCCATCCTGACCCTCAGCCCCAGGGAGCTCCGCCCACCAGCCATTCGGTTACAGCCCCACACCCTGGACCCTCGCACCACCCAGATGCCCGGAGCTAGTCCCCTGCCTGTGGCCTCATGCCTTGCACCTCTTCCAGCTGGCCGCACTTGCAAGGCGCCAGCCTGCAGCCGCAGAGGCTTGTCCCTCTGTCACCCCAGCAGCAGATGTGGGCTGGGCCCATCCCTGCAGGCCATGGATCAAAACTGTCCTGTGCTAGCCCCTGGCGCAGGGAGAGTGGCAAGATTTTAGTGTTCAAGGCAGGAGTGGGCTGGGCCCGTGTCCCTCGGGGAGCTCCCTGGCTCAGCAGCACCTCTGGTCTCAAGGGGAGACCACAGGAGATGCAGCCCTGAAAAGTGAGACTCGTGGGGCTGCTGCGGGCTGCCGTACGATAACCCCAGAGTGCAAGGAGCGTGCCAGGTGTGCCGCCACCCACATCCCGGCACTGTAGGTGTTTCAGCAGCTAGGCCTGGCAGGTCCCAATTACTCCATGGCGGAGGGTTAAGGGCCAGGGTGTTGTCCTAGGGCTGACAGGAGAGGGGGCGGTTGCAGCTCCCCTAGGGCCACCCCAGCTCTCGGGAGCAATAGCGGTTCCTGTCTGGGGTCTGGGGCAGGGCACTGGTGGGTTTCCAGGCCAGGCTCAGTCAGTGTGTCTCAGTGGAGCCCTTTGTGCTGGCTGCCTGCCTGGCTCCTGCTGCTCCCACCTATGACCCCACCCCTACTGCACCCGGCTGTGACGGCTGCCACAACCAGCCTGGTCCCTGGGGCAACCCAGCTTCAGCACAGCTTGTGCTGAACCTAGTGCCCGGGGACTCCTTGTGCCTGCCCTGCTGCTCTGGCTTCACGCCGTGTGGGCTGTGGGGAGGAGAGCAGAAGGTGCGGAGTGGGCTCTGGGCTGTGGGAAGGAGGGCAGGGGGCTTGGTGAGTGCTCTCGGCTATGCAGAGGAGGGCACGGTGCGCTGTGGGGGCTCTGGACTATGTGGAGGAGGGCAGTGGGCTTGGTGGGGGCTCTGGGCTGTGCGGAGAAGTGGAGAGGCTCAGTTGGGCACACTGGGTTAGGAGGAGCAGGGCTTTGGGCTCATAGTTGCCGCCCCCCCCAAGATGTTCCTTCTCCTCCCCTCCCCCAGTGTTACGGGCTGTGGGAGCGCAGTCATCCCCCAGAGCTGGGCGCAGGGCCCAGAGCCAAGTCCAGGGCACTGGCTGGCTGGGCTTGGGTGGTTCTTGGCGTCACCACCAGCTTGTAGAACAGCCCGGGCTGGGTGTGGAAGCCGAGGTGGTGCAGGGAGCGCTGCGAGGGCTCGTTCTCGGGCAGCACCCTGGCATACACAGGGAAGCCGCGGGCATGGAGCTGTGGCGCCAGCGCCCCAATCAAGACCCCAGCGTAGCCCTGGCTGCGATGCCCAGGGAGGGTGTAGCCGTGCGTCAGACAGGCCAGGGGGTCGGTGAGGGTCCAGGAGATGGGGTGCCCGTCAGGGGTCAGCAGGCAGGCGCTGGGGAAGTGGCGGATCAGGAGGCCCAGGTAACGCAGGCTCCAGCTGTTCCCTCCGAAGTCCCAGGTGTTGTTGAGCAGCGCGGCGTGGGCAGGGGAGACGGGGGCCAGTGTGAGCCCCTGGCCTGGCCTGTAACACAGGGTAGGGGGGCGATCGACCCAGCACAGGGACGGGGTGAGCCGGGGGGCGCGATAGATCTGGCACAGGGAGGGAGTGAGCACAGGGGGGTAGATCTGGCATGGGTGGGGTGGGCCTGGGGAAGGGGATCGACCAAACATCAGAGGAGATAGACCTGACTTGGGGGGCAGTGAGCTGGGGGGTGGGGAATTGAGCTGGTACAAGGGGGAGGGGAAATGGAGCAGGCAGGATGCAGCATGTGAGGGGAAGGAGGCTGGAGGGCATTGAGGTGGCACAGGGAGGAAGGGGTGAGTCTGAGGGGAACAGACCCAACGTGGGGCAGACCGGAGGGGAGGGGATAGACCCAGGGCCTGGCACGTGGGGGAAAGGGAGCTGATGGGGGTGGGATCGACACTCCCCAGGCCTCGCCAAGGGGACAGTCTGGGGGGACCAATCCAGCCCCAGCAGCCTCACAGCTGCCAATGGGCCTTAGCTGAGCCCCGACCCCCGAGACGACAGCGCCAGGGCTCAGTGGACAGTGACCCCCCTGCCCAGGGACCTGCCCCTGACAGGAAAGGGGGGCATAAGGGGGTCTATGCTGGGATCCCCCACTCCTCAGCGGGGACAGTGCAGGGTCAGGGTAATGCCCGAATACGGCAGGGTTACAGGCTGACCCCCAGCTGCTCTCCCCATCGTGGGGGGCAGAGCCCAATGAGCCTGCCTGGCCAGACCTTCCCCTGAGCATGATAGGAAATCCCTGGCAGCATGTGCCCGTGGTCTGGGGCTGCGTGGGGGGCTGTGGTGATTCCCCCAACCCCTCAGCACTGTGAGCCAGGGGAACTCTATGCCACCAGATCCAGGGGGGCAACGAAGGCCTCTCGTCAGGCACCCTGGGGATATTCCCTGCCCCCTGCCCCCTCCCTCTAGCTCTGGCTGGTTGTGTCCATCACCCTATTCTCCTTGCCCATGGCAGGGGGGGCACTTACCGGTGCTGGGGTATGGCAGGTGGGTCTGGATGCAGCAGTGCCTGGTACTGATACGTCTTCACGTCAACCCCCCTAGCCCTGGCGATGTCCCGGACAGCCTCACACACCCCATCCTGCAGCCCTGCAGGGACAGCCACGCACCGTGAGCAGGGGACTCTGAGAGGTGCCCATGGATCGGGGGGTTCCCAAGCTTGGCTCATTCAGGATCCTGGGGTGGGGGTGGGGAGCAGATCCCAGAGCTGGATGGAGAAGGGGCCCAACTGGATTCCTTGGGGCTATGGCCCATGTGGGGGAGGGACTGTCCCCATGTGTGTGGGGCAGGAGGGGCTCACCCTGTATCTGGAAGGCCTCGCTCCAGTCCACGGCGTGGCTGCTCCCCAGCAGGGCCCGGCAGGCGTCCTCCTCCTGGTAGAAGGCTGAGTACAAGTTGGTGTAGTAATTGCCAGGGTAACACACCACCTGCAGGGGGGACACTGCCTGGGGGTGAGTGCAGCCTCTGAGCCCCCTCCCCCTTGACCCTCAGAGACGGCAGTGGGAGCCGGTGGGGAGCCCCAAGGGCCAGGGGGAGCAGGGCACAAGGAGCCCCACAGCAGAGACTGAGGAGGTGTGACTGGGCAGGAGGTCTGGGCAACGGGAAGCGGAGACAGGCTGTGGGGCGGTGGGGCAGACAGAAGGGGGCGGGTAGAGATGACACCAGGAGGGGAGAGGGGCAAGGAAGTGGGGGAGGGGGTGGGGCAGGGATGACATCAGGTGGGGGAGGGGGAGGAGCAGAGATGGTGCCAGGCAGGGGGAGGCACCCAGCAAAGGGCCGTGGGGCGAGGGCCTGCACCTCTCTGCCTGGCCGGGTGAGGACGATTTTGAACTCTGGCCATGAATCCACCAGCACCTCCTGGCCCGCCGGGTTCCCGCGGTTCACATGCATCACAGCGCCATAGACCTGCCAAGACAGGGAGGTCAGAGCTGCAAGAGGACAGGGGGTGAGGGGGTGTCAGGGAGGTGTCTACGATCCCTGGGATCGGTGCTGGGCCCCAGCGTTCACACTGTCCTTGGAGGAGCCCCTAGTGCGCCAGCTCCCGCAGGGGCCCTACTCTTCCCCCAGGGCAGGCCACACATCCTCACCACCTCCGAGACAGAGCCTCTGGGCTCCAGCCTTCTGCTTCGCCCCCTGAGCTTTGCCCAGCGCGTCCCCCTGAGCCAGACAGCAGGGACCGACCTGGCCGCTCTTCGGGGACTCAAGCCACCAGCCCAGGTTGCAGGGATGCACACACACAGCATTGTCAAGCCAGGCGGCTTCCTAAGTCTCCCTTTGCAAAGCACGGGGCGGCCTTGGGCCAGCAGCGAGACCTGAGTGTTAAAGCAGCATCGATGTGGTCCAATCCCCTCCCTCAGGCGATGGCCTGCCAGGCCCTGTCAGCGTTGGTACAGCTCCATTTCTGGTCACATGCACTTTCCATACCAGCTCAGAGCTGTCTCACGTCCCCCCTCAGGGCTGGTCTCGTCAATGACGCTGCCAGGGGACGTGGGGGGTTTTCATGCCGCTCCCAGCTCAGCTCTGCCTCTGTTTCTCCAGGGAGGGAGGTCGTGCGCTGTGTCCCTTGGCTGCAGCCTAAGGCTAGTTCTGCCTGAGCCCCTGTGACTCACATGTCCCGTGTGGAGATGGGCGGAGACCCTTCCTCTGCCCCACTCAGATACAGGGGTCTGCTTCAAGACAGACAGACAGAGCCTAGAGGCTAGAGCCTAGAGCCTAACAGCCGTTCCTTAGTGTTACAAGTAGGGGGGAAAACCCTGTCTCCCTGCCAGCCGAGCTATTTGCATTTACACTGACACTTCCAGTGTGTGGCTCTGGCTCCGGTGGCTCACGCCCTTGGCTGGCACTGGAAGAGGGACTGGATTTTGTCTACAAGTGATACAGTCACTTCCAGAAGGGGGTCAAAGCCGATGTCCTGGAGAACTGTGATTCCCAGCACCACCGTCTCCGACCCTTCCTGTGTCTGTGCTGGGCTCTGAGCCCTCGCTAGGGCACCCGGCACCACATGTGGACTCTTCTCGCAGGCGGCTCGGCCTTTCAGCGTTCGCTGGGGCTGTACCTCACAGGGTCTGACAAGGGGGCAGAGGGGCTCGGAGGGCCCGGTTGCCTAGAGGTTAGTGCATCTGATGTACAGCCCCTTGCACCTCTGTCGGGGTGGAAGAGAGGCCTGTTTCTGGTCCTAACCCAGGAATCTCCAGCTCTACACCTGCAGCTGGGCCTCGGCCCATAAGGGACCATGCGTGGTAGTGGAATTTACACTCTCTCTGTGCCCGGAGCCTGTGGGAAGCAACGTTGGCAGGGTCTTCCCTGCATCGAGGCTACGCCCGCTGCCCTTGGCCCCTTTCCACCTCTGTGTAAGGAAACTGTTCATCCTTTACTGAAACTTAATGGGCCTTTTTGGCTGGACATCTTCTCCCAGCGCCAAAGGACAGGGGAGGGTCGATGAGGAATCAGGACCGTGAGACAGACAGACCCGAGGGCCAGTGGGGAGAGGCCAACGCTCCAGGTCAGTCTGATTGACAGGGCGGACAGGCCAATGCGAGAGCCAGGAGGGGGGCAGGTCTCGTGTTCTGTGATGTGACTAGGGAGCTGCGGGCAGACCTAAGGACAACGCGATGCCCTGAGCCAGGCATTGGCGAGCCAGAGCTGCCCGAGGCGCAGCCCAGGGAGCCGAGCCACACTGAGAGATGCAGCCAACCTGCAGCAGAGAAGCTGCCCAGGGAGCAGAGCTGGGCTGGGAGCAGAGAGCAGCAGCCGCGCTGGGCCTGGAGCTGGAGCCAGGGCGGGAGCCGTCCGGAGCCGGGTGCAGTGAGTGAGCAGCTGGGGAGAGCGAGGGGGGCCCTGGCAGAGGAGCTGGGGCAGGGAGACGCCACCAGCCACGAGGCCGCGCAGGCTGGACTGGGAGGGGGGCTGTGACCCCGACAGGGGCAGCGCTGGGGAGAAGGGTCCTGCCACCTAGAGCCTGGGGCATGTGGCCACCATCTGACTGGCAGCATTCCTGCAGCGCAGCCAGGGCCTGGGGCGTGTGAGAAACAGATTGTGAGTGTCCCTCACACCCCAGAGACACTGTGTCTCTGGGTCCCTCTGCCAGGGTGCGGCCTTGGGTGTTTTCCTTTAACCTGTCCCATTATTTTCCTCTGTTATTTTATTGGTTGTTGTTTAAACAATCGTGTTTGCTCTGATTTATACGCACTGATCAGTGGGTCTGGGAAGCGTCGGGTGCAGAGAGATACCCCATGGTGGGGACACCCTAGTCCCTGTCCTAAGTGACCAGGGCAAGTCTGGGGGGTCAAGCTCAAAGGAATCCTGAGCCCAGCCTTGTCGGGGTTACAAGGCCTCCGCCACGCAGGAGCGGTGGAGGTGGGGGGGTCGTCCAGGTCAGGCAGGCCTCTGGTAAAGGGAGTGGGAGCGAGGACTCAGATCCTTTTGCTAAACAATTACCTGGATGAGTCAGAGCTTGCGTGGCAGGCCGGAGGGGCTAGCTGGGCCCAGTACTGCCTTGTAACCCCAACAGTGTCTTCCCAGTAACTACCACCTTCTACCCACTGGAAGTCAGATGAGTACAACAGGATATGGGGACCGGTGCCTGGCATGGGAGCCCATCTGTCACCACGGCCCGTGCCCCAGAGGAGCTGGCTGGGCGACTGCTTTCCTCTGGCACTTCAGTGCCTTCCTTCACTCTCAGAGCCTGAGCTTCACGCTGCCTCCTCAGCTGCCCAGAGGAGGAGTTAGCCCCTCTGTCCTGAGCAAACCCTATTTCCTCAGTCCTCCACCATTTTGCTCACAGAAGCCCTGTTTGCCTATAAACGTTGCACCTCAGGAATTTGCCGTCTCTCAGCAGGGCCCACCACCAGCGTCAGCTGCTCTCCTCACTTCGGGTTTACCCGACTCCCACTTCTGGGGCACCTCCCCTGGTTCCCTTCCCAGGACCCATGCTAGGTCCTTGTGGGTCTCTTCATACCCAGAGCTACTGTCCAGTAACGCATCTGCCAAGCGCCCTGCGCTGCGCAGCTCCTCGGGCTTTTTAAGCTTGTGGTGGAGCATCAAACCTCCCAGCGCAGCGCCACCTGCCCCGTTAGCCAGTTGTGGAGACAAGCCCCCAGCAGGGCCGTGGCTTCCACAGACGTCACAATCTGGGCCATTTCACACCCCAAACCTTTTACTACAAGCTTCAGGGTCAGTTCACACTTCAGCAGTGGAGCCTCATTAAACTGTTCTTAGTCCCCCGTATCCACGCCGTCCATCCGGCTCTGCACCTCCTGGCGTTGGGACCCAGTAAGGGAGTGAGACACGGAGCCAGTCCACAGGGTCAAACCACCAGCCTGCTGAAAGGCAGGGAGGTCGGCATCTGCATCCCCCTGCCTTAAAGTGGGGCCACAATTTGGTATCTAGGCTCCCTGCAGAATGGGCATCCTGGGGCTCTTTCCCACTTCCCCCTTGGTGGAGCCTCTCGCCCCTCCTCCATCTCCAGCTCATGCTTCACTGCTTCTCTTCGTGTTTTTGCTACTCCTCAGTCAGCTGCTTCCCTTTCATGGACCGCTAGCTCCTTGGCTTTCAGCGCTAACTCCTACCACTTCAAATCTAGTGGAGGGGAACCGGGTCGTGAGGACACCCAGCTGCGGGGAATCAGGTCTGGAGGATGCCCTGCTGCTGCTTCTGTTACTCTTGGACTTTTATCAAACCCTGCTTGGGTCTGGACCCTGCTTCTGGGTCCCTCCATCCTCTCCAGCCTGCAATCAGCTGCGCCTCGTTGAACTCCCCAAGGCGGAACCCTCTCTCCCTGCCCCGGTTTGCCATATACCTCTCAGGGCCGTGGTCCCACACCGGCTTCTTGCAGTTCCTTTAGGCGAAGCTGGTTTTATTACTGGTGCATTCAGTATCCCACTGCTGACACCAGCTGAAAGCAAACGGCCTGTGTCTCTTACCACCGAGGGCAAACGTAACTCACTTTCCCCACGGGGCCGCCAGCCAACATACGGCACAGGGAAAGTGAGGCACACACAGGGGTCGTAAGACACTACAGAAATGCCCATTTTCCACAGGGCAGAGCTGAGGCTTCAGAATCACGAGAGGACCCTGGGACGTTCACAGACCGAGGCGGGGTGGTGACAGCCATGGGGATCATGATTGGCTGACACCCAGCTGTTCTGCACGGTAAGGGGCTGCCAAGAAACTGCCCACATTTCCGTTGGCTCACGCAAAACCTCCCACATTGCGATGGGCTGGCCCAGAGCCGCCTTGCTCTGATTAGACGGGCAGGTGCTGCCTGCTACACTGGGTGAGCAGCAGGTATTTTATTTGTGGGGTGCTGGGTTTGGATTTCGGGAGGTAGGAAGGGCACATGAGGTGAGGCTCCCTGGGAGAGAGAAGGACCCCCACCACCCTCTCACCCAGGTGAGTAACCTACCGCCTCCCCCACTGCTACCCTCCCACCCACTGCTACCTCTACCCCGGGGAGCTACGAAGTGGGAGCTTTCTGTAGTATGCTTCTCATTCCTATGTGCACCCCGGTTTCCCTGGCGTCCTGCACGGCTCTGCACGGTGTGGGAAGGGCAGGGACAGGGGTCCCACTCCCTAGCAGTCCGACTGGAGACCAGAGTCGGTAACAAATGAGAATAAGCCCACACCCGTGAAACTAGGATTTGGAGAGACCATGGAAACCCCGATGGCTGGTATGGAAATTGACACAACCAAGTGCCCAGCAACCGAGAAGGAGATTCCCCCCACTACACTACAGCGGAGAGGCCCCAGCTGGAGACCCATGGCCAAGAAGGGTTGGGAGAGGGGACTGAGAGCTGACTTTTGGAGGGTTTCAGCACCTGTCACCAGGGTCTAAGAACAAAGGGAGGGAGCCAGAGACGGGGCCAGAATGGGCTGGGGCTTCACCTTCCCCCTGTGCTGACCTCAGGACTTTCCAACGCTGTAGCCGGGGGACTAATGAACAACTACCGTGTTTTGCCCAGGCGGCCGGTGTCTCTGCAAACGCTCATGTTTGCATCACGCCTACATGAACCTGGAACAAGCCTCCAGCTGGGGTCTGGCTGGGCTAGATTTGCTGTGGGGAGCCATGGAGGGAGACCCATCGCTGGAGTCCCAGGGCCAGCCATGATGGAGGCTGTGCACCTGCTCCAGTGGAGCTGTGTGGATGAGAGCCTGTCCCTGCACTGCTCCCCTCGACCTGGAGAAGGGGCCTGCCCCCCAGCCCAGTCCGTGCCCCATCACTCAGGGGACACAGAGGGACCTTCCCCTGCTCTCTGCGCAGCCCAGGGTGGGAGGGATCTTGTCACCAGCAGCGTCTCAGGCAGGTCCCGCCGTAGCAGCCCCTCCAGCAGCCGCAGCTTGGAGGAGCAGCTCAGGATCAGCATCTCTGGCTGGGAAGGGCCTTCACAGCTTCCAGCGGAACAGTGCGGGGGGCACCTGTGGGGCAGGCGACCCATCAGTTTTCTGTGACTGTCTCCCACCCCCACGGACCAGCGGAGAGATCCCAGCCCTGCCAAAACTGTAAACACTATGTGTATACCCTATAATAACTAACCAGTCTGTGCGCAGCCCCCCGTACTCACCAGAGACCCCACAATAATTAACAGTTTGTGCGCAGCCCCATGTTCACCCAGAGACCCTGCACTAACTAACCAGGCTGTGCTCAGCCCCCATTTTTAACGGACCCCGTAATAAGTAACACGTCTCTCCAAAGCCATCATGCTCACCACAGACCCTGCACTAACCCGTCTCTGTGCAGTCCCCGTAACCACCAGAGACCCTACAATAACTAACCAGTCTGTGTGCAGCCCTTGAGATCACCCAGAGACCCTGCACTAACTAACCAGGCTGTGCTTAGCTCCCCTGCCCACCAGAGACCCTACCATAAGTAAGTCACCCTAGGGCCATGTGATGCCAGGGCTGTCTGAATAGGGCTAGGGTGGCCCCAGCTGCTCCCACTCACCTGGGGGTGAGTCTGTGCCAGGGGATGGAGCAGTCCTTCATACACTTGGCATCTGCCTGTCTCTGCTGAGTCCTTCAGGGGCTGCTCTAGTCCCTGAGCCCCGCACCAATGAACCATTAACAGAGTCTGTGCCAGCCCCGGGGCGGTGACGTCCTGCAGTCACATGGCACAGCTGATCGTGTTTTTGCTCTTTGCAGAGGTGGAGGGCCTCTGCGGAAATTCAGATGCACCCAGAATGCAGCAGGGCTAGATGTCATGGAAAAGATCATGCAGCTTCTCTTTTAGGATTGGATCGAGCAGAACTTTAATTTTGACATATACACAGGAAGCTACAGCTATAGGGAAGCCCAGACATCACATCCCTGTGCTGATCTCTGCAACTCCACCTTGGTACAAAATACAGATGGCTTATATAGATTTTTAAGATTCCTTTTTACATATAGATCATATAGTGGAGTTTCTGATACTTAACAGCTCATTTATCGCACATAGGGTACTTATAACACACAATGGGGGTCTCACGGTGCCAGCGTGTCCCGGTGATTCTCCCAGTGCCAGTGAGTCCCGAATCACATGCAATCACTTGTTATCTATCTGACAGGGTATGGCTGGGTGCGGCTACAAAGGTAGTGAATGTCTTACAACATAGACCAACGTTTTTGCATTTCTATTGTAGTTCTAAGACATCCTGCCCGAATTTAGCATTTCTATCACAGTTCCAGTCTAAGGCATCCTGTCTGAATTTTTGTGATTCCACATTCCCCCCTTTTGTACTTTTAGTACAACTTCGGGAGTTACATTCTCACAAAGATTTTGGCCAGACAGGGCATAGTTATCTGTTGCTTCTTACATAATTCACTATAAGAGAGGGAACCATGGAAGTATCAACATTTCTAGCTAAAATTTTACTAAATACAATCTCAGTTTGCCTGTGCCACGAATCCATTTCCTGTAGTCTAGGTTCAAATACTTGTCCCGCTATACGTTAAACTTTCCCACCCTACTTCACTCTCATCCAAAGAGAGGTCCAGGCCCCTATTCTTCCCGCATACTGACCAGTGGGGAACAGGTCCAGGAGGCTCTGGTCCAGATTGGTCGAATGCCTTATCCACTGGGCATGCTATGGGGAGGCAAGGGAGGCAGTTCACTGCTTGGACAATCATACCCAAAACTACA
>ML680784.1:0-20026 GCA_007922225.1 Emydura subglobosa
ATCCCTTTCAGATTAACCGGTTCCACTTTCTGAGTGTGGACACACTTGTACATTGGTTTTAAACCTCGCTTTCAGCGTTTTTTCTCACTCCCAAATTTGGCCCCTAGATCGAATTTGGAACCGAAATAAGAGAGTTCACACAGAAATGCAGCACCTAATTAACTAAATTGATTTAAGTGAATTTGGTGTAATTGCACATCCCAGGGAGCAACAGCTGTTGTGGCTTTCCTGTGCTGAGATTTCCATGAATGTTTAGCACCAAAGGTGTATATTTGGGGAATGGGATGGAGTGCTAAGGTCATGCAGGAGATGTCCCTTCATTTCTATCCAGTACAAATTTCATGTGTGTGTGTTTCTCTTTTTCTGGGTAGATAAATGACAGCAGGACAGAGGCCTGAACGTCTGCTCAGACTCCACTTCCCTTTTTTGTACATGTCCCTGCTTTGCTCTGTGTCAGTGTGTCTCTCTGGCGCAGTAATACATGGCTGTGTCTGCAGCTGCCATGGAGCGCAGCTGCAGGGAGAACTGGTTCTTGGTGGTGTCCGGAGAGATGGTGATTCGGCTCTGGAAAGTTGGGGCGTAGTCTGTTTCCCATGTGGAACTGCTGTGATATCTCTTTCCAATCCACTCCAGCTCTTTCCCAGGAGCCTGGCGGATCCAGTTCCAGGTGTAACCAGTAGAAATGGTGTAACCAGACACGGTGCAGGTCAGGGTGAGGGTCTCTCCAGGCTTCACCACTCCCGGCCCGGACTGGACCAGCTGGATTTGGGCCAGGACACCTGCAAAGACAGGAAATGTTACAGTTAAATCCTTACCTCTCTTTCTAAGGGTTTGATCTTTTCCCCAGAATGTCTGCTGGTGACTTACAGGGCGAGGCAGCGAGTAAAGCCAGAAGGAACGATACATTGTCCATCTTTTGAGAAGGTGAAAAATAAGGAGAAGATGAAATTCACGTCAGCCCCTGGCGAGGCGGCTGTAGATGCGCCTTTGGAGAATCACTGGTGTAAACCAAGCTCTGCTCGAGAGCAGGAGCAGAGCTGAGGTGCAGGATAGGTTATCTCACATCCTCCACTGCGGGATTCTTACACGAAGCAACCCCGGCTAGTGATGGGCAGAGGCAGGATGTTGCAGTAAATGGAGCTTGACTTGATCCCGGCTGGGAATTCCTAAGTTCCTCAGGGAGAAATGCAGCACTTTGTTGTGTAGCTAGGTTTGAAACAGAAGGTGTATGTCAGTGCTAGGCCCCCACATGGATTGAAAGGAGACCTGGTGTTCTTGTGTGATTGATCCCCCTGGGGAGAGAAATGAGACGTCATCTCTGCATGTCTGAGTTACAAGGAACTGAGTTAGGAGAAGAGGAATTTTCCTTTTCCCTCTTTCCAACGCCTCAATATCGCTTTGCTCAGTGTCTCGCCCATCTTCTAATGGAGACGTTAGTGTCAATGGCCCTGAGTGACTCTAGACAATCCGCTTCCCCTTTTTGTACAGTCCCTGCTTTGCTCTGTGTCGCTGTGCCTCTCTGGCACAGTAATACGTGGCCGTGGCTGCATCTGTGAGGGAGGCCAGCTGGAGGGAGAACTGGTTCTTGGCATTATCCAAAGAGATGCTGGTCCGGCTTTGGAGAGACCCAGCAAACCACTTTCTCCCGTTGTGTGGATACATACGTGCTACCTACTCCATCTGTTTCCCGGGGGGCTGCCAGATCCAGTTCCAAGCGTAGCTGCTGTCAGTGATGGAGACACCCGAGACAGCACAGGTCAGTGTGATGGTCTGTCCAGGCTTCACCACGCCTGGGCCGGACTCCACCAGCTACACCTGAGAGCCGACACCTGGAAAAGGGAAATCAGGCATGGAAAAAATTAGTTGCTCAGTGAATCTGAGGCTCTGTCCTTAATTCTCCTGCTCTGTAAGAGTCACTCACAGGTGGGGGCCGATAACAGGGAAAGGAAAAAAAGGAGGGAATTCATTCTTCTTTTCATGCAGTGAGGGAAAATTCCCCAGCAGGCAGGAATGGGCAGTTCTGTGTTTGGGCAGAGATAGAGACTCCTAGACTCAGGGGTTTGTATTTAAAGAGGAACCCGCTAAAACCTGGATTTGCATGTGGGTTTCTCTGTGTGGGCATAAACAGAGTGACACAGGAGAAATCCTTAGGAGGAATCTCATGCACTGCTACAATCCGGGAACCGACTGGCTAGGCAGCAGTTCTGCAGAAAAGGATGTGGTTGTTACCGTGGAGAAGAAGTTGGAGATGAGTCAACAGGGTGCCCTTATTGCCAAGAAGGCTAACGTCATATTGGGCTTCATTAGTGGGAGCATTGCCACCAGATTGAGGCTTGTGTAGTCTGCAGAAGAGAAGAATGAGGGGGGATTTGCTAACAGCGTTTAACTACCTGAAGGGGGTTGCAGGGAGGATGGAGCTGGGCTGTTCTCAGTGGTGGCAGACGACAGAACAAGGAGCAACGGTCTCAAGTTGCAGAGGGGAGGTCTAGGTTGGATATTAGGAAAAACTTTTTCCCTAGGAGGGTGGTGAAGCCCTGAAATGGGTTACCTAGGGAGGTGGTGGAATCTCCATCCTTAGCAGTTTTTAAGGCCTGGTTTGACAAAGCCCTGGCTGGGATGATTTAGTTTGGGTCGGTCCTGCTTTTAGGAGGTGCTTGGACTAGATACCTCCTGAGGTCCCTTCCAACCCTCATCTGCTATGATTCCATGGATCAGGGACAACCACTATTCTGGAAATATAATCTTGGTCTTTCTCTCAAACACCGTGACTTCCAGGGATAATGCATACGAAAGGCTTTCGCACGACCCAGAGGAGAAGAGGAATCGATAAAGAACCATATATCCGTCTCACATTGGTATAACTACATGGGTGAAAACATTAAACCCTGAACTGAAGTAATTCTGTTAGGACAAAAGCTGTGTGTAGACCAGACCTTAGTTCTCTAGTGTGTCATGACTGGTTTAGAAACGAAGTTCCCCAGTTTGAATTGTCTACAGGGGAAATTAGTTTTGGCAGAACCAATTGAAACCCCTGTATATAGACTGGTCTAACCCCAAGTGCACACTTCCATTTGGGTGAGACTTTGTACGGTTTAGCTTATATCCCTCGGTCTGCACTTGAACTTTCTTTCTTTTCTTTCTTCTGTTTATACGACATTTGAATAAAAGGGTCTCTCTTTTGGAGCAGTGGCTATTGAGAAATGGGATGGGCATATGAACTAGATATGTACCATGCCCTCAGGGAAATGACACTGTCATGGGAATGTCTGATGGGGAAGGAGCAGCAGCTGAATGTGGGAGAAGGGCTGGTTCAGGTGGCAGAGACTGAAAAGCAGCCATAGTGCAGGGGAGGAAAAGGGGAGGCAGAGAAGATGCAGGTTCTGGGTTTTGTCAGCACAAAGGCTTTGAAGGAATAGAAGAAGGGGGAGAATCTGAACCAGAGACTGGGGAGAAATGCATCGCCTTATTATTAGGTGCTTTTTGACTAGAAGAGCCGCCTGGGGTGAAGATTTGTCTTCTGCCAATGGGGGTAGAATACTCATTTAGATGGACCCGGAGTCTCATCTGATATTATTATGTTTCTATGAAAGAACAAAAATTCACTCGTCCCTGTATAGTTGGAACAAAAAAGCACCCACAATCTCTCTGGCTTTGTCTCTGTGGGTGCATGTATCACTGCACCTCCTACTGGAAGGGATGACTTGTATCACTGCTCGCTCTCTCTCTCTCTCTCTCTCTGTGTGTGTGTGTGTGTGTGTGTGTGTGTGTGTGTGTGTGTGTGTGTGAGAGATTTGTCTTCTCGCAAAGAAGTGAGGATGTGTTTCCAGTCCCATTCAGATTCACCGGTTCCACTTTCTGAGTGTGGACACTCGTATGTGTTGGTTATAAACCTCGCTTTTCTTCACTCCTAAGCCTGGGCGCTAGAACACATTTGGAACCGAAATAAGAGAGTCCACACACAAAAAATGGCACCAATTATAAGTAAATGAATTCCGTTTAATTGCAAGTCCACGGGAGCGCTAGGTGTAGACACTTTACCATGCTAAGATTACCATGAATGCTTAGCACCAAAGGTGTATATCTGGGGAGCTAGATGGAGTGGAAAGGTAAGGCAGAAGATGGCCCTTCATTTTCATATAGTACAAATTTCACGTGTGTGTGTTTCCCTTTTTCTGTATAGATAAATGACAGCAGGACAGAGGCCTGAACGTCTGCTCAGACTCCACTTCCCTTTTTATACAGTCCCTGCTTTGCTCTGTTTCACTGTGTCTCTGGCGCAGTAATACGTGGCGGTGTCTGCAGCTGCCATGGAGCGAAGCTGCAGGGAGAACTGGTTCTTGGAGGTGTCTGCAGAGATGGTGATTCTGCTCTGGAAAACTGAAGCATAGTTTGTACCCCCACTAGGTCCATGTATATCTCCCATCCACTCCAGCCCTTTTGCTGCAGCCTGCCGGAACCAGGCCCAGTAGTAACCAGAAGAAATGGTGTAACCAGACATGGTGCAGGTCAGGGTGAGGGTCTCTCCAGGCTTCACCACTTCCAGCCCTGACTGGACCAGCTGGATTTGGGCCAGGACACCTGGAGAAGGAGGGAATTTCAGACATTATACCATGGGTCAGACCGCTCACCGGGGACTCGCCCTGCTGTATTGAAGTCATGGGACAACAGAAGCAGGATTTTCGCTGTCCCCCTCCCGCAAACACTCACCGGAATGGGTGGCTAAGAGGAAAAGGAAGGTGAAGAACGAGTCCATGGTGGTCGGATGACAGAACAGACTCCCCAGCAGAGAGCACTGGGCACTGCAGTGTCTGGGGAGTGACTGAGGCTCCTGCTATCAGCAGTTTGTATTTAAACAGGACCCCCTTGGTGCGGATTTGCATGCGGGTTTCACCCAGCGGGGATGGGAGATGAAAGGGGCGGGCAGGGCAGTGGTTTGGGGCTAAATGGGGGGAAACGGAGAGAGGTGGTGCAGCTGCTGGTCTGTAGCAGAGCAGGAGAGAACTGACCAGCTGGTAAATTAGCTCTGGTGTTAGATGCTAGAAGACTAGGGTTGGAAGGGACCTCAGGAGGTAGCTGGTCCAACCCACTGCTCAAAGCAGGACTAACCCCAGTTAAATCATCCCAGCCAGGGCTTTGTGAAGCCAGGCCTTAAAAACCACTAAAGTTGGGGATTCCACCACCTTCCATCCTTCTGTTCCTATTAAAAGCATGTACAGAGAGATATTGTTTATAGACTGAAATCTGTCTCATCAGTTTTAATTAGTAAGAGAAGCCTAGAATTCACCAAGTCCCCACTCTCTGTAACGTGGAGAAATCTATGGCCATTTCTTCACATCCTGGTGACCCGTTTTTTTAAATGGGAGGCATTGGGGTTGTAGTGCTTACACGGGATTGTAGACGACCATCAGGTGTTCCAGGGACAGCTACAGAGAACACATGGCTGGGCACAGGCAATTCCAGGAGGAATGAGCCAGAGCCCAATGGAAAGTGATGGAGAAAGACCTTTGTTTTGTAGATCATGTTTGCTGAAGGATTTACCTATCCTGTGCTTGTCATTCAATGGGGGACAATCAACAGTCATTGTTCTACTTGCTTTCCACTAACCCACCTCAGCATTGCCTTTGTGTGAGTGATGCACCCGAATGTTTGAATGCTTAGATCTCAGCTGTATCCTTAAATTGATAACCCTCTATCTGGGATGTTGTAGGTGATGGACTGTTCGTATTGTATGACTTTCAAACCAAACCTTGAACCTTTCGGATAATCTGTGCATTATTCTGAGATGGAGAAAACCCCGTATTTGATCACTGGCTAACATTAGCTTTAATAAAAACTGTTATTTCCAGCACAATAATAAGTGGCCGTGTCTTCAGTGGTCAGTGCATTCAGCACGAGATAATATTAGTTTCTGGAAGTGTCTCTAGATACAGGTAATCGGTTTAGCAGTGACAGGGAAGGGTGCGGAGCCCCGCCTCCACTAACGTGTTCCATCCATTCCCAGTGGCTCTGTTGATTCAGACGGACACATCCCCCGGTCATAAGATTCAGTGTCTGGTGTCTGTGGGCCTACGCTGGGCATATAAAAGAATTATAAAACTGTCCATAAGAAGGAGTCTCTCCAGGAAACGTCTGACTGGGAGGAACTCAAGGCGCAGGGAGAGAGAGGCTGGTTTCAGGCACCAGAGGGTGACAATAGGTTTGAACGAAAGCGGAGGGGACTGGGCATGGAGAGAGGAGACAAGCAGCTTGTGGGCTTTGTAAGACAAAGGGCTGTGAGTGTAGACAGAAAGGGTGCAGAGATACAGGGGAGAGCAACGGAGCGCTTTATTTTGCAATCCGTTTGCAAATCCAGTGTGTTGGCTGGTGGGTGTGCGCTTGCTGCTCCCTGCTGGAGGGAAGGAAACCAGTCAAGGTCCCGTGGGGGGGTGGAGGACGGGGTCTGGAGCCAATACTCCCTGCTAACCTCGCCTCACTGCTCGGTTTAGAATCTGCTTCCCCTTTTTGTACAGTCCCTGCTTTGCTCTGTGTCACTGTGTCTCTGGCGCAGTAATAGGTGGCCGTGTCTGCAGCTGTCAGCGAGCGGAGCTGCAGGGAGAACTGGTTCTTGGAGGTGTCTGCAGAGATGGTGATTCGGCTTTGGAAAGCAGGTGCGTATTTGGTGCTACCGCTCCAGTACCCCATCCACTCCAGCCCTTTGCCAGGGGCCTGGCGGATCCAGTTCCAGTAGTAGCTGCTAGTAACAGAGCCCCCGGTGACGGTGCAGGTGAGTGCGAGGGTCTCTCCAGGCTTCACCACGCCCGGGCCAGACTCCTTGAGCTGCAGCTGGGACAGGACACCTGGGAAAACAAGGATTGCTCAGCGTCAAATCCGCCTTTACCCCAAATCAGCGCCGCCTCCCACAGCCTCCCCCCGACACTCACCCGGGGCCAGAGCCAGGAGCATCAGGAGGCTGAGCAGAGAATTCATTGTGTGCTAGGAGGGGACAGAGACCTCGCCAGGTGAGTTCAGCTCTGGGGGACGGGATGGCGGGTCTGGGCGACCCGGGGCTGCTACTTCAACATAGAGCCCGGGGTGGGGATTTGCATAAAGTGTGAACGCCCAAGGAAAGAGTTAGACAGAGCTGATAAAAAGGACAGGGGCCCTCTGCCTCTCCGTGCCCCTCCTGGACAGACAGAGAGTGTTAGACAGACATACACACAGGCAGACAGATACATGCTTTGCTCCATCACTGCAGAAAAGTTAATGCCAGGATGTTCAGAGTGGAATATTGTAGAATAATCTGCCCAGACGGGAAGTTTCTTCCTCATTTGCTGGGTGACAGGTTGGTTGATGAGCTGCAGGCAGAGCCTCTGAACTGGGAAATGTTGTACAAATACCTTCAGTTCATTCACAGCCCACATACTGTCTCAGAAATGCTACTTGTGTCTCCCACAGCAGGTTCTTGCAGCACTTGGTGGGATATTTTGATTGTGTGTGGGGTATAGGAGTGGGTGATAGACACAGAGAAGCTTCTAATGTCTTAATTTCACAATCAGCTTCATTTTCCCACACCTGCGCTCTTCCTATGACCAGGCAGGATCATGCTGAGTCAAAGCTTTCAATGGACCCTAACCCTAAACGCACCCCTACACCCTAGCTCAACTCCGAGACTGAACATGTTTCTTGTTTTACATGCTAAGCCTTAACCATCACCTTCCTTTAACCATAACCCTCCTCCGAACCTGATACTCACCTTAAATCCTAGTGCTAACAGTAGCTTAACTCCTAACCCCTAATTATAACCTTCGCCCTAACCCTCATCGTATTTCCTTAAACACTTCAGAAACATTATCTTCCTCTCTCTCTGCCTCTGGCTGGCTTCGATTCTCTTTTGGTGGCAGGACACCCCACTGTGTATGGAGAAGGGGTTCCTTTTTCTCTATGGGTCATGCGTTATCTTTACTTCATATGCTGCTGCTTAGGGCTGCAGAACTGGGTGATCAAAACTTTTCTTCTGGAAGACCAACGATCAAAAGAATCTTCAGAAGGAAACACCATGTATGTGAAGAGGTGGAGAACATGGCCCACTGGTTTGGGTGGAATTTAGTCTTTTCTCGCTCGGATAGGCAGTGTATAGGTCCTATTATCTGAGCGAAGTAGTTAAGCAGACCTACCTCTGTAGTGTAGATTACGATTTAGATTTTGTGCGTATTATAAAGGAATGTAATGCTCTTTGGAATCCCACGCCTTGTGAAACCTTCCCATTTATTGAAGATGTACAACTACAGTCTATAGACAGAAACAAAGAGACTTCCACACAGCTCCGGTTCCACCTTATTATCCCTTGTTTACCAGGCACAAAGCACTGCCTCTCTGGAGTACCTTCTCTCTCTCTCTTTCTCTCTGCAGCTGTCAGCGAGCGGAACTGGAGATAAACTTCGTTCTTGGATGAATCTGCAGAGATGGTGATTCAGCTCTGGAAAATGGAGGCGGATGCTGTGTACCATCCAGAGCTCCTGAAGTCTCCTCGGCCCATCCATTCCAGGCTTTTCCCGGAAGGCTGCCTGAGCCAGTTCCAATAGTTGTCAACAGTGAGGGGTTCACCTGAGACAGTGCAGGTGAGTGTGAGGGTCTCTCTGGGCTTCACAGTTCCCGGGCCGGACTGGACCAGCTGCACCTGAGAGAGGACACCTGGGGAGAGGAGAAGAAAAGCACCAGTGAGTGTCTGCACTGCAATATGTGTGTGAGTGAAAAGAAGGCTCGAGTCCCCTGAACACTCACATGGTGGGGAGGCCAGTATGGAGAAGAACAAGGTTAGTAACCATTTCATTGTAAGAGTACATGAAAAAGGAGGAATTCTGAGCCGGGGTGGGCAGTTCTGTGTCTGGCGAGAGACAGGGGCTCCCAGAATCAGGGGTTTGTATTTATACAGCAGCCCCCCAGGGCAGGGATTTGCCTGCAGTTTTCACAGGGTGGCTATAAGAGATGGCAGGGTGTGAGCGCTCAGTACGTGGCAATGTCCCATTCCGTTCAGGTGTGTCCCCTTTACACCCAGAGATGCACTGCGCGCAGCCCAGCACACACACAATGAGTGGAGATGGCTGGGTGAGGGTAGGAAGGAGGAAGCAGAGGGCAGGGCTATAGGCTGGGTCTCAGGAGAACTGCCTTGGGTGGGATTGGCAAGTGGGTTTCTCCCAGTGGGGCTAATCTACCAGAGACGGCCTTGGTGATAGAAGGTCCCTTACACCACAAACCACAGCAATATTCAAGTTCCCATCCTTCCCCCAAGGACCAGTCCCTTACCCCGGGTCAGTTACTCTTTAGCTCCTACACCAACGACAGCACTTGTAGCCAATCCTGTAATAAATGAATTAAAGATTTATTGGGTAAGAAAAAGAAACAAGAGAGTTATTTACAAGGTTAAAGCAGGTAAACAGACACACAAATGAGTTACAGTCTTAGTCTGTAAAGCAGCGCTTCCCAACCTCTTTGAGTGTGTGGACCCCTTTTCAACCTCCAAACATTTCACAGACCACCGCATGCTGCTAGTTTTATTTGAAATTGTACATTTCCTTGGTGAGACTGTCGTTATTTTTCTTTTCCGCGGACCCCCTGTGGTAGCCTTGAGGACCACCAGAGATCCGTGGCCCACAGGTTGGGAACAGTTGTTCTAATGGATACAGAAATTTCTATAATCAGGAAGCTGTATATGTCTTTTAGGGTAGCCCAAGTCAAGCCTGGGAATCTTTTGTTTATGCTTAGTAATCCTTGTTTCTCAGAGATCAAACACCATGAAGATGTATGTGTCCAAGGAAGTGGGTTTCTGCCCACGAAAGCTTATGCCGAAATAAATTTGTTAGTCTTTAAGGTGCCACAGAACTCTGTTTTGCTGCAAACAGACCTACACGGTTACCATTCTGGAACTCATAAAGATATAGTTTCTCTTTGCTAGGGATTTTTATTCTCTTCCCCCAGAGTTAGAATCATAGAAAATGAGGGTTGGAAGGGACCTCAGGAGGTATCTAGTCCAACCCCTGCTCACAGAAAGGCCAACCCCCACTAAATCATCCCAGCCAGGGCTTTGTCAAGCTGGGCCTTAAAAACCTCTAAAGATGGAGATTCCACTATCTCCCTAGGTAACCCATTTCAGTGCTTCACCACCCTCCTAGGGAAACAGATTTTGTGAATACCCAACCTAGACCTGCCCCACTGGAACTTGAGACCATTGCTCCTTGTTTTCTCATCTGCCACCACTGGGAACAGCCTAGCTCCGTCCTCCCTGAAACCTCCTTTCAGGTAGTTAAAGGCTGCTTTCAAATCCCCCCTCACTCTTCTCTTCTGAAGGCTGACCAAGCCCAGTTCCCACAGACTCTCTTCCTAAATCATTTGCTCCAGCCCCCTAATCAATTTTGTTGCCCTCCGCTGGACTCTGTCCAATTTGTCCACAACCTTTCTGTAGTGGGGATCCCAGACTGATGGGATGAGTTCACATGCACTTGTGTATGTGTGCGAAATCTATCAACTAAGTCATTTATCATTTGATCTTTCAAAATCGTTTGTCGGGTGTCTGTGGGCCTATGCTGGGCATTTAAAATAAATATAAAACTGTCCATGGAAAGGAGTCTCTCCGGGAAACGTCTGATGGGGAAGCGACTCAAGCCGCTGGGGGAGAGAGGCTAGTTTCAGGCACCAGAGGGTGACAGTAGGTTTGAAGGAAAGTGGAGGGGATTGGGCATGGAGAGAAGAGACAAGCAGCTTGTGGGCTTTGAAAGAGAAAGGGCTGTGAGTGTAGAAAGAAAGGGTGCAGAGATACAGGGGAAAACAATGGAGCACTTTATTTTGAAGTCAGACATGCAGAGACACCGGATTTGCAAACGGAGTTACAAGGAACTGAATTAGGAGAAGAGGAAATTTCTCTTTCCCTCTCAGCACCTCCTCAATATCGCTTTGTTCAGTGTCTCGCTCATCTTCTAATGGAGACATTCGTGTGAAAGGCCCCGAGTGACTCTAGACAATCCGCTTCCCCTTTTTGTACGAGTCCCTGCTTTGCTCTGTGTCGCTGTGCGTCTCTGGCACAGTAATACGTGGCCGTGTCTGCAGCTGCGAGGGAGGCCAGCTGCAGGGAGAACTGGTTCTTGGCATTATCCGAAGAGATGGTGGTCCGGCTCTGGAGAGACGTGGCAAACAACTTGTTCCCATTGTATGGATATATATATGCTACCGACTCCAGCCCTTTCCCGGGAGGCTGCCGGATCCAGTTCCAAGCGTAGCTGCTGTCAGTGATGGAGACACCCGAGACAGCACAAGTCAGTGTGAGGGTCTGTCCGGGCTTCACCACGCCCGGTCTGGACTCCACCAGCTGCACCTGAGAGAGGACACCTGGAGAAGGGAAGCCAAGCATGGAAAGAATTAGTCACTGAAGGAATCTGAGGCTCTGTCCCTAATTCTCCTGCTGTGTCAGAGTCACTCACAGGTGGGGGCCGATAACAGGGAAAAGAAAAGCAGGAGAGACTTCATTCTTCTTTTCATGCAGTGAGGGAAAATCCCCCAGCAGGCAGGAAGAGGCAGTTCTGTGTCTGGGCAGAGACTGAGACTCCCACACACAGGGGTTTGTATTTGAAGAGGAACCCTCGGGGCAGGGATTTGCATGTGGCTTTCTCAATGTGGCTAAAAGAGAGGGTAGGAGCGTGAGTTCTCAGTACATGGCGATGTCCCCTTTGCACAGGAGTCCCCTTGATACCAGACAGACAGACAGTGAGCTCTCAGCTCAGCGCACTTCTCAATTGCTCTGAGGATTCCCCTAGGGCCCAAGGTAGAGGGAATAAATCTCAGGTTCAGTGCCTAAATCTCCCAGACGCTGCCTGTTCGGACTGGGTAAAATGGACCCAGGGGCTTTGTGTGCACAATTCCCTCTCCTGTTGGTGGGAGGTGGGTGCCCAAATACCCAAGGCGGATTTGATAATCTCAGCCTTATTCAGTGACGCTGGGACCCATCTCCTCACCTGTAAAATGGGTTTAAAGAGACAGCCCTGCCTGCCGTGCAATCGGGAGGCTGAAATCCAGACCGGGTTGTTGTGTAGCTACTTTTGAAACAGAAGGCGTATGTCAGTGCGAGGGGCCCACACTGCTGGGGAGGACACAGGGTGTTGTGTGTGATTGATCTCCCCACGGGAAGAAATGAGATGTGATCTCTGCATCTTTGTGTGAAAAGGAACTGAGTTAGGAGACGAGGGACTTTCCCATCCCATCTTTGCACCTCATCAGTATCGCTTTGCTCAGCATCTCACCCCCCTTCTAATGGAGATCTTGGTGTGAAAGGCCCCGAGTGAGTCCAGACAAGCCGCTTCACCTTTTTGTACCAATCCCTGCTTTGCTCTGTGTCGCTGTGCATCTCTCATGCACAAATAAATGGCCGTGTCTGCAGCTGCGAGGGAGGCCAGTTGCATGGAGAACTGGTTCTTGGAGTTATCCGAAGAGATGCTGGTCCAGCTTTGCAGAGACGGGGCAAACCACTTTCTCCCGTTGTGTGGATATATACGTATTACCCACTCCATCTGTTTTCCGGGAGGCTGCAGGATCCAGTTCCAAGCGTAGGTGCTGTCAGTGATGGAGACACCCGAGACAGCACAGGTCGGTGTGAGGGTCTGTCCGGGCTTCACCACGCCAGGGCCAGACTCCGCCAGCTGCACCTGAGAGAGGACACCTGAAAGAAGGGAAACCAAGCATGGAAAGAATTAGTCACTGAATGAATCTGAGGCTCTGTCCCTAATTCTCCTGCTCTGTAGGAGTCACTCACAGAACAGGGCCGATAAAAGGGAAAGGAAAAAAAGGAGGGACTTCATTCTTCTTTTCATGCTCTGTGGGAAATTTCCCCATAGAGACTCCTAGACTTGGGGGATTGTATTTAAAGAGCAACCCGCTGAAGCCGGTGTTTGCATGCAGGTTTCTCTGGGTGGGCATAAATGGAGTGACCCAGGAGAAATCCTTAGCACTTCTTCCTTAGGACGAAGGAATCTCATGCACTACTACAGACCGGGAACCGACTGGTTAGGCAGCAGTTCTGCAGAAAACGACCTGGTTGTTACCGTGGAGAAGAAGTTGGAGCTGAGTCAGCAGTGTGCCCTTATTGCCAAGAAGGATAACGCCATATTGGGCTTCATTAGTGGGAGCATTGCCAGCAGACTGAGGCTTGTATAGTCTGCAGAAGAGATGAATGAGGGGGGATGTGCTACCAGCCTTTAACTAGCTGAAGGGGGTTCCAGGGAGGATGGAGCTAGGCTGTTCTCAGTGTTGGCAGATGACAGAACTAGGAGCAATGGTCTCAAGTTGCAGTGGTGGAGGTCTAGGTTGGATATTAGGAAAACCTTTTTCACCAGGAGGGTGGTGAAGCACTGGAATGGGTTCCCTAGGGAGGTGGTGAAATCTCCATCTTTAGCAGTTTTTAAGGCCTGGTTTGACAAAGCCGTGGCTGGGATGATTTAGTTGGGGTCGGTCCTGCTTTTAGAAGGGGCTTGGACTAGATACCTCCTGAGGTCCCTTCCAACCCTCATCTGCTATGATTCCATGGATCAGGGACAACCACTATTCTGGAAGCATAATCTTGGTCTTTCTCTCAAACACAGTGACTTCCAGGGGTAACGCAGACAAAATGCTTTCGCACGACCCAGAGGAGAAAAGGAATCGATAACGCACCATATATCCATCTCACATTGGTATAACTACATGGGTGAAAACATTACATCCTGAACTGAAGTAGTTATGTGGGGACAAAAGCTGTGTGTAGACCAGACCTTAGTGCTCTAGTGTGTCATGACTGGGTTAGGAATGAAGTTCCCCAGTTTGACTTGTGTACAGGGGAAATGAGTTTTGGCAGAACCAGTTTAAACCCCTGTATATAGACTGGCCTAACCCCGCGTGTACACTTCCATTTGGTTGAGACTTTGTAGGGTTTAGCTTATATCCCTTGGTCTGCACTTGAACTTTCTTTCCTTTCTTTCTTCTGTTTATACGACATTTCCCGGCGTGGGGAAAGCGTGGTCCCGAAATACTCATGCCAGGGAGCCGCCAGGAGGCAGAAAAGAGCAGGCAGCAGCAGGGCCATCTCTCAGAGCTGTAGCAATCCGGGGCTGCTCCTCTCGGTGCCTGAGGAGGGGCTGCGACGCGCAGGGGCAGGGGTTTGTGTTTAAGCAGGGCAGGGATTTGCATGTGGGTTTGGCCCAGCGGGGACAGGAGATGAAAGGGCAGAGCAGGGAGAGCTGGGGCTTGACAGGAATCCCCCCCTTGCACGGGCCAGCGTCTTACACCGGGACCGGGGGCAGAATTCCTTTATTTGCGGGATGACGTGCAATCTGGAAGTGACACCCAACACCGGTTAATGTATGACATGCGCTTCCACGCGGCTTAAAGCCCCTCTGCTCCCGCTCCTACTTGAGTGAGCCCTGAGTGTGAACACCCACCTGTGCTCCCCCTGCCGTGTGTAGGTGTGCTGATCTGCCTAGCTGGGTGAAATGAGATCTGCACCTGCCCCTGTGTGTGTGTGTGTGTCTCTGTGTGTGTGTGTGTGTGTGTGTGTGTGTGATTGTTTGGGTGTTGTGGCCATCTGCTGGGTGGAGCGTGTATGAGCGTGTTTCACGGCCGCCTGTTATTGGAAGGAGGCTGAGCAGCTGAGTGTGTGTTTGTGTCTGAGTGTGTGTTGCACTTTACTTGATAAAACAGGGCCTTGTCCCCATGTGTGTGTGTGTATCTGTTTGTGCATCTGTTTCCTGGTAGATATAATAATACTAATAATACCTTGCACTTCAATAGCACTTCCCCCGCCCAGAAGAGGTCAAAGTGCTTTTACAAAGGAATTAAGAAGCCTTATCTGTATGTTAGAGATGGGGAAACCAAGGCACGGGGTGTTGACGTGACTTCCCGCACTCACCCAGCAATGGAGTCGGGAATGGAGAACCCTGATTTGTAATCCACATGGGAACCATTCGTCTTTGTGGGAATTTCTTGTAGTGCATGGGTGCACACACATTTGTGTAGCATTGCTGCTTTGTTGGCTTGAATGAGTCCTGTGGAAGAAGAGAGGCCAGTGTGTGTTTGTGCTGCCTGCTTCTAGGAGGAGAAAAGACCAGCTCGTTGTGAGTTTGTGTGTCCCTGCTCCCCTGCACTGGAGGGAAGGAGTCCTGATCAGCTGTTGTGTGTTTCTGTCTGTGCTGCCTCTTACTGAAGGCTAAATAAGACCATCTCTGTGTGTCTGTGTGTGCATGCTAACTCTTGTGTGTGTGCATATTTGTGTCCTTCACTGCTGCCTGCTACTAAAGGAGATGCGACCTGCTCTGTGTGTGTGTGTGTGTGTCTGTGTGTGTGTGTTAGTGTCAGTGGGAGTGCGTTACTTCTGCTCGCTCGCTCGCTTTCTCCGTGTCTGTCTGTCCCTGCAGCCGCCTGCTGGAGTGAGCGAGGAATCTTCCCGTGTGTGTGTGTGTGTGTGTGTGTAGGCATAGGTGTGTTTTTCATGACTGCTCCCAACGAAACGGAGTGAGACTTGCGCTGTGTGTGTGTGTGTGTGTGTGTGTGTGTGTGTGTGGGTTGAAGGGAGATTTTCCTTGCTTTTCCTCTTGAAGACACCTCCCGTCAGCGAGTCCCTCACCCTCAGCTCCCAACGCCTCATGATGACCCAGCCCGTGGGGCGATGATGTTCCAAACCTCTTCATTAGTGACGTGGTCGAGGTAGGAGATTTTACGGAATACAGGGCTTTGGGAATAGAGGATGTCATATTTAAGGGTGAGGGGAGACAGACACCGATAGCTGACAGCATCCCACGGGGTGTGGATGGCTTGACATGGTCACCGAACGTCCTTTGAACTCTGCTGCCCAAGGCACTGCAGGAGCCTCCAATGCTGACATGAGGGAGCAGCCGGGAGGGACAAGAAAAAGTCCGGTTTCCTAATGGGAGCTGGTGAATGAGGGAAATGCCTGAGGTGGACAGGCCAGTTCTGTGTCTGGGCAGAGACTGAGGCTGCTCGAATCAGAGCTTTGTATTTAGACGTGGCTGGGGGGGAGCAGGGATTTGCCTGCAGGTTTCACACACAGGGGATGGGAGATCGTCGGGCCTGGCAGCAGGAGGTCTGGCTAGAGGATGATCCCCCCCTTGGCGTCTCCTTAAAAAGGTACAAGAGCGAGACACAAGATTTGACTTTGCCTGAGAAATGGTCCCATTCCCAGCGACTGCATGTGCTCAGAGGGATCGCACAGAAGGCGGAGCAGCAACTGGGACACAGATGGAACAGAGAATCACAGAAGATGGGGGAATGGAAGAGACCTCAGGAGGTCACCTGGTCCTACCCTCTGCTCCGAGCAGGACCAACCCCAACTAAATCATCCCAGCCAGACTTTGTCAAGCAAGGCCTTAAAAACCTCAAAGGATGGAGATTCCACCACCTGCCATCCATCTGTTCCTTTTAAAAACAAGTACAGAGAGAGATTGTTAATAGACTTACTAATTAAACTGATGAAATAGATTTCAGAGACGCCTAGTATTCACCACCTCCCCCCTCTCTGTAACGTGGAGAAATCTATGGCCATTCCTTCACATCTTGGTAACATGGTTTTTAAATGGGTGGCATTAGGGTTGTAGTGGTTACGTGGGGTTGTAGACGACCATCAGGTGGTCCAGTGACAGCTCCAGAGAACACATGGCTGAGCACAGGCAATTCCAGGAGGAATGAGCCAGAGGACAATGGAAAGTGATGGAGAAAGACCTTTGTTTTGTGGATCAAGTTTGCTGAAGGATTTACCTATCCTGTGCTTGTCATTCAATGGGGGAAAAGCAACACTCACCGTTCTATTTGCTTTCCACTACCCCACCTCAGCATTGCCTTTGTGTGAGATGCACCCGAATGTTTGAATGCTTAGATCTCAGCTGTATCCCTAAATCAATAACCCTGAATCTGGAATGTTGCAGATGATGGACTCTTTGTATTGTATGACTTTCCAACCAAACCTTGAACCTTTTGGATAATCTGTGCATTATTCCTAGATGGACAGAAACTCTTTCCTTCAAAAACTGTGTATTTGATCACTGGTTAACATTAGCTTTAATAAAAACTGTTATTTGCAGCACAATAAGAAGTGGCCCTGTCTTCGATGGTCAGTGCATTCAGCATGAGACAATACTCATTTCTGGAAGTGTCCCTAGATACAGGTAATCGGTTTTGGACTGACGGGAAGGGTGTGGAGCGCCACCTCCACTAACGTGTTCCATCCATTCCAAGTGGCTCTGTCGAGTCGGATGGACCCATCCCCGGTGATAAGATTCAGTGTCTGGTGTCTGTGGGCCTATGCTGGGCTTATAAAATAAATATAAAACTGTCCATGGAAAGGAGTCTCTCCAGGAAAAGTCTGATGGGGAAGCGACTCAAGCCGCAGGGGGAGAGAGGCTGGTTTGAGGCACCAAAGGGTGAAAATAGGTTTGAAGGAAAGCAGATGGGACTGGGCACGGAGAGAGGAGACAAGCAGCTTGTGGGCTTTGAAAGAGAAAGGGCTGTGAGTGTAGAAAGAAAGAGTGCAGAGATACAGGGGAGAGCAATGGAGCGCTTTATTTTGGAGTCCGTTTGCAAATCCAGTGTGTCAGCGGGTTGGTGTGCGCTTGCTGCTCCCTGCTGGAGGGAAGGAAACTGGAGGGGAGGGGTGGAGGATGGGGTCTGGAGCCAACACTCCCTGCTAACCTCGCCTCACTGCTCGGTTTAGAATCCGCTTCCCCTTTTTGTACAGTCCCTGCTTTGCTCTGTGTCACTGTGTATCTCCTGGCACAGTAATAGGTGGCCGTGTCTGCAGCTGTCAGCGACCGGAGCTGCAGGGAGAACTGGTTCTTGGAGGTGTCTGCAGAGATGGTGATTCGGTCTTGGAAAGCCGGGGCATATTCTGTGCTACCGCTCCAGTACCCCATCCACTCTAGCCCTTTGCCAGGGGCCTGGCGGATCCAGCTCCAGTAGTAGCTGCTAGTAACGGAGCCCCCGGTGACGGTGCAGGTGAGTGCGAGGGTCTCTCCAGGCTTCACCACCCCTGGGCCGGACTCCTTGAGCTGCAGCTGGGACAGGACACCTGGGAAAACAGGGATCGCTCAGCTTCAAACCCACCTTTGCCCCAAATCAGCGCTGCCTCCTGCAGTCTCCCCCCGACACTCACCCAGGGCCAGAGCCAGGAGCAGCAGGGGGCTGAGCAGAGAATTCATTGTGTGCTAGGAGGGGACAGAGACCTCACCAGGGGAGCTCAGCTCTGGGGGACAGGATGGCAGATCTGGGCGCCCTGGGGCCGCTACTTCAACATAGAGCCCGGGACGGGGATTTGCATAAAGTGTGAACACCCAAGGAAGGAGACAGACAGAGCTGATAAAAAGGACAGGTCCCCTCTGCCTCTCTGTGCCCCTCCTGGACAGACAGAGAGTGTTGGACAGACAGATACATGCTTTGCTCCATCGCTGCAGAAGGGGAAAACACAGAAATGCTGAGTGAATGCAGTTTAAACTCTCACCGCCCCTCATCAAATGACGCTGTCAATTCATTCATTCCTGTGAACAAAGCAGGCTCTCATTAACTCGAATGTTGGGCCCAAGGGGCTCTGGTTGTTCGGCACCTTCCGTGTTTCCAAGTCCCAAACACTGACCCCTGATGCTTCCCCAACTCAACCCTCATTGATTACTGATGCCTGCGTATTGGTTATTGATGGCTGGTTGTTGGTTGGATGAAGAGGTGCATCGTTGTTAAGGCAGTCAGATAGCTACCGTTATTATGGGGAATGTGGGGTGCAGATCTCTAGAAAGCCTTGCAAATCTCACCTGTATATTTCCAAGGACAAGGAGCTCAGTGCATGGAGGGTCTCAGCCAGTGCTCGTCTTTTCCATAACAACATGTGGGTTTGCGTGACTTGAAATAGGAGCAGAGATCTTTACTTACAGAGTTAGAGATGGGTCATTTTGGGCGGGGACGGGGGGCAAGGGAGGGTAATGGTGTATGTCGGGAATCTCTAGGTGAAATAATCTCATTGTCACCACGGTCTCTACACCAACCCCAGAACTGACACACCAGATTTGAAGCGGAGATGGGGATCTGACCTAGATTTATTATTCCGCTTCGAAGAAAACCCTGTTGTAATCTTCACTTTGGCATCATTAGTGGAGGCTGCTCAGTTCAGTACTTCTGTGATGTATCCGGTCCTTTCTAACCCCCAGCAGAAACCAGTCCAGATTTTAATCCTGGCTTTTGTTTCTTAGCCCGTCCCATCTGCCTCCTGTGTCCAGACAAAGCGACTTTGTTACTCCCACTGGTAACAGGTGTTTGGCTCTTTCCATGGGCTGGTTCATGTCAACCGTGCTGCCCTCGAGAGGAGCAAGAAAGAACTGCAGGGAACAATTTCAGGCACTTGGAGTTTTGACCCACTTCCCTTTTCCTACATTCTAGGTGAAGAGGGATGTGTGAATGGGAAGGAGGCTGGGATACCTCAGAAAAAGGAAAACAAAGTGCGGTATGGATTAAGCATCGAAAGAATCCATGGATCTGTCTCCAATTTCTCCACTCTGCCATAGACACTTACCTAAATTGTAGGTAACCAGGAGTGTGTGAATAGGGAGCTGCTTCTCTTGTGCAAAGATGATGATGATGATAACCTTTCGTGGACATATTTAATGTGGAAAGTGCTGCAGGGGCACGGAGAGAATCTGAACCACAGACTGGAGAGAAATGCGTTGCCTTATTATTATGTGCTTTTCATATAGAAGAACTGCCTTGGAGTGAAGATGTGTCTTCTGCCATTGGAGGTAGGATACTGGCTTAGATGGACCCTGAGTCTCATCTGATATTTCATCATGTTTCTATGAGAGAAGAAAAATTCATTCATTCCTGTACAGAGTTTTAGAACAAAGAAGCATCCGCCACCCCTCTCACTTTCTCTTTGTGGGTGTGTGTATCAATGTCCTCCTACTGGAAGGGGTGACTTGTATCACTGCTGTGTGTGAGTGTGTGTGTGTGTGTGTGTGTGTGTGTGTGTGTGTGTGTGTGTGTG
>ML680791.1:399-32259 GCA_007922225.1 Emydura subglobosa
GGCTTTATGGAGCCTGGGGCTAATATACATGCCCTCCAGCACTCTTTCATAGCCGTGCGGTCTGGCCCTGTCACACTACGTACAGAGAACCTGAGAGTACAATCTCTACAGGTCTTGCAGGAAATGGAGAATTACTCTCATTTCACTTTTCTTTTGTTGTAATTGATGAAAAATGGAGCCTTTAGGAGAAAAGTCACAGAGAGTGACACCATGGCTCAGCTGGGCAAGGCATATACTGGATAAAGAAGATTTTCTGGATCCAGCTCCCAGGGATGCCTTTCCAAACCTGTCTCCTCTTGCATCCTTTTGCTGGAACTTTTGAGTTAACACACAAGACAACTTTTGCCTAGCCAGAGAAAAGCTAGCAGAAGAAACAGGCCTTTTTCCAGACAAGGGTCGAAAGGAGGCATCTGATAAATGTGGAGACAAGGAAAAGATTGCAGTAATCCATCTGGTATTTGTAGTTTTGGAAGGCGGAATACTTAGCACAATATGACCATGGCTGGTGACAAAAGGGTCTCTGTGTGATGGATCCCTGGGGTACAACCTGAAACCTTGGGACCAACGTGGCCCCTTAATCACCAGCCTGGGCTGTCTCTTACAATGCTGTGTAGATGACGAGCAGGGAAACCTAAATTCTAATTTGAAGAGACTAAGTAGATTTTACACAAACAGCTTTTCTCATGCCACTGGAAGTTCAAGGCAGTTTACAATTATTAATCCACAGGCTGAATTCCCTCTCAGCCTGGGACCAACCTCCCCAGTTCCTGATTTATGACTTCCAGATGATCTTCCAGGGGTTGAGATGGGGGAGGAGAGAGGCCAAGTGGTGGTGTCATGGAAACTCATTTTATGGTGATTCAGGGCACTACTTTGAGGGCCAGAGTGTCACTCTCTGCCAAAATCGTTTTGCCGCTTGCAAGGGCCTCTCTGTGCACAGAGCTCCTGATAGCTGGATGTCTGTAGGCAGCAGAGATCTCTCTTTTGGCATCTCTTTCTCAGGGAACATCTGCTGCGGTTCTGGAAAGGACTTAGAATCATAGAATCATAGAATCATAGAATATTAGAGTTGGAAGGGACCTCAGGAGGTCATCTAGTCCAACCCCCTGCTCAAAGCAGGATTAACCTCAGCTATATCATCCCAACCAGGGCTTTGTCAAGCCTCACCTTAAAAACCTCTAAGGATGGAGATTCCACCACCTCCCTAGGTAACCCATTCCAGTGCTTCACCACACTCCTAGTAAAAAGCTTTTTCCTAATGTCCAACTTAGACCTCCCGCCCTGCAACTTGAGACCGTTGCTCCTTGTTCGGTCATCTGCCACCACCGAGAACAGTCTACCCCATCTTCCCTGGAACCCCCTTTCAGGTAGTTAAAGGCCGCTATCAAATCCCCCCTCACTCTTCTCTTTTGCAGACTAAACAAGCCCAGTTCCCTCAGCCTCTCCTCATAAGTCCTGTGCTCCAGCCCCCTAATCATTTTGGTTGCCCTCCGCTGCACTCTCTCCAACTTGTCCACATCCTTTTTGTAGTGAGGGGCCCAAAGCTGGACACAGTATTCTAAATGCGGCCTCACCAATGCCGAATAGAGGGGAATAATCACTTCCTGTGACCTGCTGGCAATGCCCCTCCTAATGCAGTCCAGTATGCTATTAGCCTTCTTGACAACCAGGGCACACTGCTGACTCATATCCTAATAACCAGGAGCTCCTGACTTGGCATGACTGTTTTTCCTTGCAGAGCCGAGCTTGTTTGTTGGGATCCCTTTTTAGTATCTCTTTCTCAGAAGCAAAAAAAGACCATACGGTGTAAAGCTGTAAGTGCTTCTTCACGAGAGAGAGGGAGAGAGCGAGCAAGAGAGAGAGAGAGAGCACCCCTTGCAGCAAGGACTTTAAAAGACGTTAATGACAAGTCTGGAGCTGATGAACAAGTTGCTGTGACTCACAGTTGAGCTGATGTTGCTACAACCGCAACGCAGAGTGCTCACCGCTGTACGATCATGGCTCCTGCAGTGAGAAGAGCACCTTAAAGCCCTCTGTCAGCTCAGCTGTGGTTTTCTGGGCATACATAGCCAGACGGCTCGATCTCTGCAGATATTGCAAGGAATGAAAAATGTTTCTGCATTGGAATGTGCTGGTGCTGTCTGGGCATCAAGTGGAGCAGGTGCAGATGGTCCCTGAGGGCAGGCACCATGGTTAAGCTGGCTAAGGCACCTCTTTAGTAAACAGGAGATCCTGGGCTGAAATCCCTGTGCTGTCTTGCTGTGTGCCTTTAATCTCCTCTGCTCCTAATTTCCCTGAGACTGCAGATAGGTCCATGGCCACGAGGAGATGTGGTCTCCCACTGGACTGACGGGGAGGGAGGGCCACCCACTCCTCCATGTGGTGGAGACTGTGAGGAACGCCTGCCCCCTGAGACCGAGGGGGACTGAAGTTGTTCCTTGCCCAGCACCAAGTGAGCCCCCCATAGACCTGGACGAGCTAGTGAAATGGTGGCGAAGAGCCAGCAGCAGCAACACGCCACTGAGCAGCAGCAGCAGCAATTGCTGCAATGACTTGGTGCAGAACAACAACAGCGTATCTGAGAGCTGGGACCGAGAAGCAGTGGCAGCATGTCCAGCAGCTGGCCACGCTGCTGCCCGGCAACTCCGGCCCTACCAACCGAGCCACGGCAACTCCTCCGAACCCAGTATGCCCCTCCTCCTCACAAAGGGGGGACCTGAGGATGATCCAGAGGCATCCTAATAACATTTGAATGTGTAGCCTCAGCCCACCTAGTGCTCCACCCCCATTGAACAACGTGTGGCTGAAAAGCTGACAGGTTCAGGACATTTTAAACACCTGGGTTTTTTTTAACCAAAAATTAAAGAGTTTGGGAGCAATTTTCTCAATGTCGTTTCTGGGATTAAAACCCTCGTTTCCAAGGGCTTTCCTAAAGAGCAAACTGCCCACTTTGGGGGGATTGGCTGAGATGGGGGTTCAGTGGCCCAACACTCACTCATTTCCTGACCCCTTCTAGTGCGAGTCCTTCACTCCAGATGTTAATCCTCCTTCCAGTTTTTCTCACTCCCCTTCACAGTCTGGTTTCATAGACAGGTTCTATTTTAACATGGCGCCTGCCCCTGTCAGAGCTGCTCAGGTGCAGTGGCAGGGAGTTCCCCAGGATCATGACACTGCAGGAACATGGTGGAAACTCTCAGTTGTTTAAATCCTCATCCTATCCCTTCCCTTTCAGGGGAGAGAAGCCAGCTCCCATCTCACGAGTCTGTCCCATTGGTAAGGCTCCACTCATCCATCCCTCCCAGCTCTAACCAGTAGACTCCACTCCCCTCCCAGAGACAGGAACAGAACCCAGGAGTCTGGAGCATTCACAGACCCCAGAGCTGCAACTTTTAACACCCTGTTCCCCACAGCGCCTCAAATCTAACACCCAGAGCTGGCTCAGGAGCAAGGACACCTACCTTAGAATGAGCTGGAGTGACTAGTGCTGAACATCCATTGGGGCCACCTTGAAAGGAGGTTTGTGGGGGGATCAGTGCAGCCTCCCTCCCTGCAGTGATGCATGGGGACTGGGATTTCAGAGAAGTGACATAGGAGACCTTCCCCCACCTTTTCCCTTCTGTTCCAATGGAGACACCCACTCTCCCCAGTTGGCCCCACACCTCCACACAGTAGTCCAATTCACAGCATTCCAGCCTCCTTTTCTATCTCCCAGTGGTTCCCAATGCACACCTCCTTTTCTTGTTACTCCCATAGGGCTCAGGGGGACCACCTTAGTTGCATTGCCTTCTCACAGCATTATGGTAACTATTACACAAGTGCTGGCCCCACAAGTTGGGGATGTTATTTTCCAGGTGGACGGGGATGTTTTTGCAAATGGGGATACATATGGGCTAGCCTTGCGGTTTAACATGGGTGTCCATTGTTCTGACCAAGCGTCCATCATGACATTCATTAACATTGTTAACTGAGCATTTTGTATGCCTACACACACACACACCTCTCCCCACGTTAGCCTTCTGAAGCCATCCGCCACCTACGTCAGAAAGTCTCCCGCCCAACGAGTTAAACACAGGTTCACCTCTGCTGCCTTCCCCCATCCTATGGCAATGGCCAATAGTTACTGTGCCATTAATTTATTGATTTGTTGTTGAAATTTTACATTTTGGCTTATCAAGTGTTTGGTTACCCACTCATCCCCCAGACTGCATGTACCCAGTACTGTGTTCCCTGCTGCCCAACTCCCCTTTTCCGGTGACGGTTCCAGGTACGTCCCCAGACCCACTAATCAAAGTGTTGTGTCAATCCTTGTATGTATACATTACAGTTGGGATGAATTTAATCCACCTACCATTATTTTGGGTGTAGCACCCATGTAATAGATTGAAAGGACACGTTGACAACCACTTACTGCACAATGGTTCCCATACTTTGGCTCCTCAGGGAATATTCTCAGCTCCAGGCTGTGGCCAATTTCAATTCGGATTTTTCCAACCTGGCATCCATATTACCTGTAGGGTTACATTCTGCACAGTGGTTACATCATCATACACCCAATTTCCCAAAGGGGACTTTACGCCCAGTGTAATATGTCCATAACAATCACACTTTTGGGGACTATCCATGGAAGTACCATTGTGGTTACACGGGGTGACATCACACCCTCATTGTAGGGTGCCATTTCCAAAGAGGGCTCATACACTCCAGAAGACCAGAGGGTTACATTCTTTGGACCCTTTGTGACAAACCACATGGCTGGATAACTGAGCCTCCCCCTATCATTAATCATGGCAGTGCCCAGGGAATACATGCAATATCTCCTGATAAATTTGATATTCTCCACTGGCTTGGGATTTCCCCATCTAATCCATAAACTGTATACCGGCACTGCCAAATTCCTGTTGGAGGATTGATGGTACATCTTTCTATGGGAAAATTTTCACAACCCTCATTTGCTTCATTATCACAAGTGGAAGATGTAGCAGTCCATGTGTTTCCTCTTTTTGACACTGCATATCATGGGATTTGAGTCACATTTATAACTGTAACAGTTGTGATTACAAGCAATGATCATTCCATCCAAGGCCAGGGAAGCTCCATTTTTCCCTTTGTGGGTGAATCTGTAACACACGTATGATGTAATTTTTGCATCCCCTTTCCCAATTCCCTTTATATCCCTTTTTATTTGTCTGCAGTAGACGCACTCCCACCCTCCATTCTCTGTACCCAAGAGCAGGAGGCTGCGCCCTAAACGGTCAAGGACCAGGTAGGGGCCCCTCCATTTAGGAGCTGGCAATGGATGGCGGTGTCCTGGAATCTGGGATATTACTTGATCTTCCACCATGGCTAGATGTTGCTCTCCAGGCAGGTCATGCCATACTTTCACCCGAGCTGCTCCCTGCTCATCTCGCCAGGCCACCGCCTCTTGTACTTGTCTCACATGGTTTATTAGGGTTAACACCCATTCCTGTGTTAGGCCATGTGTGGTGACATTGCCAGGTACTGGAGTAAGTAGATTTTCCCAGTGGTCCATGGGCCTTCCCCTGAGAGCCTCGTGTGGAGAGAATTCTGTGCCCTTTGATTCCTGGCCCCTGTGGGTGATAAGCAATATGGAACAATTGTGTGATTCTGGAGAGCGCTGAGAGCTCTTGCAACAACTCTGACCGGAAAGCAGCTCCTCGGTCTGAGTCAATCACCTTTCGACTCCCCAACGAGTGGATACCTCGTTTACCAATTTTTTAGCAGTTACCCAGGCAGTTTGATGCCTTGTGACAAACGCTCCCACCCACCTGCTGAAAGCACCTACCACCATCAACATGAATCAATTTCTCCTTTGATCCAGTGCTAGGGCTCCTGTGTAGTCAATTTGTATTCTGTCCAAAGGTCCTTGTGGCTTGTCTCAGTAAGTCTCACCTTAGCACCTTGTGAGGTGAATTGTGCATAGCACAATCTAAACAATGGTCCAGGTGTGACTTCAATTCGGCTGCCATTCCTGCCACCAGCACAACCTTTTTAAAGTTCCCTAATTCCTCCTCAAATCCAGGGTGCCCCTCCACCAAGCTCCCGGGCACCCAGCTTAGGAAAGCCGTCCAACTTCCCTGAGGGCACAGTATTACTACTCCCTTGCTTGTTAGAGCACATCAAATACCTTCCCTTAGTTCCCTTCGGTACATGCTCGGTCCCTAGTTTTGTGAGGCCCACCAGTCCTGGGTCAGATTTTTGCAATTCTTGAATTTGACTTCCCCGATCCAGCATTTCCTTTCCTATTTCGGTTCTTCCTGCCCCTGCCATGATCATGTTCTCTTCTCATTGCGATATCCAAAAAACTAAATGCTTCATAACAAAGCCAAGCAACACTAGCTGTCTGTGTTTGCTTAATATCCCTTGCACTGCTCCAATTCCTTTTACACAACTGTACCCAGATTCCCATTTTGTACTTTCGGAGACAGTCAACTTTTAATGGAAATCCCTTATTCCCTTTTTTATAATTTTGACCAGTTATTAAGTAGTCAAATGATTCCAGTCAGATTGTCCCTTTGCCCATTTCCCTTCAGAATAGCTGTAAAGGCTCCTGGGCACAAAAACATGGTAGCAGCCACTACCTCACCCCTTTGTGTCATTTGTTTAACTATCAGGGTTCCATGCAGTGTGACTGGACCAAATTATACATAGATTTACCTTTCCCCACTTTTATTTTAAAACACAATACACAAAAATGTTGGTAAGAAGACAAACAACACAGAACAAAAAAACCCACAATCTTTGTTCCAATATTAGACCCATGGTTTTGCTCTTCAGTGGTTTTGCTGGTGCAAGCTTTTCCAGAAGTTCTGAAAGACAAAAAGAATATTTTTCTACTCCCGTAGGGTGGGGGGCAGAGGGCGTGGGCAGATTATTGCTTAAAAGAGCCCTTCCTTTTAATATTTCTTTTGCTGATTTGAGGCAAAACAGAGGAGTTACTCCCATTTTGCTTGTGTTTTTGTTCTATGAGCAGGCCAAGTTTATAATGTTTTCTTCCTTACTTTCTTGGAGGGTTGAACTCTGAGCCTTTTTTGTTTCAACGAGTTTGTTTGCTGCCCAGATATGTCCATATTTTGCAGCCCCTTTGTGCTGCATTGTCACCACAAAAAAAAATCCAGATTCTCCCAGTTCTCCTGTTTCTGGCTGCCTCTCCCACAGCTACAGCTTTGGTCTTCAAAAGATGTTGAACGTTATACAGCATGGAAGCACCCAAAGGGTTAAATGATAATAAAATCAATTATTCTGAAAACTATAGGGCAGGATTTTACAAACCAAGAGTGTTGGTTTAGATCTTTAAAACCTTACAGATTTACACAATATATTTGCACACACAAATTCTCCCTTGCACTGCTCTAATGATTTTCACACAGCTGTACAAAAATTACCTTCCCTTTTACACATTTGGAGACAGTTAAATTTAAACTGTACCTTCCCTTTTCCCTTCAGTGATTCCAACCAAATCATCCACATTCAAATGATCTCCGTCAGGATTCACAGACCATGCCCTTGGGAAAAGGGCCCATCCTTCCTTCAGGATGGCTGCAAAGAAACCAAGATTTTTCCTCCCACAACACCTTCAACAACCTGAAACAGTTTAATTCCCCTCAGCTTTTGTAATACTAATTTCTACAAAAGCTACATTTATCGCTTCTCTTTTTCTTAAAATCACTTACTTCATTCTCTTATTCAGAGTGCTATGTTTATCATCCCCTGTTTTTACTTCGCTGATTCTTATGCATTTTATTTCTTTCTTAAAATGGTGCATTTTGCTTGTGAAATGGGAGGCACCAAATAAAATCTATGAAACACACCTGCCGTGCTCTGCGCATTATCAAAAAAACAAACAAACACTTTTTAACTTCAAAGTGTATCCAAAGTTCCCTCCATTAAAATTTTAGAAAAACAAAAGTGCAAAAGCTCTTGGTTCGCTGACAGAAGCAGAAGTCCAGAGTCAAGGAACAGGCAATACTCTGGGTTTATCGGGGTAATCAATCAGGAAAGAATCCCAATTCTGCACGCCAGTAATATTTCTTCTTCCCACCTTACTTCCTGTTTGACCTCAGTTTTTAAAGTGTAAGTTAACCGCTCATTTTCTTAAAAATATTACAAGATAATTCTTTAATCAGTCCTAACAGATTGTAACAGAATTCTCTAGCCAGTCGTACCGCACCACCATAACTGATTACAGTTAGTTATAGGACAGACAGAAACAAACAAAGAATCAGACAGAAATAATAAGAACAGTGGGTGCCACAATGGCCAAACAATATGAAGTGTAGATTCTACAAGCACAGCTGTTGACAAGTGGTTAAAAACAAGACAGAATGCTATCAAAGAAAGCTTTTTTAAGCATTCTTGGGTCTTTTCTTTATCTGGATGCATTAGACTGTATCACCTTCTAAACAGCCTGGTATTAATTACCCTGTTTTAGTGTCATTGGTTTGTGATGTACCAAAGACCTGGCTGCAGCGGGCCTGAATAACCCAGCAGGAGGTAAAAAACACATGTGGGGACTTGGAAACCTGGGCACCATGGTTTCAGCATAAACCAAAGCAGCACAACGAGGTCCCCCTGAGACTTGAACTCAGATTGCAGGATTCAAAATCCTGAGTGCTGCCCATTACACCATGGGACCAACTTCCCTTAGGGGGTCTGCACACATGTGCTATGCAGCTGGCAGGCTGGCACATGGAAGTCTTTTCTTCTTCCTCTCTTTACACTTGCTCTCCCTCCCCCATTCTACTTCTCCCATCTGTTCTCTCTTCCCTATTTCATTCTCAGCACCTATACCCACAGCATTTGCCTAGAGACAGAGACTGTGTTTTCTGTTTCCACCCACGTAGAAGTGGCCTCAATCTCTCTCCTTAAAGACTCACCAGGTGAAAAGGGACCTTTCCAGGAAATGGCCATGGCATTTGGGAATCCATCTGTCACTCTGGACAATTACAGGATTCACTAGCATGCCGGCACAGAAGGTAAATGCCTGACTAGGGGCTTGAACACTAGACCCTCACATTAAGAGCTGTATGTTCTGCCAAGCTAACTAGTCAGACAGGTGTTAAGCTGATCTGACTGATCACATCACAAGAGGAACCAGACAAGCAAAATTGGGCAAAAACATAATAGGAAACCTCCCTTTCTTCCTTCCTGGCCTCTAGTCATCAGCAGGATTTCTCCTTATTCTCTGTCCTGTTGCCACTTACTCTCTGCAGCTATACAGCCAGACAACCCAACCACCTGCTACACCCCAATACCCTGATACTTAAGCCTCCCTGTCTGTGACCTTCCCCTGGTGCAATCTGGATTGCTATATTGCTGAATCACCCCACTCCCAGAGCTCTTCTTTCTCTGCTCTGCTTGGAGAAACCCCACTCCTGGGCTGTTCACACACAACCTCCAGCATGTGAGCTGCTCCCAGTTAAGTGAAGGAGTGATTCTACACAACCACTCTTTGGATTATGCAACAGAATGTCCCAGCCATTACCCCCAGTTCCACATGCAACCCGAGATACCTCTATCTTTAAATGTTCAGTTATGCCCACTGAAGAGTTTAAGCTCATATAAGTTTGTCAGTTAAGCAAAGAAATTCATATGCACTAGCCTTGTTATTCCAAGTGGAGTCTCCCACACACTTCAAACCAAACACACCACTTTCGGTAAAAGAAACAAACCAATTTCTGTGTTACAGAAGTATTTGAAGTGATTAGAAGTCAAATTATGACAAGTCAGATTAGGTGAAGAGCAACACAAGGGTTTCATTAATCAAAGGTCTTTTAAAACTCATTTTGCCCTATGCAATATATAATTCCAGCCAGCGGGATATTGAAAGGTTGAGGAGTCAAAAGATGTCGCTTTCACTTATTACCTCCTCTCCAGAGTGCAGGTCAAAATCTGAAAATCTACAATCCTTTCTCCTCCACAAGACACCCCCATGTCAGGATCCGTCTAACAGAGTCTACAGTCCTGTCCATCCTCTGATCTTTGGCCCCCTGAGCCTGGCTACCCCAGACTCCCTCAATCTTTGCTGCCCAACCCTCCTTTCCAAATGTTAAAATCCCCATTGGGAAGGGAGAAGAGCACGATAGCCATGAGTCCCTGTGGAGCAGAACTATCTTGTGCAGCTCACTGACTGGCTGGGGGGTTGAGCTGCTCACCTGCTACAGCTTCTCAGGAATATGATGTTGATGAATTGAAAGAATAAGAAGAAAATCTGTGTTCTTCCTATCTAAGACTATTTGTCTCCGTTTGCCCTTTGTGTGAAAGTCCCTCTCTTCCCCAGTCATCAGGCCACACCTGGATTCTCTGTGCTCAGCCCTGCCCGGATTGAGAGGGCCCAAGTTTCTGGAGTGACTCCAGATTGATGCTGGGGCAATTGAGATCAGATTGTGGCCCTAAATCCAGGTCCTGTCCTGGGGTGGCTCTGGGTGAACTGAGATCTGAATCCAGCCCTGATATTGACGTGCCTGGACTTGGGTGCTAATTATTAGACGCTTTTGAAATTTTTCAGACTGTGTGTTTGTGTGTGTGTGAGAGAGAGAGAGACAGAGAGAGAATTCCCCTCATTTCCTTCCAGAAAACAAACTTGTTCTGGAAACTTCTCGAACGTATCCCTCCTATTTCCCATCAGTGTTTGATCATGGCCACTGCCTTTGCCCCAGGGGATGTTTTCTGCAGCTCAGTGTTTTTCAGTGCAAAGAATTGGAAAATAATCCCAAGAACCGTGGCATAGTTCCAGTCCCTCAATACCAAGACAGCTTCAAAACAACGCTGTTCTCCATGTTAGAAGCAGTGCTCTGAGCAGGGGCGGGTGGCTTTTCAGGGGCTTCTGACATTCCTCCATTTCTTCCCCCATGCTCCCTGGGTGCCCTCTGCCATCTCCTATTGCCAGGAGCTCTGTGCAACCCCACCCCCCGTTGCACCTCGCTCCATTACCAGGGGCTTTTTCCATTTTCAGTGCCTAGGCCTAGCAGAAGCCTTGTGATCTGGGGGGAGATCAGAAAACTTGAAGTGGGAGAAAGGGAGACCCCTGCACCCGCTGCCCTCTGATTAGCAGGGCCTGGACAATTGTCTGTGGATCAAAGCACTGGTTGACAGCTCCACTTATACGCTTCCAGTGTAACAACTCCTTCTCCACTCAATCTCCCAAGAGTGGTTCAAGAAGGCCACATTTCTTGGGACTTTTTGCTAATTCTGGAGACCAAAACCACAGAGTCTGCAGGAAACTTGCCATGGGTTGAAGGCAACTGGCCAGGTTCATCCCTGACTGGAAATGGGGAGGAGGGTAGGACATGCTGGAGACATTTTTTAAAACAAATCTGTTTTCAGGGAGAAGGAAAAGGGAAATTTACATGCATACACGCACAAACACGTTCTCACACACACATGCACAAACAGACACACACAAAGACACAGAGTTTGAAAAATGTCAACCAGGGTGAATAATTAACACCCAAACCCAAGTGTGTCAGGTGTGGATTCGGATCTCAGCTCACCCAGAGCCACCCTGGGGCAGAGGCTGGATTAAGGGCCAGAATCTGATCTCCGTTCTACCAGAGTCAATGCAGGTGGAGGTGAGCCCGCAGAATCCACATGTCACCTGGTGCCCGGGGAAGAGAAGGCCTTTCAGTCTCAGTATCTTCCCCATTCTCTGGAGGAATCTGAGCCAGGGGAAACACAGCTGGGGCAGTCAGAGACAGACAGCAGCTCTGGGCAATGCCCTGACCCACAGAGCACTCACACAGGGCAATGCTGCCCTATGGCATCAGCTAGAGATGCATGGCTGAGTGAGGGACAGTGCGGCCGGTACTCCTGGGATCTCTCTGCAAGTTAGGGAAGGGGGCCTGTTTGGTTGGAGCGGGGTCCGGTGGGAGCCAGGACTCCTGGGATCTATCTCCAGTTCTGCGAGAAGTATGGGGTCTAGTGGTTAGAGCACAAGTTGTGCCTAGGTCCCATTGACACTAGTCCACCAGTTAAAGGCACTGTGGCAGCGGCTTGGCTTCATTTCTCATCCTCTCCATGGCCAGTTCCCTCCTGAAGTCCCTGTCATCCCTTCCTTTCAGACACGATGACATGTCTCTGGCTGCCCAGATGCCTGGGTTCGTTACTTGCCTGGAAATTTTCAGGCTGGAACCACCATTGCAGTGGGTATGTGCAGAGGTGTGGGGCCGACTGGGGAGAGTGGTGTCTCCACTGGAGCAGAAGGGAAAAGATGGGGGAAGGTCTCCTATGTCACTTCTCTGAAATCCCAGTCCCCATGCATCACTGCAGGGAGGGAGGCTGCACTGATCCCCCCACAAACCTCCTTTCAAGGTGGCCCCAATGGATGTTCAGCACTGGTCACTCCAGCTCATTCTAAGGTAGGTGTCCTTCCCCCTGAGCCTTCTCTGGGTGTTAGATTTGAGGCATTGTGGGGAACATGGTGCTAAAAGTTGCAGATCGGGGGTCTGTGAATACTCCAGACTCCTGGGTTATAAGTTGTTGCAGCAATTGCTGCTGCTGCTGCAGCTCAGCGGCGTGTTGCTGCTGCTGGCTCTTCGCCACCATTGCACTAGCTTGTCCAGGTCCATGGGGGGCTCACTTGGTGCTGGGAAAGGAACAACTTCAGTCCCCCTCGGTCTCAGGGGGCAGGCGTTGCTCACAGTCTCCACCACATGGAGGAGTGGGTGGCCCTCCCTCCCTGTCAGTCCAGTGGGAGACCACATCTCCTCGTGGCCATGGACCTATCTGCAGTCGCAGGAAATCAGCTGTCTCTGGAGCTCAGACGCCCTGAGTAGGGCTGAGCAATGAGCAACCTCAGGCACTCAGGACCTCTGAGTGGGTCAGAGCAGTGGGGCAGTCTGTGGGGCTCAGGCTCTCAAGCCAAGCATCTATAGTCACATGTCCGCAGGAAGGGTGGAACGCCAAACAGTCTAAGGACTCTGCTCCTGAGGAACAGCAGAAAATCCACAACATCCTGGCCTGGTTTCAGGCAACAACACAACCAAACTGTGCTATGGATTCCCTGAGCTCCTTCCTACTCTCTTCTCAGCATCTATCTGCATCGCAGGGTCGTCCTCCAGCTTCCCAGGGTACCATCAGCAGCAGGAGCTCCAGGAGCTCTTGGATCCTGCTCAGCTGGCAGCCCAGGCAAGTCGTGTACACTCTGCGTGTTGCCTTCAGCTTCCTGCTATAGCAGTGGGCGGGAAGCATTTCTCTTCTTGGGTGACTCCAGATCAACGGAGCCACAGGTTCTGTCTTTTCTACTTCCGGCCTGGCCCTTCTGCTTATGAGCAGAGGAGATTAAAGGCACACAGCAAGATAGCACGGGGATTTCAGCCCAGGATCTCCTGTTTACTAAAGAGGTGCCTTAGCCAGCTTAGCCATGGTGCCTGCCCTTGAGGACCATGTGCACCTGCTCCACTTGATGCTCCGAGACCCCCTACCTCCACCAGACAGCCCTACCCACCCCCACAAAAGAACCCAGTTACCCCTACCCTGCCAGACATAGATACCCCGCCCCCACAAACCAATCCAGTGCCCCTGCCCTGCCACAGACACGTCTACCCGCCCCCACAAAGGAACCCAGTACCCCCTACCCTGCCACAGACACCCCTACCCCGCCCCCATCAGCCAACCCAGCGCCCCCTACCTTAGCACAGAGACCCCATCCCACCCCCACAAACCAGCCCAGCACCCCCTAACTTGAAGTTGTTCTGGTTTATCTTATGGGGCTCCAATCATGAAGTATTGTCCATTAAAATTCATTAAAGCACTAATCAACCCGGTAACTAAACCTCCACTAGACTGTAAACGTTACTGGGTATCACAGCTGCTGAGCCAGAGTTCCCAGCTGTGCTCTCCAATGAGCACACGTTTTCCTGTCACCTCTCGCCAAGGCGAATAGGTTGGCGCTGTGCTTCTCCTCCAGCAAACAGGCGCTGCCAGCAGGCGAGCTGGGCGAGGGGGTCCTTCAGGTGCAGGAGGAGCGACTATGTGACGCCTGGGGGAGTTTGGTGCCTGTTTGTTTGTGTGCTTGCTGCTTGGCTGAAGCACACAGTGTTGTTGTCTGTGTGTTTGGGGACCATGTGCTGAGCCTAGCGGCTGCTTGGCAGGGCTGAGTTAATCCCTTTAGCACCGGTTACCCTTAACCAGGGGGCGGCGTTACTCAGGGAGAAGAGGGGTTTAAAAAGCCAACTCCTAAGATAGCAGAGTGGCTAGTGACCAGGAGCAGCTAACGAGGGAGTTTTGCAGGAGAGTCTGGAGTGGGAACATCAGAGCCAGAGACACCTGATTAACCTGCTCTACATTTAGGCCAACATACATCTCCCACAGAAAGCAATACAAAAAACCCCAACCAAAAAGCTTCAGGAGTAAAGAGAAGGCAGGCCGGAGTCCAGCAGCAGAGTGGGGCTACCCAGTGTATTGCACTGACTGCAGCACGTGCATGTCCCTGCCTCGTGGGCAGGTGACGGGTGCATTCAGTGCAAGCAGCTCCTGGCCCTCAGAGACGAGTATGGGCTCTGGAGACCAGCGTGGCTGAACTGGAGGAGCTAAGGGAGACAGAGACAAGACTTTCCAGGGCACAGGAGAACTGTTCCACCCCCAGTCTGGCAGCCTCTGTGCTGTGGAGGAGGATGAAGGTCTCCGGGGAGGAGAACATCAAACTGGAGTGGAGGGAAACAATCCCATTGTGGGACCCTCCTTCCAGAGGCTGTCCTGGTTTCCTCTCACACTGAGGCTACCTCTCCGGGGGAGGGGACCCCAGTTACTAGGAAGAGCCAGGTGACAGTACTGTACTGCGGTTTGTGCTGACTGAGAGAACAGCATGGTGACTTGCCTGCCAGGTGTGAAGGTTGAGGACCCTGCAAGACATCTAGACAGACGTCTGTGCACTGCTGGGGAGGAGCTGGTGGTCATGGGACATGTAGGTACCAGTAACATAGGGAAGGATATCAGAGAGGTCCTGGAGGCCAAATTTAGGCTGCTAGGTCAGAGATTGAAGTCCAGGACCTCCATGGTAGCATTTTCTGAAATGCTCCTGGTTCCATGCGCAGGGCTGGTTAGCCAGGCAGAACTGCAGGGTCTCAATGCATCGATGAAATGATGGGGTAGGAGAAGAGGGGTTTAGGTTTATTAGGAACTGGGGAATCTTTTGGGAAAGGAGGAGCCTACACAGGAAGGGTGGGCTCCACCTAAACCAAAATAGAAGCAGATTGCTGGCATGTCAAGTTTTTAAATTAAGGGCTGGGGGAAAGCTGACAGGTGTGGAGGAGCACGTGGTTCGGACAGAGATGTTCCTTAGGGGAGGATCTGTTAGCGAGGGGTCTCTATAGCCTAGTAAAGTGGAGAGGACAGAAGTTAAAATACAGGTAGGAATTGGAGAGAAACAGTCCAACAAAAAAGAGCCCTTCAATGACATCACTTAACAGACAGCTAAAATGTGACCAATATTGTAAGTGCGGATATATGAATGCTAGAAGTCTAAATAGTAAGATGGGTGAACTAGAGTGCCTGGAATTGTAATATAGAGAGAAGCACACTTTAAGGCGCCTGAAATCCTTGCATTGCATTGGCTGGAATCATGACCTTGACCCTGCAATAGATGTCTCTCGGAAGCTTAAACAGGCAGATACTAGAGTTGTGCACCCACTGATAATAATTTCATCTACAGTCCTACTGGTTCCCAAAGTGGTCAATATCGATTTCGACTTTCAGGGGGTCCGTGTCAGCGACAAAAAAATTTGGGGGTCCATGATATGTAAATGGGGGTCCACCCACCGAAATCATTATTTCAGGCGTTTCGTAAACTTTTAAGTAGATATTTTAAATTTGAAATAATTAATTATATGAGTAGGTACGATAAGTTTTGGACTTTGTTATTATAATTCTTGAAAATCACAAAAATTACAATATAGCTTCTAAAAATAAAGATAATAGTAGTTTTTACAATGTTTTTTATTGAAAATTGTAATTTTTTGAATTATCATGATATTTCTTGTTGATATTTAAACCTAATTTTTCCCGCGTATTATTAAAATATGACAAAATCAAATAATTATTGGTTCACAAGATTATTTAGGTATCTGCTTCGTAGTGTTCTATGATTACGTACAAGTTTCTACAAGTTTTCATACCAGCATCGCATCGAGCACCCGCGCGCAGTGAATAAAGTTTGTCCAGACTTGTTCAGACCAAAACTTTTGCACGGACATGTTAAATTAGGCAATTATAAATAGGAGTGTTAGAATCAAACATTGATTATTTCTATTCTGACTTTTGAGAAGAAAAGTGGTTAAAAAATATTAACTTTATTTAGTGCAAAATACAGATGCAAATCAAAGTGAATCAAAAACATCTTGTTTAGGAGTGCCTAAGGAAAGTAAGTACAAACTTTTAGTTAGTTAGTCATCCAGATTGCGGTCTCGGCCGCATTTTTTAGTTAAATATTTCAAATAAAGATAATACCTGCTAAAACATATGACCAAAAACTCTAATTGCATGCGCGAACAAAAAATTAAAGAAATAGTCAATGCTTCAGATATAGTAAAAATAATTATTTCCTACTTTTTAAGGTTAGTTTTTGTTTGTGTAGGCGTTTTTTTTAAAGATTTTGTGTTAAAGGAGTAGGAATTGTTCGGATACTTTTTCAATTTTCATTATACTTAGTTTTAATGTAAGTGCCTCAATAGGGTCTTACTCCAGTCAATTAATTTTAAATTTTTTATCTTATGAGATTTAAATAGCTTGTTTTTTGTCGACAGATATCTTCTACTCAACATGGCAGAGGCTAAAAAAAAATGTAGACAGTATAGCATTGATTATTTGAAGTTCGGCTTTATTCCATCACTGTCAGACAAACATTTGCCCATGTGTCTTTTGTGCAACAAAGTTTTAAGCAACGACGCTATGAAACCGTCCAAGCTGGAGGATCATCTGAGAAGGTTGCATCCTGATAAAACAGGCAAAGATTTGACATACTTTAAAACACTGAAAGAAAAACTTTAGAAGAGAATCACGCTAGACAGCATGTTTGCTTCAACGTCAAAAACAGATGACGATGGTTTGCTGGTGTCTTACAATATTTCATTACTCATAGCAAAATCAGGAAAGCCTCATACTATCGGAGAACAGCTGATTTTGCCAGCCGTTGAGGAGGTTTTAAAAACTGTTCTACATAAACCTGCATATGATATACTCAAAAAAATTCCTTTGAGCGACAATACAGTTCAAAGACGTATTGACGAAATGAGTCACGATGTGGAAAGCTTCTTGTGTAATTATCTAAAAACAAACCATTTTTCCCTTCAAGTCGACGAATCAACTTTACCTGGTAATGAAGCACTATTAATGGCATATGTTAGTTTTGTTATGGACCAAGAAATCCATCAAGAATTGCTTTTTGCAAAAACTTTGACAACAGATACTAAAGGCAACTCAATATTTAATGTTTTAAAAGACTATTTCATGGAAAAAGCGATCCCCTTAACAAATATAATATCAGTAGCAGCAGATGGAGCACCAGCCATGTTTGGTCGCTATCGCGGTTTTATAAGCTATTTAAAACAAAATGTACCTGGTATATTTGCAATTCACTGCGTCATTCACTGACAACATTTAGTAGCTAAAAATCTAAGTGCCAGATTGCTTCAATCTCTCCAATTCGTCATAACGGCAGTAAACAAGATTCATAGCAACGCGTTAAATTCTAGGTTGTTTGAGCAGTTGTGTGAAGAAAATGACGAGGACTTTCATCGATTACTTCTTCACACTGAAGTACGCTGGCTCTCAAAAGGCTTATGTTTGAAAAGATTTTTTTCACTTTTTGAACCCATTTTGGAGTTTTTGGATGATAAAGCTCCCATTTTGAAAGAAAATTTAATAAAATGGAAACCAGATATTGCTTATTTAACAGATTTATTTGCTAAATTTAATGAGGTTAACTTGCAGTTACAAGGAGACAGCCTGAATTTAATAAAAACAAAGTCCATAATTTCAGCTTTTCTTGCCAGAATTAACCTATTCAAACAAAACATTGGAAGGCGCGAATTTTCGCAGTTCCACAACTTATCATTGACAAACGTTCAGGATGATGACATTTTGGCATATGTTCAACATTTAAATGCCCTCCACTCAGACTTTAAAACCAGATTTGATGATGTTTTAACTATGGAAATACCGCACTGGGTTATCGATCCGTACGGTGCAATTGAAGAATCGGATATCGCACTACAAGAAGAACTCATCGAAATAAGCACTAACGAAGAACTTAAAGTGCAGTTCAAAAAGGGGTATCAGCAGTTCTGGCTTCAGAAAAATGTAGCTGTTACTTATCCTGCATTATGGAGTATTGCAAGAAAATTTTTGATAGCTTTTCCATCTTCATACCTCGTGGAAAGGGGTTTTAGCGCAGTAACTAATCTGCTGCCAAAACAAAGAAATCGTTTGCAAATAACTGAACGAAGAGATTTAAGGCTATACCTCAGTCATTTGACTCCAAATATTAAGCAATTGCTATCAGAGCATCAAGTTCATCCCTCCCATTAACACCATTAATTATTGTATTTTTAGTTTTGAACCTTAGCTTTATTTTATTGTTTTGTTTTGTTACTAAGTTCTGATTTTTGTCCAAAATCCAAATATTTACAGAGTTTTGTGCTAAATTTTAAAGAGAATTTTAATTTAGCCTTTTTTTTATTTTGAACTATTAACATTTAATTTCGTTTTATTTCACATAAAAATAAGATTTTTAATTTAATTGTTTCAATAAAGGACTGAATAAAAAATTTAAGTTCGTTTTCTTTTTTTACAAAGCCTATCAAAGTGAACAGCACTGTGTCAGCTGTGAAAAACATATTTGACGATATAAAGTTTAGGAAAATTTAATATTAGGTAGGCAGGGGGTCTACGGCAAAAAAATAATTCGGAAAGTGGTCCACAGGACAAAAAAGTTTGGGGACCTCTGCTCTAGAGTCTCAGCAGGGTCAGTGAAGATCTCTCTCTTACCACCATTCAGCCTGCCTGCTGCATCACTTGCTGCTAATGAGTAACTCACCAGCCAATCTGTTCTATCAGCTGAGCTGTGTTTGCAGTGAACACACAATACAAGCTCTTCCTTTCCGATTTGCAGAGGAGGGTCATTCATTGGGAATGGCATTTGTGGTGCATTTGGCCCTTTTTTCCTCATGAGAATGAGTCATGACAAAGCTTCAAGTTTGATTAATCTATTTGGAGATTAGATCTACACTGGAGGCAGGTGCAGCAGCGTCGCACTCACCCAGGTGCCGCACGGGACTGATCACACACTGCTCTTCCTTTGTGCTCCCAGGGGTGACCAGATGTCCCGATTTTATAGTGGCAGTCCTGCTATTTGGGGCTCTGTCTTACATGGGCACCTATTACCCCCAGCCCCCTGTGCTGATTGCTCACACTTGCTATCTCTCTGGTCAGGGTCACCCTCAACTCCTCCCTCTCCCCAGCAACACCTGCTGCCTGTGCTGCAAACAGCAACTGCGGGAGGGGAAAGGGGATAAAGGAAGCACCCGGTATTGTGGGAAATGTAGTCTGTGTGTGCTGGCTGTGCACAGATAAGACTGTTTCCTCCCCACCGTCCTGCGCTGGGAGCTGGGCCTGCCAAGAGCTGGCGAGTCAGAGGGACAGGCTGGCTGGGGTTCAATCTGTCATTGCAGCAGCCTCTGGTGGTGAGAGAGGCACTTTCGAGCCACACAGAATTCATCTTCAGGTCCGGGAAAGGCTGCAACTAACGCCCTGCCTGAGTTAGCAGCCCGGCTCTTAATCCCAGCCTAGCGGGTTGAATAGGAAGTCTCCCTCCCCTGACCACTGCACCTGAATGCGTAAAAGTGGGAAGGGGAATGCAGCCCACAAGTATTCTGGGCAACAGGTCAACCCCTAGGGCTGCATGCAATGCCAAGCACATGGGTAAGCGGAGGAATGATTCCCCTATTGCGGGGAAGTTTCCTGGCTCAAACACTGCCCTGGTGGGATTAGTTAGCAAAAGGATCTGAGTCCTTGTTCCCACCCGCTTTACCCAGAGGCCTGCCTGACTGCGAGGACCCCCTTCAAACTCTCCTGTGTGGTGGAGTCCCCGAAACCCCGACAAGGCTGGGCCCAGGATGCCTGGGGGCTCAATCCCCAAACTTGTCATTTTTGCTTATGACAGGGGCTAGGGTGTCCCCGACCCACTGATGGATGCATAGGGTGCAAAGCAATATGAGCTATTAAACAGCAATCAACTGAGAAAATGAAGAAAAGATGAGAAAGGTTAAAGGAAAACACTTAACGCCGCCCCATGGGCCCAGGGACACCACACACAGCATCTCTGGGGTGTAAGGAATATTCAGTCTGTTTCTCACACATCCCAGGCCTCGTGCCCAGGGCCTGGTTGTGTTGCAGGGATGCGGAGAGTCAGACGCTTCCTCTGTTGGTGGCCACACACTCCCAGGATCCACATGGCAGGGCCCTATTGCAGAGTTAAGGTTGGCTGGTGCAACATCACGCTCTTGCAGAACCTCCATTTCAGCAAAACTCAAACTTCTCAAAACCAGGAAATGCAGTTAAGGTTGCCCCAATCACCTTAACCGAGTCCTCTTTCACCAATGTCCCAGTAACACACATGTATTTACCTGCCAACACCTGCTGGCTGAAATCTGCAATCTTTTCTTCACCACCTTTTACAGTCCTTCAAACCAGACCTCCAACCTCATCTCGGAGTGAGGAGGGAAATCATCTGGGCACGCCATACTGGGGTAGGGGCTGCACATGGTCCTCCAGTGATAGCAGAGCAAGATCCCTGACCCCTACTCAGATCAGCCCCTCCTCATTGATCCCTCCTCACTCAAACACATTGCACAACCTCACCCCCCCAAATCCTCAAAAGCCTGGACAGAGGAGCTTATTTTCCCTTGTGTAAGCGGGGGAATGGGCCCACTATTGTGGGGAACTTTCCTGGCTCAGACACTGCCCCCATGGAGTTGGCTAGCAAAAGGATCTGAGTTCTTGCCCCCACTCTCTTTACCCAGAGGCCCACCTAATCTCAAGGCCTCCCCTTCCACTCTCTTCTTGGGTGGGGTCCTTGTAACCCTAACAAGGCTGGGCCCAGGACTCCTGGGACTCAACCCCCAAATCTTGCCATGGTCCCTTAGGGCAGGGGCTAGGGTAGGGCTCAACAAACCTCGGGCGCCAGGTTGCTATGGCGCCTAGAAATTTAAGTCTGGCGCCTAGTTTTTTTTTGGGGGGGAGCGGCTGCTGCGCTCCAGCCAGGGTTTCCCGGTGCTGGGCCCACGTTGTGGGAGAGCGGTGGGGGCAAGGGGCGGGGCCAGGAGGGGAGAGCGGCTCCTGCACTCCAGCCAGGGCGCTTCCCCGCTGGGCTCACCTTGCGTGGCTCCTTAATTTTTGGGCTGACTCCTAGCTCTGAAGCAAATTTGTCAAGCCCTGGGCTAGGGTGTCTCCACTCCGGGCACTAACTCTGCACTGGGCGCTTCCCTGACCCACCGATCATTGCACACAATGGAAAACAACACGATTTATTAAACAAACAGCAATCAGAATGAAATACAAAAATAAGAAAAGAGGAGAAAGGTGAAAGGAAACACCCAGCACTGCCCCCTGGCCCGGGGGCCCCACACACAGCGTCTGTGGGGTGTGAGTGACGCTCACAGTCTGTGTCACACGTCACAGGCCTCTGCCCAGGCCTGGCTGTGCTGCAGGGATGCAGGGAGTCAGACACTTGCTCTGGCAATGGCCTCCGGCTCTAGGGGGCAGGTCCCTTCTCCTCTGCATTCAGCCCCCCGTCAGGTTCACAATCCCTCTCTGAGTCTGGCCTGTGAGGCCTCGAGGCTGGTGGTATCTCCTCGCGCTGGGTCCCCCTCGCTTTCCCGAGCTGCTCACCGCACCCGGCTCCAGATGGCTCCAGCCCCAGCTCCTGCTCTGCTCTGTGCAGCTGCACTTGGCTCTACTTAGCTCGGTTCTCTGGGATGTCCCTCTGGCTCTGCTGCTCTGGCTCAGCTCAGCTCTCTGGGCTTCTCATCTGGCCTCCCAGCCGCCAGCTGCTCTGTCCTTAGCTAGACCCGCTCTCTGCCCAGGCAGGAAGCTGCAGCTCACGCGAAGGGCAGGACTCCCCCCACACTCCTGGATCCTTCATTGGACTGCCCGCCCTGTCAATCAGGCTGACCTGAGTTGGCCTCTCTCCACTGGCCCTGAGGGCTGTTGCTGTTTCAGAGTCCTGCTTCTTCAAGAGATGTCAACCAAAAAGACCCACTATGTTTCAGTATGGGGCTAATAAATCCCTTACACTTGGGATGGTCTGAGCTCCCCCTGCCCACCTGGACACAGTTGGAGCAGAGACCGATGCTCCCTGCATCGCTTCCCTTTGAGAACCAATGTGGTAATTTAGAGGAAGGTAACAAGGCTCAGATGTGGAGTGGCTGATCTCCCTCCAGATTCTCCACAGTTCCAGAACAGGTTGCTTATTGAAAGAAGTGACTCAATAACCTACTTCTAAGTTTTATTAACTGGAACAAATTAAATCAACACACATAACTAAGGTTAAATGACTATCAACACTACTCAGCTAACTAAGGGTTAAACAGTACAGTTGTAAGTTCAGGTCAAATCCGTAAATCAACGAGTGAACAATGATGTTGAGTTGGAATCAAGTCATCAATTTAGTCAAACCATCTGACTGATGCAGCAAAAAAGCAACACTTACAAATTCTAAAACGGCAATCTAATGATGCTGGTTCATATTTAACTGTGGTTTCAGTATAACCATAGATTTTCACCCAGGTAGGATATATAGATTTAAGCAAGCTGAATATTTCAATACTGGAACAATTGATGATGAACAATTCATATGTGACAGGTACATTTCTTGGAATGGTGACTCATAGGTGAGGAGCAGCATTCAGTGCATTTCACAGGGCAGAGTTTTAAGGCTATTAAGATTTGGAGAACTATCCTTTCTAGCATTTTCATTCTTTGGATTTCAGAGGTACTTATACACACTCTCTCTCGCTCTCTCTCACACACACACACACACTAGAAAGGCTGGGTTGTCTCCAAGTTAATTAAAAAAAAAAAAAGAGAGACAACAGAAAAAGGAAGAACAAGCTGCTAGCATTATAAAGGGCTAGATCTCTGCTGCTCCCTCAGTCTTTGGATTCACATGGATTAGGATCTGTATCTGCAGATGAGGAAACGGGTAATGGCATAGATGATTCAGCACTTGGGGCTAGCAGGCTTTTTCAGGTTCAGGGAGCCCAGCCAAGGCTGGCATAAGCTGTCCCTATTGTGCTTCATTCCCCAGAGGGGATCAGCCCTGGGACCCTGGTAGTCAGTCTCCCTTTGATGGCTTACATGACGTAAGAATGGTCATGCTAAGTCAGACCAATGGTCCATCTACCTCCGGAGGCTCTCTGAGAGTGACCAATCCCAGATGTTTCAAAGGGAATGAACAGAACAGGCTTGTTGACCAGAAAGGTGAAGGGCTTCACTTTTATCTTTATTGTTGTTGATTCCAGCTTACTCCACCTTGCCACACCTCCTCCGAGGTCTCTGGGCAAATCATGAGTGAACTACTCCTTCCATACATATGTGTCCCAATCCAGTTGAAGGGAGGTAGACTTTGGTCCAATGTCAGTTTGGAGAAGCTCAGCTTAACCAAGAGGTTTTCTCTAAGTATCTGTTATTGTAACAGCATGTAGTGCAGACGTGCAAACCCTAAATATAACAAAAATGTAAGAAACACAAGGACAGTTATAAGGGCTAAACAGCTGTGCTCTGACAGCTGACCTCCTCAAAAGAAAAGCGGGTCTCAGCACCCATAAAAGAACTGGCTGCAAAAACAAAACAAAGAGAAACAAACTAAAAACCAGAAATGCTACCATCATGCATCCATCACACTTTTAAATTTTGACATTTCCGGAGAGATGTGACATCTTTGCTTTGCAAACAAGAAAACTGGAGAACTTTATGGATGTTACTCTTTGACTGAGTAAATGGTTACACATCCTTTAAATAATTTTTCTCAACAGAAAATTTACTTTAAAGCTTATTGAAATAATTTCCCCTTACAGAGAAATAATTACTCTGTAAACTCCATGTATACTGGCTCTCTATTCTCATAATGTTGTTTCTCTCACATTATCCCCCACCCTAATTCCTTTGGAGTGAGGTTTTCCTTTTCAGGATTAACCAACAATTCCTATATAGTAGGAGGGGGCCGTGAGATAAGAAGAATACAACTTTCAGTGTTACAGTATAATTCAGGTTGTCACATAATCAGTCCCTTATTTACAATAATTAAATTCACGTTTAATGTCATGTTCACTGGTAACAACAATTTATTCAAAGATTACAAAATAAAATGCTCCATGTCAGTTTTTTCTTAATTCCCATTTCCACCCAGTGAGCTTCGTGTGCAGTCGCATTCTACAATGACCTGGGAGCCTTCCATTTCTGTGAGTTCACTTCTCCCTAGGTCGTCTCCCATGAGCATTGGTGGAAGGGGTCTCATGCTATGTGGGAAGGGCTGCATCATGAGAAAAAGCACCTGTCCATCTTCACACTTACTAAACTTTCAAAGTAGCAGCAAGAAGAGAAGTGATGCAAATGCATAAGACTCAAGAGAAAAACTAAGAGACCAACCTGCAGAATCAGGACTCAGCGGTCATGAATCCTACAGTCTGAACTTGAAATCTGACACATTCATTCCCTCCTTGGCTACCATCACTTGCACAGCATGGAAATGCTTCTAGTCCAACAAGGCAGCTACACTGAGACCCACAGGCATGGAATGGCGTCTGACGGAATCAGCTCTTTCTCTGATGGAATCAGCCTTCATGAAACTTTGGATCCAAATGGCAAAGGACAATTGGTCCCCATTTAATCACGGCATCCTTTAGGACTGTGATCAGTATCATTGAATTAGGGAGCAGTGTTCTAAAAATAAATAGTTTACCTGGGCCAAAGGTCACCAGAGCTTCCATCTCTGGGGTGAAAATCAGCCTCTGGTACCTGCAATTTCTACCTCAGTTCTTGTCAAATCCTTGGCCTTAGCTGGAGTACTTTTACACTTCTCTGGAGTAGAATTCTTCACCAACCACACAAAATAACAGTGGTGATAGTGAGGTATAACTCCCCCAAATATGCCCATTTATTTCTTTAACCTCGTGGCACAGATTTAAGATAGGACTAAACTCAGGTGTGGCTCAGAGTCCCCAGAAGACACCAAAGGGCAAATAAGCTATTAAAAATTGGTAGTTTTCTGCAACAATATCATATTCAACACTGATGTCACTTTATACACATATGCAGCATCTCCCAGGGTGAACTCAACAGAAATGTCCCTTCCATTTTCTCCATTTCTACCTAGATAGGGATTGCATTTCCCAAATAACAGACATGTACTTAATTTGGAAAGAGATATCTCCAGGAGCAACCACCTGCAGGGCCTGGGCCACAACAGCTTAAGGAGACAAATGCACGGGTATTTTGCCTAGTGCCAAGTCATTTACTAGGGGATACTCTTTTTAGCAAATGGTCATTTGTCTCAAAATCCAGAAGAAATCTGAGCTACATCTTGTTAAATATGACTAATATCCAATTATGAAACCAAATGGCATCCAGGAAAGAGAGAGAAACCCACAATACAGATGGGCGTAAGACACTTTCAGTTTCATATAAAATGAAATTCCAGAGCAAGTTACATATGATGACCAAAAATAAGAAAAGAGTCTTGCATTCTCCAGTGCATTCAAACCTTCTTCACTCAGCATCACCTTATTGTTATTAAGTCATGTTATTTACAAGACATTTCACATCTTCAGAACAGGAAAAATCAGCCAACCCTCCCATCTGCAAGCAATACTCCCGGCTCAGCAGGGAAAAGATCAAAAGCAGTTTTGCCAATATATACAAATGGAGATTGAAGCACAGAACGATTACTCTGTGTTTGGGAGCCATTCAAATTTCCCCTCCAGCTCTTTGACACTCCAGCCCCAATGAGGCTGATTGAGAATCAAAGTGTGATACCTAGCACAGATAACATGGAACAGGGCATCACTCTGGGAGCTAGATAGCATATGGGGAGAATAAACTCTGTTGTGGCTGACACAGAAACTAATCCTGCCAGGCTGAGGGGAAATTGAGATGGCGATGGGGAAGCCCTCTGAGTCACTCTATCTTCTTCTGGTGTGACCAAGGGTGCAATGACATTCTTTGTACCCCTTCCTGCTCTTTCTTATAGTTCAATATATTTATTCAATGAGGAAAATGATAGAAAAAAGTTCTGTTATCCAGGGGAACCCGAAACATTGGAACAACTGGGAAGGAGACAATTTGTCCCCAAAGGGGTAACTTGATAACTAACAGTTGCTTTGAATTGTGGGACCAGTGTAACTGAGACGCTCGTGGTTTGTTTAGCTTAGGAAAAGTGATGGCATTTAGGTCAGGTGAAGGAGAAAGCTAATGCCAAGCACTGTACCTGGGCTATAACTGCATTGCCACTATAACTGTGCTTTCACCAAGATCACTAACTTGAATATCCAACTCTTTGTACAATCATAGTGGATAAAAGGCACAGGTAGCCTCTTAGGGCTGATGAACATTCCTGGCAGGAGGGACACACACTCTCCTAACTCAAAAGGCAAAGGAGTTGATAGAAATGATCACAGGATGGACCCCGAAAGAAGGGTGAGCCCCAAAAGGCAGAAGCAGGCAACTCATCTGGGGGACCTCAGAGGCTATGGTGTAGATGGGTGCACGGCTCACTGTGTCGAAATTAGCTACTGTGATTTAAAAAAAAAATAGTCTCTGGGCAGCTCTACTCAAGTAATTAATTACTGTACTCTCCAGTGTGGATTCTCCGATGTGTGATGAGGGCTGAACTACAGCTGAAGCTTTCCTGCTCTCAAAACACGTGTAGGGTCTCTCTCCAGTCTGGATTCTCTAATGCCTATAAAGGGTTGAGCTCAGAAAGAAGCTTTTCCCACCCTCATATGTGGGGTGTGTCTTTTGTGTGCATTCTGTGATGTCTGATAAAGTGCGACAGCTTACTAAAGCATTTCCCGCACTCAGAGCATGTGTAGGGTTTCTCTCCAGTGTGGATTTTCTGATGCCTAATAAGGTGTGACTGCCGACTGAAGCGTTTCCCACACTCAGAGCATGTGTACGGTCTCTCTCCAGTGTGGAGTCTCTGATGTGCAGTCAGGGATGAACTGTGACCAAAGCTTTTCCCACATACAGGGCACACATACGGTTTCTCACCAGTGTGGATTTTCTCATGCCTAATAAGGTTTGACCGCCGACTGAAGCGTTTCCCACACTCAGAGCATGTGTAGGGTTTCTCTCCAGTGTGGATTTTCTGATGCCTAATAAGGTGTGACTGCCGACTGAAGCTTTTCCCACACTCAGAGCATGTGTAGGGTTTCTCTCTCTTGTGGTTTATCTGATGAGTGATAAGGCTTGACCTCTGACTGAACCTTTTCCCACACTCAGAGCACGTGTAGGCTGTCTCTCCTGAATGGATTCTCTGATGTCTCATGAGGGCTGAACTACACCTGAAGCTTTCCCTGTACTCAGAACATACGTAAGGTCTCACGGCTCTGGTGATTCTCTGATGTGTCATAAGAGCTGAGCTCAAACTGAAGCTTCTGCCACGCTCAAGGCATGTGTAGGGTCTCTCTCCCAGCTTGATTCTTCCTTTTCTAACAAGGTGTGAATGACTACTGATGTTTTCCTCTGGCCTTTGCTGATTCTCATAGGCTTTTGCTTTTTCTGTTTTCCCAGAAACATTCCCGATGGATCTTCCTGATAACACCCCATGTTGTTCTACTTGCTCACTGTCTTCCTCCTGAGGATAATCCTCCTCATTTTCACTCCTCATTGCATCACCTGATGGGATAGAGAAAGAATAAAGACATAGGTCACTCCCTGGGCTGGGGAGAAAGGAAATCTCAGAGAGAGGAATGGATAAAGGTGTGAATAAAACAAAATATGTGCTAGAGAGATCCAATGTATCAGCACCTGATTTTCTCCAAAATCCTTCCCCAGAGGAAAGAGAGGAGACGATCAGTTCTGGGGCCATATCTCAGCAGAACTCTCAGGGAGAAACTAGATCAGGGAGGGACCTGCTGCCAGAGGTTAGTCACGATAGGTGGGAAGACATGAGTGACATCTACCATAATGGTTCCACACCTGCACGGACAGCTTTTAAGTGGGTTTAACCAATGTCTCACCCGTGCAGGTAACTCTGAGGAGCACATTTTTCTCAGAGCTCTGAAGATCAGGGATCCATGGCTCTTCCCCTCGTTCCAGCTGGGAGATCTCATCAGGTTTGGAAACCAGAAAACGTGCTCCAGGCAAAGAAAACAAGAGAGATCAGTGGAATGCATGGGACACTCGACACAAAGAATATTCCATGATTTTAACCCCAGCTCATTTTTAAGCAGTAGCATCCCAAGGCCAGCTCCATTGGCTCAAAGCAGCAGGATGGTTATTATTATTATTGATCTTGTTCATCACCTTTGTACCTATCGGCCAACTAAGAGTCGGTCCCCATTGTGCTAGGCATGGTACAAACACAGAATAGGAGATGGTCCATGCCCGGAAGAACTTACAATCTAAATAGACAAGACAGACACAGAATGGGGGAAGGGTAGAACACATCAGCAAAGTGAACAATGTGTCGCCAGAGCGACAGATATGACAAACACAGGCATGTCTTGAGACTATTACATTTAATGTTCTGACTAGGGTGAGTGTTTTCTGGAAATTGATGCTAGTTCTGTATTTTTTTCCAAAATGACCCTTCTACAACCTCCTTTTTCTTCATTATAAGGAAGTAAAGAGAGTAGAAGCCTCTGCCTGCTAGATATGTGGGCACTGTCTCTATGGCTGCTGCGCTGAGATGGTGGTTTATCTCCTGACATAGCAGACTCTCGTAAGAAGAGGCCCTGAAGATGGATGGGAACGGCTGTTTGGGAAGGGGAAGGGAGGAGAAATAGATGGAGTATCCAGCTTGGATGATCTCCAGCACCCATTTGTTTGAGGTTTCCCATTCCCAGGTGCTTCAGAATGGGGCAAGGTTGTCTCCAAAGGGATGGCTGGAGTTTTCCAGTGTGAAGAAAGGAGAGTATTTTACGGGCACCTCAACCAACACATCAAAACTGCCTCTTTGAGGTGGAGAGCTGAGAGGCAGTTTGTTGAAATCCCAATGTCTTCCACCTAGGGAACCTGGGTTTCTTCCTCTGGGGTTCATATGATCTCTGTGCATATTGAGTTGGATGTTGGGTATAAAAGAAAGTACAGCTCTTAGCCACCATTCAAGCTTTGCTCACAATACTCATCCCAAGTGTATAGATCCTCAGGGATCAAAGAGTTGCCCATGAATCTTTGGGCATGTTGAGAGAGGCATCAGTCTTCTCAGCAAATAATTTCGCCCTCTCAAAGGGGCGTTCCTCCACCATCATCGGGATGTCCCTGGGGATGTCAGAGAGATGAAGCCACGAGGCCCATCTCATCACAATGGCAGTTGAAATAGATCATGCTGCCATGTCAGCTGCATCAAATGCAGACTGGAGAGAGGTTTTCATCACCAACTGGCCCTCGTTAACCAAGCCTTTACATTGGTCCCTGTGAGAATCGGAGAATTAGTCAATTAAAGAACTAAGTTTCACATGGTTCTGATAGTCATACTCAGCCCACAAGTCTTGATTGTTTGAAACTCTGTATTGGAGGGTGGCCGAGGAGTAGGCCTTTCTGCCAAACAGGTCCAAGCACCCATTCATAAGCGGTGGACTTAAATTAGCACTGGCTACCTGCAGAGTTAACTGCATCTACAATGATCGAATTGGGAGATGGGTGTGAGAATAGGAATTCCGTGTCCTTTGCTGGCACATAATATTCCTTGTCCATCTTCTTACAAGTTGGTGGGACGGGTGTAGGGTTCCGCCATGTCACCTTTGTGGGGTACAGTAGAGCCTCATTAATAGGGAGAGCCATTTGGGAGGAGGTGGAGGAATGTAGAATGTCCACCAGCTTATGGAGAGACTCAGAAATCCCATATAACACTATTTGGAGAGCCTTTGCCACCCTCTGTGACAAATCCTGGAACAGTTTAAACTAAGTCATCCACCAGAGATGGCAGCGGGGCCATCACTGTCTTATCTCATGATGATGACGACAAAGAGTTAGCTTGAGGAGTGACTTCCTCCTCCACTTCGAGCTCCAGTTCCTCCCTTTTTTGCTTGGGGAGTTCAGAAACCCTCGAGGCAGCGGATGAAGGAGGATACTTTCTTGGCTGCTGGAAGGCCGCACTAGAGGTGATGGAGGTCCGCTGCCTTTGAGCCTGCCAGGGGTCCCAGTATAGCCATTGTGGTGGGAAAGGGCCCGATGGATGATAAAACGCTTGCCCAAGCCCTGGAGGCTGTAGGCAAGAGGGTGGTATATCTGGTGTCTATAGTGGAGCTGGGCTCAGAAAGTGGGTAAGAAGAGCATTGGGAACCTAGGTCCTCTTGCTCACTTTCTGAATCCAATGACGAAAAGGGTATTGTGTGGCTGAACATTGTTAGTGAGCCAACGGTTCCAGGTGATCTCGGTACAAGGGTCCCAGAATTGAAAAAAACAGGGTTACTTACCAGTAACTGTTGTTCTTCGAGATGTGTTGCTCATATCCATTCCATTATAGGTGTGTGCGCGCCCCGTGCACAGATTCCTGGAACTTTTTTCCCTTAGCTAGCTCCGTAGGGCCGGCTCAGGCGCCCCCTGGAGTACCGCGCTCATGCCGCGGTACATAGGGCGCTGCCGACCCTGCGGGCCCTCAGTCCCTTCTTTCTGCCGACTCCGACAGTGGGGACGGAGGGTGGGTTTGGAATGGATATGAGCAACACATCTCGAAGAACAACAGTTACTGGTAAGTAACCCTGTTTTCTCTCTTCGAGTGATTGCTCATATCCATTCCAGTATAGGGGATTAAATAGCCATACCTTGGAGGTGGGTAGGAGTCAGCATTGAGCTACTCTCGCCAGTACTGCGCTGCCGAATCCTGCATCCTCTCTTGCCTGCTGCACGATGGCGTAATGGGACGTGAAGGTGTGGACCGATGACCAGGTCGCTGCTCTGCAGATGTCCTGGAGGGGCACTCCTCCCAGGAAGGCCGCAGATGAGGCCTGGGATCTGGTTGAGTGCGCTGTCACAGCTCCTGGAAGCGGCACCTTCACCCGCTCATAGCAGGTTTTAATACAGGCGGTGATCCAGGTGGAGATACGCTGGGTGGAGACAGGTGAGCCCTTCATCCGGTCCGCCACTGCCACAAACAGCTGCGTTGACTTCCGGAATGGCTTGGTCCGCTCGATGTAGAAGGCCAGGGCTCGTCTGACATCCAGCGAGTGCCTTCTCCGCTCCTCCTCTGAACCGTGTGGTTTCGGAAAAAACATGGGGAGGAAGATATTCTGGTTATAGTGGAACTGAGACACCACCTTAGGCAGGAAGGCTGGGTGGGGCCTAAGTTGGACCTTATCTTTATAGAAAACCGTGTATGGAGGCTCCGAGGTTAAAGCTCTGAGCTCGGAGACCCTCCTAGCCGATGTAATGGCCACCAGGAAGGCTACCTTCCAAGAAAGGACGAGCAGCGGGCATGTAGCCATGGGCTAGAAGGGGGGTCCTGTCAACATGGCGAGGACCAGGTTCAAATCCCAGGGAGGCACCGGGTAACGGACCTGGGGGTACAGCCTCTCCACCCCTTTGAGGAACCTGACTGACATAGAATCACAGAATATTAGAGTTGGAAGGGACCTCAGGAGGACATCTAGTCCAACCCCCTGCTCAAAGCAGGACTAACCTCAGCTATAT
>VOCO01034229.1:0-18938 GCA_007922225.1 Emydura subglobosa
ACCAAAAAGATCCGGGAGAGCGTCCTCAGGGTCTTCTCCATCAGGGGTTTTCCAGCTCTCTCGTAGGGGGAAGCACATCCTAATGGAGACCCTGACTCATGGCCCCTCTCCTCGCATTCACCGCCACCAGGAGAAGTCCTTGTACACTCCGCATCCCCAGGAGACTCCCACCCTGGTTACAATCACACTGCATGCCCGTGGTGACGCCAGCAACTGCTAAACTGGAAAGGGAACGTCAGGACGTTATGGGCTATTTTTAGTGGCCTGCCAGTGCAATTCAGCGATGGGAAACATGGAGATGGAGCCAGCACCAGGTGAGCGACTGCTGTCTGTAGAGAACCAGCGCGTGCCCAGCTCTGTCCGTTCTACACCAACAAACCTGAGGGGCTCATGAGAGGACTCCTCTTCTGGTGAACAGCTCCTAGCAGGTTCTCCTTGGTCTCTTGCTTGTCAGTCCCTCAATCTCGGAGGGCTTTCCACTGCCAACAGGGTGGGGCGGGGGGACCCCAGTCCCTGCTGAACATGCAGCCATCCCACAGCTATGGCCACTCCTGGTACAGCTCTCAGCACCCGCCACCCCCACCTCACCCCTTTCCTGGCCTGGCAGTGTCCCTATCCACCGTTCCTGCCCTGTGCCTGAGACCTGGGCACTGCAGCCTTCCCCTTTGGAGAGGGAGGAACCATAGGGCGGGTGGTTCTGGTCCAGACTGCTGCTCCGAGCGGCCTGGGGCGCGGAAGGAATGCAGACCCAATCCGGACTGGGTCCGCTGGGCACTGCGCCTACAGAAAGGGTTTTCAGTTACGGGACCAAAACACAATCATTTTGAGACCCACTAACCTCAGTGTTGTTCAGCCAGCTTACTCCAGCGTCGTCCCAATCCCCTGCCCTCCAGAGCTTCCTGGCCGACTTTGGCCATGCCGAGGGCTGCACCTGTCCCCACTGACACCAGGGAGGGTTTTGAGGCGGTCAGGGTTGCTCCCTGCGTAGGTGCAGCAATTGCAGAAAGGACGGAGGGCGGGAGCCAACAGGCCAGTCGGGAGCACAGAGGGAAGCAAGAAAGGGTATAAAAGTATCTCTGGGGGAGCCCAGGTGCTGACATGGGGAGCAGGGCAGTGTAGCAGGTGGGTGAGGCTGTGCATCAGACTCCAGCCAGCTTGGGGACCTAAAGATCAGGTAGAAAGTCCTAAGGGAAAAGACCATTGTGTGGATCAGTCCTTCAGCTGTCAGGTCGCCTTTGTTCCTCCAGCCTAGGGGCCGGGAGCAGGCAGAACTCCTGCAATGGATACAGGCTGGAAGCCCCTTGTCCTGGGTCAGGCCTCTGGCGTCAGAGAAGGGATCAGCTTTGAAACTAGCAGGACAAGAGTTGAGAGAGGCTGAAGGATACGTTTCCAGGGAAGGTGGGTTGCTGTGTGGAGGCCGGGATGGCTTCTGTAGCTCACAGGGCGAGAGATATATGGCGCATTTTGCACTTACCAGCTCATTACAAATCTACACGGGACCTGCACAAGAACCACAAACCACCCCTGACCAGGGGCTGGAGGCTGAACAATAAAGCAGAGTCTAACAAACATCCTTTTGATCACTACATATGAAGATCTTTAGCTAGCCTGCTGAGCTGTGTCCTTCCCATCTGCTGGACGGACTGAGACACACAGAGGTGAAGTGATTTACCCAAGGCCATACAGTGAGTGAGCAGCAGAGCTCAGTGCAGAATCCAGGAGTCCTGACCCCCAGCACCATTGCTTTAGCCATTACATGGCATCGCTTCTCTTTGTTCTGCAGTCCATTGATGCAGTGAGGCTGTGTGTGTGTCGTGATGAAGGGAGTTGCCGTCCTCCTCACACAGGAGCGTGATTTAAAGAAACAGCTACAAACCACAGCCACAAACATAGGTTTCTGCACTACTCAGTCTTCAGCCTTCTCTAGCTTGTTTACCAGAGACCGCTCGCTGCCTGGAATCCTGCATAGTGCACAGTGGCCTAACGATGGGCTGCACGGAACCCAATCAGTGCAGGGTGTGACTGTAAGGCCCTGCTCAGTGCTTTTCTATAGTAGCACCCCACCCATAATAATCTCCATTTAATGCATGGAGAGCCTGGGGCCTAGAGTGAGCAAGTGACTTGTCCAAGGTCCCCCAGCGAATCCATGGCAAAGCTGAAATTCTTTGCTCCGAGCTCAGCAGAGAGAGAGAGAGCGCCAGGCCTCTGTGGTGCTGTGTGGGTCTGACTAGCCAGGTCAGAGGGACTGGCAACTAGGGACTCGTGCGCAGTGTTCTTGGATCAAGGCATGTTCCTTCCTTCTGCCTCAGTTTCCCCATCTGTTAAAGGGGGATATTGTCCAACTATCAACGTTGAGCTCTGTGTCCATATGTCACTCTGTCTCAGTGGCTCACAGCTGAGTACACCAGACTCAGGACAGACGGCTGAGAAGCAGGTAAACTCACCCCACACTGGTGGTTCTTCAATCCCTAGATTATACCAAGCCAGTAACAAAGGTGAACTTCTGTCTCACACACTGGTTCCTGAGAAGTCAAATATGCAGTCCTCGTAGGCACCGAACTCTGGGCTCACCACCCAGACGCTGGACTCTATGAGGAGTGGTTACTGGAACCAATTTCATCATGGAGAGGGGCCTCCTAATCGCCATAGATCAGTCACTTAGCCAGGGCAACATATCACTCAGGCCTGACCCAGTATCAGGCTGACACCGATCCTCCGATAACTAAAAACCAAAAGTTGAATAATAATAGAAGCTTCCTTGTCAGAAATGCAGCCCAGAGAAAAGAAGCAGGGAATAAAGACAAAAGATGGTGATGTCTCAGGGGTTTTATACCCTTTGCCCTGGGTGTGGAATTTTACCGTCTCAAACACAGCTACAGCCTCTCTTTGTGGAAAGTTACTGGCCCAAGATGGAGTCCAGGGTCACATGAGGAGATCTCAGCTCCTTGCACGGCTTGGTGACTCACGGGGCAGCATTGCTCATATTCTTGCGGAGCTGTGCACAGGAAGAGCTAGCTGGGTGCAAGGAGTTTCTTCTGTGGCCCATTGTGAGAGTGCAGTGTCCTTGACGGGCCATCAACACATCGCTGTCTGGCTTCGGATACCTTCTACCGGGGGGCGTCACCCAGGGATACAACAGCAGGGTAAGATACCAGTCCATGGCCAATATCCATAGCATCAGATAGGAAGGAGATCCACGCGTATAAACAGGAAAGTCATGCTTGGCAAATCGTAACTTTCCCATTGACACCCTGCGTGACAGGCTTTGTCCAAGATTTGCTGCACTGCACAACAGGGATAGAAATGGTCATGTAAGCCAGGTCTGAGTGTCTGAGTGGCACTCTCCCTGCTCAGCAGCTGAAAGGGGGGCACTTTATTTGCATGAGCTTTGTATCTGCATGAGTACAATGAAGTATTTAGCATAACTGACCTAGGTGCTGAGCATAATGGGAAATGGTTAGCAGGGCTGGCTTTGGGCTACAAACCACTTTTGTGTTAACAGCTGGGGTAATGAAATGTGTCCTTCAATTGAATGAACAGATGTCAGCACAACTGTGCTCAGTCTGTTAGGATATAATCTGCACCTTCAACTACACAGAGCTCCACAAGGGTGGCAGACAGATGTTTCAGCCTGGAAAGAGGGGGAGGTGGAGCAGTCTCCTATTAGGATGGCACTGGCTCTGGCAAAGGGCTGCCCCCAGGTATGGAGTGATTCTCTCTTCCCATTGTTAAAAGGTAGAATGAATGACTCATCTTGGAGTCTTTTGTTTCCTGAAAGCAGGGACATTGCCTGTGTGTCAGCAGAAGGTTTACCCATGAGCTGAAATCACTGAGAGCTGAACCAGTAGAGGATCTGGGATACCTTGCCTGACAACTAACAGAGCTGAGTGAGCACCAGGCAACTCTGGTGGGAGGCTGGCACAGTCGGGGCTGGTGCGGTCAGCGGTTGACAAAGGGACCAGCCCAGTCGGTGCCAGCCCGGTGCAGTCAGCGGGAGCCGGGCGTGGTCGGTGCCAGCGGTTGATGGGAAACAGGCATGGTCACTGCCAGTGGTCGGGGACACAGCAAAGCCCGAAGGTGGTAGGAGACAGCAGCAGAGGGGACCTGGGCAAGCCTGTGTCAGACAGGCGCGGCATAGAGGGTGGAGCCACATCCAAGAGGTGGACATTGCAACTGCAACGGTCAGTACAGGGGAAAGAAGGAAGGGAGAGGCAAGGACACACCCTGTACTCTGGGATGGGTTTGGCTCATTGAGTTCGTGAATTCTGTTTACACTATTTCCCAAACCAGTGCTGTGTTACCTCCCTTTTGTAGTCTTTCTACACTCAAACTCAGTGCTTGCCAGAATGGAAGTATTGCCCTTTGGGGGGCGCCCAGGGGACAGTGTAATTTCCCAGGTGACTGGGTGGGGGCTCGAGCCAGTGTGGTGTTGTATCATTGACAGGGACCCCTAGATATAGAACACGGCCCTTGCTGCTGCCGACTCAGTCTGGCAGAAGGGTTACAGTCACATTTTCAGAGAGCATCACACCATGTTCTCGTCCCACGAGGGTGTTACAGCTGCTACCACCTAAAGCTGGGACGTTGCCCAGGTTCTAGCAGGGTAAGCGGCTGGGACACTAGAGCCACGGGAGGACAGGAAGAGCAGATAAAAGTATGTCTGGCTGCAGGGAGCCTGCTCCTTGTCCAGAGACAGGAGGAAAGTGTTTAAAAGAGAGAGGTGAACGTCCAGGACTGTGGCTGTTTCCCCCAAGTGTAGCCACCAGCCTCCTGATCTTTGAACGACCTGCCCAGCCAGGGGGCTTTTTAGAGACCCCATGTCTCCTGGGACTAGCCCAGGGACAGCCCTCCTCGCTGGGATTCAGTCCTGTGCTATCGCTGATATTTACGCTGTGCTGCTGATGTACTCAGGCCTTTTTAGAACATAAAAGCAGATTTGACTTTTTAATCTTGTGAATGCTGCAGTAGTGTGTGGTAGCAGAAAGCACTGCCACCCGGACCATGCCTCTTCTGACATTCCCACAGCGCCGCTTGCTCCAGAAGGGTTCCAGCAGCTTTACAAACCAGAAATAGGATCCGTTAAGGGTTACATGGCAGCTGTTTAGCAGCACACAGCTCCCCTACAGTACACAGTTTAGAACAGGACAGGAAGAGGAATTTCTTGTGAAACAAGGTCTTCATTTCATGTGTCCAGCACAATGCAGTGTGAGTCCTTCATGGCAGGCGCTGGGCACAGTTGCATACAAAGAAGAAGGAGAAGAATATTGTATCCAATCAACAGTCCAGAGTGACTCAGTTTACCCACGTTGAAATCTGACCAGGACATTGGGGTTACCAACGGCACTTCTGCTGCCATGTAACATTTTAGTAAAATGATGAAGGCCTCAGTGTTACATTGTGCCTGGAAGTTATTTTGAGCAACAACATACACCAGCACTGGCCAATGGGATGTAAACTGATGGAGAGGCAAGGGTCATCGTCAAAATAAATCGGACATGTCAAACAGACGTGATTTCTTTTTTTAGGTGATAACAAATTTGGTGGATAAAGGTAACTGGGGAGATGTAAGAGACTTAGACCATTACAAGGTGTTTGACCAAGTACCACTTGACATTCAGATTAATAATCTGGCATTAGACAGAATTACTGATCTCTGAGCCCTTAGCGACAGCCCTGTGTGTTTGCAGAAAGTGTCCATGTCTCTCCTGTGTCATCTTTCTCCAGATCTGTCTGTCTGCTCGCTAGCCATCCATCCCAGGCATTGACAGGGCGTCAGACCCTATGGAGATCTAGCCATTATCCCTGCTTCTCTGACTAATTGATGATAATGTTTAAATGTACACAATACACTGAGCAGCCAATTGATCTCTGACTCCGCAGAAAGCCCGGGAGTTCTCCTCTCCCTTTGGGAAGGATCCTTAATTGCTGTTTACTCCTACAGATGGATAAAGAACACAGAAGCGCAGATATGGAGAGACATTGGCTGGTGTCTCCTGTCTGCAGCCTAGGAACCCCACTGGGATTGCCCAAAGCTATATTATAAATCCGTTTCACTCCTGCCGGGGACACTTGCCCTGTGTCGGCTCTCGGCGAGGGATGTTGTTGCCAATGCTGCTGTGAGAGAGGTGTGCAACACGGCAACCCACAGGGGCATTTCCAGGGAAGACACTTCCAGCTCACAACTCACAGGTACCCATCTCTTGCTGAGGACCGCACTGCTAAACAGACCCTGGGCAAAGTGGGCAGGTCGGGGTAGAGAACAAGTCTATGGTCCTTTGCGCTCTGCACAGCCAGTGAACATCCCTGGTCCTTTCCACAGGTGATGAGTTTGCTCCAGTGTCACTGGCCACAATGTCCCTCTTCGTTATTGTGGAGTTTGCTGTGCCGCCCAGCTGATGTCCCTGGGAGCAGGAACTGAGTAAAGAGCTCAGGAGTCAGCTCTGTGCTCATGCACAGTCACCGCCTCCCCTGGCACTTTGGGGGTCTGGCTGTAACGGGGCTGGAATGGAGGGGCTCTTACCTCACTCTTTTCTGTCTGACACTTTCACATAATCACTCAGCCGGAAGCAGGCGCCCGGCATGGGAGAGTTCAGGCTGAACGGTTCAAGTCTGGCAAACTTGTGAGCAGCTGACAATGCGGTCTGGTCAGTGTCAGTGTCAGACAGCCTTCCCTAACGGGTGCCACCAGCGCCGCCTGCAATGGCCACGGCATGTTAGAATCCCATTCAGCTGAGCTTTTTGCCCCAACAATAGCTGTGGCCAGGAGTTCCACAGGCCAAATAAGTGTTATGGAGAAAATTTTCTTTTATCAATTTTAGATTTTCAGACTTTCAGTTTCATTGAATGTTCCCTTCTTTGTGTATTATGAGAAAGAGTAAATGTGAGAGCCTGATCTCCTTTCTTTACTGATAGACCCATGGGGTTGAAGTCCAGAAGGGACCTTTTCATTATCTATTTTGATTTCCTGTACAGCCCAGGCCATTAAATTTTACCCAGTTACCCTTGTACTGAGCCCAGTGACTTGCATTTGACTAAGGCCTGGTCTACATGAGGATTTTACATCATAGAAGCATAGGATTAGAAGTAACCTAAGGGTCACCTAGTCTAACCCGATGCCAAGATGAAGGATTTGGGGGCTTGAGCGTAAGACTTATGAGGAGACGCTGAGGGAACTAGGCTTGTTTAGTCTGCAGAAGAGAAGAATGAGGGGAGATTTGATAGCAGCCTTCAACTACCTGAAAGAGGGCTCCAGGGAGGATGGAGCTAGGCTGTTCTCAGTGGTGGCAGATGGCAGAATTGTCTCAAGTTGCAGTGGGGGAGGTCTTGGTTGGATATTAGAAAAAGTTTTTCACTAGGAGGGTGGTGAAGCACTGGAATGGGTTACCTAGGGAGGTGGTGGAATCTCCATCCTTAGACGTTTTTAAGCTGCAGTTTGACAAAGCCCTGGCTGGGATGATTTAGCTGAGGTTAGTCTGCCGTGATAAGTGGGTTGGACTAGACACCTCCCTTCCAACTCTAATATTCTATGATTCTACGATACTAGAATATTGCATTCAATTCTAGTGTCCACATTTTAAAAAGGAGGTTAAAATATTGCAAAGGGTGCAGAAAAGAGCCACGAAAACGATCCAAGGGCTGAAGAAAGAACCTTAAAGTGAGAGAATTACAGAGCCTAATCTATTTATCTTACCAAAAAGACAATCAAGAGGAGACTTGAGTGTGAAAGTACTTTCATGTGGAGAATACTCTGGGGAATAATAGGCTCTTTAATCAAGCGGAGGAAGGCAGAGAAAGACCCTTTGGATGGAAGCTGAAGACAGAAAAATTCCAATTGAAATAAGGACCAAATATTTAACACTGAGGGTGATTCATGGTTAGAACAAAGTGTGCAGGGACGTGGTGAATTCTCTGACTCTTCATGTCGTCACATCAAGGCTGGATGCTTCTCTGGAAGATATTCTTCAGGGCTTGGCTACATTTAATACGTTACAGCGGGTCCACTGTAGCACTTCAGGGTAGACACTGCCTATGTCGACTGGAGGGATTCTCCCATCAGCGTAGGTAATCCATCTTTCTGAGAGGTGATAGATAGGTGAATGGAAGAATTCTTCTCTCGACCTTGTGCTGTCTACACTGGAGGTTGAGTTTGTACACCTATGTCTCTCAGGGGTGTGGATTTCTTTGCTGTTGCAAAAAAAGGAAATGCAATTTTCAGTTGCATTAACAGAGGCATCACATGCAAGTCACGGGAGCTGATAGTCCTGCTCTGCTAGGCACTGGTTAGGCGTCACTTGCAGTATTGTGTCCAGTTATGGTCATGAAAGTGTGGAAAGGATGTGGGGAAACTGGGAAGGATGCAGAGGCGAGCAGCAAAGATGCTCAAAGAGATGGAATAGAAGCTATATGAGCAAAGGCTGAAGGAACTCGGTATGTTTAGTTTAGAAAAGAGGAGATATGGGGGGGGGGCATGATCACAATCTTCAGATACTTGAAAGGCTGCTATAAAAAAAGAATGAAAAGTTGTTCTCTGTTTCCACTGTGGGGAAGACAAGAGGCAATGGGTTCAAACTACAGCGTAACAGATTTAGATTAAATCTCAGGTAGAAATCCCCCACTGTTAGAACATTCCCATTACAGTGCTGCACCACCCTCCCGGGAATTTTTTTTTTCCTAATATCCAACCTATACCTTCCGCACTGCAGCTTGAGACCATTGCTCCTTGTTCTGTGATCTGCCTCCACTGAGAACACTCTACTGGACACAATACTTCAAATGTGCCCTCACCAGTGCCGAATAGAGGGGAATAATCACTTCTCGCGATCTGCTGGCAATGCTCCTACTAATGCAGCCCAATATGCTATTAGCCTTCTTGGCAACCAGGGCACGCTGCTGACTCGTATCCAGCTTCTTATGCACTGTAACCCCCAGGTCCTTTTCTGCAGAACTGCTGCCTACACAGTCAGTCCCCAGTCTGTAGCTGTGCATGGGATTCTTCTGTCCTAAGTGCAGGACTCTGCACTTGTCCTTGTTGAACCTCATCAGATTTCTTTTGGCCCAGTCCTCCAATTTATCTAGGTCACTCTGTATCCTATCCCTACCTTCCAGGATATCTACCAGTCCCCCTGGCTTAGTGTCATCTGCAAACTTGCTGAAAGTGCAATCCACGCCATCCTCCAGATCATTAATGAAGATGTTGAACAAAACCACTGCCGTGTACAGAGATAACATCATTCCCCTCCTCCCACTCACTTCTCCCATTCTTACATCCAAGGATCACATTAGCCCTTTTTACCACATCATCACACTAGGAGCTCAGGATAAGTTGGTTGTCCGCTATGGTCCCTAAATCCTTTTCAGAGTCACTGGTTTCCATTATTCAGTCCCTTATTCTGTAGCTCACGCCTTCATTTGGCTGTATTAAAACATTTTGTTTCAATGATCAAACAGTCCAGATCTGTCTGTCTGCCTGCCTTGTCCTCAGCACTTTAACCACCCTGCCAAACTTTGTGTCACTCACTAGACACACTCCCATTCACTGACAATGGTCAATTTACACCTGCTTTCTGAGATCTGTCCATTTCCCCGTTTTAGTCCATTTAACATGTGCTCTATTGCTAGTGTATAGTGTTAATTTTTTCTATCTGAATGTTTTGCTCTGCTAAATCAAATGTCTCACGGAAACCAAAGTCTGCTGCATTTGTTCAGTTTCCTTGATCATCCCAACTTGTACTCTCATTAAAGGATGAAATGGGTTTTATCTGACGAGACCAGTTTTCCATAACCCCTGTTTTCTGCCATTAATTATATTCCTACCCTTTAATTCTATATCGATTTCATCTCATATCAGCTTTTCCAATGTTTTGCCCAGGACTGGTGTCAGGATAACCAACCTGTAGTCATCCTGCTCGCCCTTTCAGAATATTGGCAGTCTATTAGCACTCTTCCAGACATCTGGAATGTCCCCAGTATCTCAAGATTTATTAAACATTTACATAAGTGGGCTGGAGGATCTCCTGGGACACCTCTTTTCCTCACTGGTGCACATTTTCCAGGCCTGTTCATTTAAAAAAGATTGTTCCCTAGTAAATGCTTTTCAACATGCTCCTCGACTGCCAAAGGGCTGGAAAGTATTTCATAAGCTCATGTGGTATTAGCACATCAAACTGCTTCTTTCCAAATACAGAAGAAAAATATTTACTGAACACTTCTACCTTTTCTGTAACATTAACGAGATTTCTTTCTGCCTCTGGAAATTGTGAGGATTTTTTTTGTTCTTAATTTACTCAGTAATCTCTTTTTTTGTTATCCTTAGCCCTGCGAAAGGTGGATTTTTCCCTGACGTCTTTGACGTCCCTTCTCCATTTTCATAACGTCCCAGTTCTATTGCTTGCTATCTGTTCATCCGTTTTCCCATTGGTTGTATATTTTCATTCACGGTTTTCCTCCCATTTGATTTTGCTGATAATTTTCCAGTGTTTGGGAATTAATCCTTTGGAAGCACTGACTGTCTATAGATATTATTGGTTGGGAACTATTCTCTGTTTCTCTATTTGAACGTCATCCGCTCCATGCTTTCTTTTGTTCTCCTCTATCACGTGCTCCCTTCTGAGATGGGTGAGGGGCGCTGCTAGGCGGGCTCTCCCGGGCTGGGGACGTGCGGAGGGGGCAGGCTCAGGGTGTGGAGCGAGCATTGAGAACCGGGGTAAGGGGACTATTTGCCCCTCACTGGCACGCAGGGGGGGCTTTTTGGCTGGTATCTACTCACATCAAGGGGTGGAGGCGGGTGGATGAGGAAGCAGAACCCTAAAACAGACAGACCCCAGGGCCATTGGGGCGAGGTCAACATGCCATGTCAGCCTGATTGACAGGACAGACAGGCCAATGAGGGAGTCGGGTTGGTGAGTGGGGCCCATCCTCCATGTGAGCTGGGGCTGCCAGGGTAGAGCTAAGGACAGAGCAGCCGGGCTGAGCGGGGAGAGGAGGAGCCAGGTCAGGGAGCCAGGCTGAGCAGGGCCGAGCCAAGCAGCATCAAGCAGAGCCGAGCAGAGGCTGGGGCTGGGTCCGGGTACGGTGAGTGAGCGACTGGCAGCGACGTGAGGGGGACCCCCAGACCAGAGGCTGCACAGGGCCGACTCAAGAAGATCATGACCCCGACGGGGGCTGACACTGGGAGAGGGGCCCTGCCCCTAGCGCCTGGAGCATGTGGATACCCCAGACCCCGTGTCTGACCCGCGGCATCCCTGCATCGCAGCCACGCCTGGGCAGTGCCTGTGACGTGTGATACAGACTGTGAGCGTCCCTCACACCCCACAGATGCCGTTTGTGGGGCCCAGGCCAGGGGCAGCGCTGGGTGTTTGCCTTCCACCTTCTCTTTTCCATTTGTTTAATGGTGGCTTTTTAATAAATTGTATTAGCTTTGAGCCATACACAATGATCTGTGGGTCAGGGAAGTGCCAGGTGGAGAACGCCCGGGGGGGGGGACACCCTAGCCCCTGTCCTAAGTGACCATGACAAGGTTGGGGGACGAGCTCCCAGGGATCCTGGGCCTAGTCAGCTCTTCCCCAGGAAGGTGCGGGGCCCAGCCCACCTTGGCTGGCACTGCAGCATGGCAGCTTCCCTCTGGCTGTGAATCCTGCTCTTCTGCTCTGTGAATGGAGACGTTCGAAAAGCACAGTCAGTAAGTCTGCTTTAGGGTTTGCTATTCTCCAGGGCGTTTATCGCTGGAAGAGATGCTGGCTTGACAGCCCTGGGGAAAGCTCAGGGGAGTCAATCTGCAGCAGGTGAGATTCCCCCACGCCCTTCCAAGAGCCCGCAGCTCTGACCAAAAGAGGCTGCCTCTAAGGATAGAGAGGGCAGCTGAGCCGCCCGGGACCACTCCACCCCCCTCCTCTCGGCTGGCACGGCCACCAAAGGGATACTTAGCCGCCAGCTCCCACAAGACTCCAGGCTGAGCCATCCAAACCCATTACACACCTGCCTGATAACCCTCACATCATGTTCCCTTCCCTCCTCTGCTGCACTATTCACTCCTCCCAGCGGAAGGGAAGGTACAATCAGTAAATTCAGTTGGGCTCAGGTCTCTCGCTCAGCTGGGAGCAGGGGGTCTGTTCTCCAGCTGGTTTACACTGGTAAAACGTTAATGGCTCTCTGTCACTTCCAGCCCCGGACAGGGCCTGGGAAGCAGGCATGCCGTGAACCACACCAGACCCAGCTGGCCCCACCATGGCACCTTCCAACAGGACCACACCTCACCCCTCCACCTTCATCCTCCTGGGCATCCCGGGGCTGGAGGCGGCACACGGATGGATCTCCATCCCCTTCTGCTCCGTCTATATTCTGTCCCTTCTCGGGAACTGCCTCCTCCTGGCCGTTATCAAGACCGAGCCGAGCCTCCACGAGCCCATGTACCTTTTCCTTTCCATGCTGGCACTCACCGACTTGACCGTCTCAAGCACTGCTCTGCCCAAAATCCTCTCCATATTCTGGTTCAAGGACGGGGCCATCCATATGGACGCTTGCCTAACCCAGATGTATCTCCTTCACTCCCTCACCACCATGGAGTCCGGGTTCATACTGGCCATGGCCTTCGATCGCTACATCGCGATCTGTAACCCCCTGAGACACTCGGCCATCCTGACCCACCGGACCGTTGCCAAGATAGGGCTGGGGGTGGTTTTGAGGGGGGTCGTGTTACTGGCTCCACACCCGTTCCTGCTGAAATGGCTGCCGTACTGTGGGACCAACGTCATTTCTCACACCTATTGTGAGTTCATGGCCCTGGTGAAACTGGCCTGTGCAGACACGACGGTCACGAGAGCCTATGGTCTGGTTGTAGCATTTCTCACGGGGGGTGTAGATTTTATCCTCATTGTCCTGTCCTACATCCTGATCCTCCGGACCGTCTTCAAGCTCCCCTCCAAAGAGGCGCATCTCCCAACCCTCAGCACCTGTGGCTCCCACCTCTGTGTCATCCTTGTGACTTACACACCAGCGTTTTTCTCCTTTTTCACCCATCGGTTTGGATCCAGCATGGCTCCCCATGTTCACATTATTGTCGCCAACATCTATCTGCTGGTTCCACCCATGACGAATCCCATCATCTATGGGGTCAGAACCAAAAAGATCCGGGAGAGAGTCCTCAGGGTCTTCTCCATCAGGGGCTTTCCAGCTGTCTCGTAGGGGGAAGCACATCCTAATGGAGAGACTGACTCATGGCCCCTTCCCTCGCATTCACCGCAACCAGGACATGTCCTTGTACACACCGCATCCCCAGGAAACCCTCACCCTGGTCACAATCACATTGCATGCTTGTGGTGAGGCCAGCAATTGCTGAGATGGAAATTGAACATCAGGCTAATTTTAGTGGCCTGCCAGTGCAATTCAGTGACTGGAAACATGGAGATGGAGCCGGCACCTGGTGACCGGTTGCTGTCTGCAGACAACCAGCGCATGCCCAGCTCTGTCCGTTCTACACCAACAAACCTCTGGGGCTCGTGGGAGGACTCCTCTTCTGGGGAACAGCTCCGGGTACACGACTCGGGCTAGCCAGCTCTCTCATCCTCTGCCCCCACAGAGGGTTCTCTGCCACGGTGGGATCTTCTAAAAGCTCTGCCCTAGGAATCATTTGGGGGGCGGCTCTGGCCCGTGCGGTGCAGGGGGTCAGACTAGCTGGTCACAATGATCCCATCAGACCTGCGAATGGCTGAGTCTGTGCTTTTGAGGCAGTAGGTGCTGGTCTCAGTCCCTGCTGATGACCGTGAAGCCTGGGTCTGTGTGGCCAGTGTGTTACGAGCGGGTCACTGCTAGGGCTGGCACGGGGGGTCTTCTTCCGTACCTTTGACCCGCTCTAGTGGGACAGGCCGATGACCAGTTGGCCTAGTGGTAAGCTCACCCTCACATTCTCCAATTTCGCCCCCAAAGATTCTGTCACTAACAAGGTACAAGGAGGAACAAGAGAGGGGGACCAAGGCCCACCGACTCCACCGGGTTCCAGCCCAGGCACTTGGGGCTATCAAAGCATCCAGCCCAGTTATTGAGCTGCCCAAATTCTATTCCCCGGGTCACTTGCTACCGGGCTGGAGTTGCTCAGTTGGGGGCATGGGCGCATGCCTAGCAGGTTCTCCTTGGTCTCTTGGGGTTTTGGTCCCTCAATCTCAGAGGTCTTTCTACTGCCAACAGGGTGGGGCGGGGGGACCCCAGTCCCTGCTGAACATGCAGTCTTCCCACAGCTATGGCCACTCCTGGTACAGCTCTCAGCACCCACCGCCCGCACCTCACCCCTTTCCTGGCCTGGCAGTGTCCCTATCCACCGTTCCTGCCCCGTGCCTGAGACCTGAGCACTGCAGCCTTCCCCTTTGGAGAGGGAGGGACCATAGGGCAGGTGGTTCTGGTCCAGACTGCTGCTCCGAGCAGCGTGGGGCGCGGGAGGAATGCAGACCCAATCCGGACTGGGTCCGCTGGGCACTGCGCCTACAGAAAGGGTTTTCAGTTATGGGCCCAAAACACAATCAGCCAGCTCACTCCAACGTCGTCCCAGTCCCCTGCTCTCCGGAGCTTCCTGGCCAACTTTGGCCATGCTGAGGGCTGCACCTGTCCCCACTGACACCAGGCAGGGTTTTGAGGCGGTCAGGTTGCTCCCTGCTTAGGTGCAGCAATTGCAGAAAGGACGGAGGGCGGGAGCCAACAGGCCAGTCGGGAGCACAGAGGGAAGCAGGAAAGGGTATAAAAGTATCTCTGGGGGAGCCCAGGTGCTGACATGGGGAGCAGGGCAGTGTAGCAGGTGGGTGAGGCTGTGCATCAGACTCCAGCCAGCTTGGGGACCTAAAGATCAGGTAGAAAGTCCTAAGGGAAAAGACCATTGTGTGGATCAGTCCTTCAGCTGTCAGGTCGTCTTTGTTCCTCCAGCCTGGGGGCCGGGAGCAAGCAGAACCCCTGCAATGGATACAAGCTGGAAGCCCCTTGTCCTGGGTCAGGCCTCTGGCGTCAGAGAAGGGATCAGCTTTGAAACTAGCAGGACAAGAGTTGAGAGAGGCTGAAGGATAAGCCACTACGTTACCAGGGAAGGTGGGTTGCTGTGTGGAGGCCGGGCTGGCTTCTGTAGCTCACAGGGCGAGAGATATATGGCGCACTTTGCACTTACCAGCTCATTACAAATCTACACGGGACCTGCACGGGAACCACAAACCACCCCTGACCAGGGGCTGGAGGCTGAACAATAAAGCAGAGTCTAACAAACATCCTTTTGATCACTACATCTGAAGGTCTTTAGCTAGCCTGCTGAGCTGTATCCTTCCCATCTGCTGGACGGATTGAGACACACAGAGGTGAAGTGATTTACCCAAGGCCACACAGTGTGTGAGCAGCAGAGTTCAGTGCTGAAACCGGGAGTCCTGACCCCCAGAACCATTGCTTTAGCCACTACATGGCATCGCTTCTCTTTGTGCTGCATTCAATTGATGCAGTGAGGCTGCGTGTGTGTCGTGATGAAGGGAGTTGCCGTCCTTCTCACACAGGAGGGAGTTTTAAATGAACAGCTGCAAACTACCGCCACAAAAATAGGTTTTCGTATGGCTCAGCCTTCAGCTTTGTCTTGCTTGTTTACCAGGGAGCACTCGCTGCCTAAAATCCTGCACAGTGCACAGAGGCCTAACAATGTGCTGCATGGAACGAAATCAGTACAACCTGCGACTCTAAGACCCTGCTTAGCACCTTTCAGTAGCAGCACCCTAGAGATAACAGTCTCCATTTAATGCATGGAGAGACTGGGGCCCAGAGTGAGCTAGTGACTTCTCCAAGGTGTCTCAGCAAATCCGTGGCGAAGCTGGAACTCTTCACTCCCAGCTCACCGAAGAGAGAGAGAACACCAGGCCTCTGTGGTGCTGTGTGGTCTTCACTAGCCGGGTCAGAGGGACTGGCAACTAGGGACTCGTGGGCTGTGTTCCTGGATCAAGGCACTTTCTTTCCTGCTGCCTCAGTTTCCCCATCTGTTAAAGGGGGATACTGTCCAACTGTCAACGGTGAGCTCTGTGTCCATATGTCACTCTGTCTCAGTGGCTCACAGCTGAGAACACCAGATTTAGGACAGACGGCTGAGAAGCAGGGCAGACTCACCCCACACTGGTGGTTCTTCAATCCCTAGATTATCCCAAGCCAGTAACAAAAGTGAATTTCTGTCTCACACACTGGTTCCTGAGAAGTCAAAAATGCAGTCCTCGTAGGCACCGATCTCTGAGCTCACCACCCAGACGCTGGACTCTATGAGGAGTGGTTACTGGAACCAATTTCATCATGGAGAGGGGCCTCCTAATCTCCATAGATCAGTCACTTAGCCAGGGCAACATATCACTCAGGCCTGACCAAGTATCAGGCTGACACCAATCCTCTGATAACTAAAAACTAAAAGTTTAATAATAATAGAAGCTTCCTTGTCAGAAATGCAGCCCAGAGAAAAGAAGCAGAAAATGAAGACAAAAGATGGTGATGTCTCAGGGGTTTTATACCCTTTGCCCTGGGTGTGGAATTTTACTGACTCAAACACAGCTACAGCCTCTCTTTGTGAAAAGTTACTGGCCCAAGATGGAGTCCAGTGTCACATGAGCAGATCTCAGCTCCTTGCACGGCTTGGTGACTCCCGGGGCAGCATTGCTCATATTCTTGCGGAGCTGTGCACAGGAAGAGCTATCTGGGCGCAAGGAGTTTCTTCTGTGGCCCCTTGTGAGAGCTCAGTGTCCTTGACGGGCCATCAACACATCGCTGTCTGGCCTTCAGGTACCTTCTACCGGGGGGCATCACCCAGGGATACAACAGCAGGGTAAGATACCAGTCCATGGCCAATATCCATAGCATCAGATAGGAAGGAGACCCACGCATATAAACAGGAAAGTCATGCTTGGCAAATCGTAACTTTCCCATTGACACCCTGCGTGATAGGCTTTGTCCAAGATTTGCTGCAGCTGCAGAACAGGGATAGAAATGGTCACATGCAATCAGAGCATCACACCATGTTCTCGTCCCATGAGGGTGCTACAGCTGCTACCACCTAAAGCTGGGACATTGCCCAGGTTCTAGCAGGGCAAGCGGCTGGGACACTAGAGCCACGGGAGGACGGGAAGAGCAGATAAAAGCATGTCTGGCTGCAGGGAGCCTGCTCCTTGTCCAGAGAGAGGAGTAAAGTGTTCTTTAAATGTGAGAGGTGGACGTGGATGTCCAGGACCGTGGATGTGTCCTCCAACCGTAGCCACCAGCCTCTTGGGCTTTGAACAACCTGCCCATCCAGGAGTTTTATGTGAGTCCCCATGTCTCCTGGGACTAGCCCAGGGACAGCCCTCCTCGCTGGGATTCAGGCCTGTGCTATCGCTGATATTTACACTGTGCTGCTGATGTACTCAGGCCTTTTTAGAACATAAAAGCAGATTTGACTTTTTAATCTTGTGAATGCTGCAGTAGTGTGTGGTAGCAGAAAGCACTGCCACCCGGACCATGCCTCTTCTGACATTCCCACAGCACCACTTGCTCCAGAAAGGTTCCAGCAGCTTTACAAACCAGAAATAGGATCCGTTAAGGGTTACATGGCAGCTGTTCAGCAGCACACAGCTCCCCTACAGTACACAGTTTACAACAGGACAGGAAGAGGAATTTCTTGTAAAACAAGGTCTTCATTTCCTGTGTCCAGCACAATGCAGCTTGAGTCCTTCATGGCAGGCGCTGGGCACAGTTGCACACAAGAAGAAGAAGAAAAATATTGTATCCAATCAACAGTCTAGTGTGACTCAGTTTACCCACATTGAAATCTGACCAGGACATTGGGGTTACCAACGGCACTTCTGCTGCCATGTAAGATTTTAGTAAAATGATCAAGGCCTCAGTGTTACATTGTGTCTGGAAGTTATTTTGAGCAACCACTTACACCAGCACTGGCCATTGGGATGTAAACTGATGGAGACGCAAGGGTCATCGTCAAAATAAATCGGACATGTCAAACAGACGTGATTTCTTTTTTTAGGTGATTACAAATTTGGTGGCTAAAGGTAACTGGGGAGATGTAAGAGACTTAGACCATTAAAAGGTGTTTGACCAAGTACCACGTGACATTCAGATTAATAATCTAGCATTAGACAGAATTACTTATCTCTAAGCCCTTAGCGACAGCCCTGTGTGTTTGCAGAAAGTGTCCATGTCTCTCCTGTGTCATCTTTCTCCAGATCTGTCTGTCTGCTCGCTAGCCATCCATCCCAGGCATTGACAGAGCGTCAGACCCTATGGAGATCTAGCCATTATCCCTGCTTCTCTGACTAATTGATGATAATGTTTAAATGTACACAATACACTGAGCAGCCAATTCTTCTCTGACTCCTCAGAGAGCCCGGGAGTTCTCCTCTCCCTTTGGGAAGGATCCTTAATTACTGTTTACTCCTACAGATGGATAAAGAACACAGAAGCGCAGACTTGGAGAGACATTGGCTGGTGTCTCCTGTCTGCAGCCTAGGAACCCCACTGGGATTGCCCAGAGCTATATTATACACCCTTCTCCATCCTGCCCGGGGCACTTTCCCTGTGTTCACTCTCGGCGTGGGAGGTTGTTGCAGATGCTGCTGTGAGAGAGGTGTGGGACACGGCTACCTTACAGGGGCATTCCCTAGGAAGACACTTACAGCTCACATTTCACAGGTACCCATCTCTTGCTGCAGACCGCACTGCTAAACAGACCCTGGGCAAAGTGGGCAGGACGGAGTAGAGAACAAGTCAATAGTCCTTTGCGCTCTGCACAGCCAGTGAAAATCCCTGGCCCTTTCCACAGGTGATGAGTTTACTCCAGTGTCACTGGCCACAATGCCCCGCTTTGCTGGTGTCTAGTTTGCTGTGCCCCCCGGCTGATGTCCCTGGGAGCAGGAACTGAGTAAAGAGCTCAGGAGTCAGCTCTGTGCTCATGCACAGTCACC
>ML680793.1:3150-30730 GCA_007922225.1 Emydura subglobosa
GCCCCCGCCCCCCCAAGGCGGCTTCCCCCGGAGCTAGTGCCACACTTGCCGTCTCACCTCCTGGCTTGTTGGCTCCTGCCCTGGGACAGAGGATTCCTGCGGATGTTCCTCAAGACCCTGCTCCTGCCCCACACAGACCCTGCACCTGGGCTGTCTCTGTGTCGGATGCACTGACTGACATTATTTCCCACCGGCAGATCTCTGAGTATTTTGGACATCTTTGCCATGCGCCATGCAGCAGTCACTTACCGGGTGTCTGGTGGGACAGGGGGCAGCACAACAATGAGCCCTCTGCCTGCCCTGTGTTGCTCTGAGATTAGCAGCCTGGCCTTCCCGCATCTTCAGGGCATGCCTGGGGGTGGGCGGCAGGCGCTGCAGTGTTGTTGAATGAGCCAGAGAATTCCGTTATCGTCACCTCCGTCAATGCAGCGTTGAAACCCCCCAGTCACGGATCTTGGCCATGAGGGTCCCTTAGCACCGGTCACTGCCCCAGTCTGCACAGACAGCGTAGGCTGGGTCACAGGGCGGCTGTTGGTGAATTTGAACCCTGCCGTATCAGCTGATCGTCTGAGGAAGGGGGTGCTGTGACATGGGCACAGAGTGGGAGTTCTCTCTTGCCCTGGGATCTGATCACTGGGCCCCAGGAGAGTTTAGCAGCTGGCGGAGGGGATTGAATCCTGGTCAGGAATTCCTGCGTTAGGAATCCTCGGTGCTGATGTCATGACATCAGTGCAGCTGAGCTGGGGCAAACGGCTAAAGCAGACGTGCTGCACTGGTGCAGAAAGGCGCTGGCCTCGTTGCAGTTCTCTGCAGGACGTTAGCAGAGTGACCGTGCTGCTCCAGCGCAGCCACAGGAGGTGTTTGCCCTGATGTAACTGCATCATCGTGATTACACTGGTGCAGCTGGCCCTGATACAGATGGGCCTGAACCCAGCTCCCTGCTGTAATGGCAGCTATTGCAATGGGCATCACTGGCACTGGGTGAGGTGGGATGTACGAGCTTAGGGTTGGTCACACACCTACATGTGCAGGGAGCTCCGCAGAACACGTGGCATCTGACCTGGAGGTGGATGGGAGACACCCTGTGCCACCCACTGTTAGTCACTGACTTCTCTGCAGTCAGCTCCGTGGGGGCGGGTGGTGGGTGACTACGCACTGCGAGGCAAATTTACTGTGACAAACGTTTCCAGCAGCCTGTGTGGGATTGCACTGGACAGTCCCTAGCTGTGGGTCCCAGTGGGGTGGGCAAGCCTTGGCCACAGTCAAATTGTCCAGTGCTCCAGCAAGAACATGCTGGTGCAGGAAGCAGCCTGCCTCTTTGATTGCGTCATGGAGCCATGCTCGTGTTTTTCAGAACTTCCTTTCATTGTTTCATTTTTTTTCTGAGTTAAAGTATCTGTTTAGGTAACTTTTTTTAATTAGGCCTAAGGATCTATCTAAAGCTAAACCTGTTGGAGACCAGAAAGTCTCACTCTTCTCTGTTACCATTCTAATAAATTGATGTTTTACAATATTTGACCATTTTTGCCCTATTTGACTGGTCAATTGACCCATTATTTTTGTAGCAGACAAATGCCCAACTCTAGGCGCAACTCTTACCCCACGTGTTACATTCTCATTCTCCAGCGAAGCGTTCATCAGCTGATCTGGGCTCCCCTGCTGGCCTTGCATGCCCAGATGACTGGGTCGCTTACCTGAGGAAATGCCACTATTTCTCAGAGACCGAAGGGAACCGGACCTACTGCCGGAGCAACTGCTCTTCACTGGGCGCCTCCCTGGGTGGAATTGACAGCAGTCAGGAATTGATGAGAGACTCTCTAATTGCCATGTCCTGGCCTGGGCACAGCGCTGACCACTGCAGTAGAATCGGGGCTCTGTCCTGTGGGGCGGGGAGCAGCTGTGACTCCTCTCGTGCTGGGAGGTCAGAGCGAATGAACTTCCAGCAGCTGAATCCCAGCCCTGGCTGGACCTGGGGCCCTAGTGTCTGGGTGTGATCACAGGGATCGCCCACTCACCCCAAACAGGGGGGAAGCCCTCTCTAGGGCAGCGCTGGCTCCAGCATCTCCCAGCCTGCTGGCTGCCTGGGGTGTTACTGAGAGCACGGCCAGCGCTCCTGTTTCAGGGGTGGGAAAGGAGCAGCCAGTTGAGGACGAGGGGGCTCCTCTAGCACGGCCCCTGGCCTGAGGATGGGGGTTTGGTGGCCTCTTGGCATGGACCCCTCCTGGTTCAGATTGACTCTCTCCCTCCTGGTACCTCGCTGTGGGGAGCAGCGGCTGCTCTGTGAGAAGAAACGTCTGTGCAAAGAGCTGAGACCCAGCAGCTGCCCCCAGTCCAGGTGAACTTGGGGTGCAGGTGACTGGGAGCACATAGGCAGGCTGTGTGGAGTGGGAGGGTTAATACTTACTGTCTGGATGACCTTGTGCTTTGCAAGAGGGAGGGGGAAATCCCCGCCCCTCCTGGAAATAAATTGAGCACCCGTCAAGGTGCGACTGGGATTCTCTGCCGCACAGAGCCCTGGGGGGTGGGGGGAGCACCACAGCTGGGGCTGATCCAGGCCGTCCCTCTGCTTTCTTTAAGACTTTCCTGCTTTGCTATAAGGGAGTCCTTGACCACTGGATCGGCCTCTACAGGGAGCAGGGCCAGCCTTGGAAATGGACCAACAGCGCCGCATTCGACAGCCAGTGAGTCTCTCGCCCTCTGTATTAATGCCTGGGTTAGGGGATTGTGGTGTGTGAGCTGAGGTAGCTCCACCATTCAGTGTGAGTGAGACAGACAGACACGGCCCTGCTCCGGTTGCTTGCTGTGTGCATTACAGACACGGGGAAGTGATGTGTCCCCAGAACTCTCAACTCCTCCCCACAGCGCGGTGCTGGCCTGATGCTGGGCCCGCCATAGTCAGAGGTGCCCTCGGTGGCCCTGAACTGGGGCTCGGGTCCTGCTGGAGGATTGCAGCAGGTTTGAGTTACTTGGCCAGTGAGGTCCCTAAACCTGAAACAAGGCAGGACATCAAAGGAGCCTGCTGCTCACAGGAGCTGGGCGCCTGGGCTCCCGTAGGCTGGGGTAGAAGAGTGGTGGCTGCCCAGACAACACCCCACGATCTAGCTCTAGTCCGCCAAGGTAACTGCCATCGTGTTTCGCTCCAACAGTCGTATCTGAGCCACGGAATGGCAGACCAGGCTCAGCAAGAAAAATTATGGTTCCAACTATGCGCCTGAGAATGTTCTTCCAATGAGCAGGAGCTTCCAAACACTGGTTTTCCAGTGGGGTATCAATTCTGCCACTAACTTTCTTTCGGGCAGGGTAGTTGCTAACTGACCATGTATGCTGCTCACTCAGTGCACGATCGGTAATGTATGCAGTATTCTTCCAATCATGGAAGCCTTCGCTGAACATTCCCACTTTTTGGTATCAGAAAACAAGCGGCAATAAAAACAGCACACTTTCTTACAAGGCGAATAGACGAGCCATTCTCACTGGCCCAGCTGTTTGTTAGGCTTCACTATTCAAATGTTGATTTGGTCAGATAACGATTCTGATTGGTGTACTCTCGCTTCGTCAATGAAAGTCAGCCTCTACATTCTGGCAATTCTGTTTGCCCTTCTCAGTCCAATATACACTGAGAGCTTGAGAAGTCATGTCCTACTCGCCTGGATCGGTGGTGAAGGATATTTTTATATGACTGTCACTGGGAAAGTCTTCAGAGGACTGGAATGAGACTGCAGCTAGAGAAGGCACAGAGGACTGCCCCTTTTCATCAGATGCAGCAAGTCCATTTGGGCTGAATTTTTTCTGGACTTCCTCCCCACCGGACTTAATAGAAGGAAAAAATGTTAGGAAAGAAGGAGTACCTTTCAGCACGACATCTTGTCTGTGCTGTCTTTCTTGGGTCTCCTTCAACTTCTGTCCTCCTTTCTTTGACAGGACTTCTATTGTCCAGTGTGGACCTACTGTCTACAAAGTTCAATTTTCCTTGGGCCCATAAACACTTACTTAGCCCACAAAGACAAAATCACAACCACCATAAATTGAATTCATAATCTCGATGAATTAATTTGTACAAAGCAATATATTTCCGATGGCCCCGCTGCCGTCGCTCAGCTGTTACTGCAGCATGGAATGGAGGGCCGCAAGTAGGACCTACAAATAGGAGGGCCTAAGGCTATACCCTTATTAGCCTATGGGTTAATCTGGCCCTGGTCATGAGGCTGCAAAATTAATTCTTAATAAAAAATGACTGACAAGGAGCTGAATCCCAGTCTTTCCTTCCCTATTTCTGCCGAAATGGTCTTCATTCTTTGTTGGACACCGAAGTGAAAATATGCCCCTCAGTCACTCCCAATGCCTTCACCAAGATAGAAAGTGAAAGTAGAAAAGTAACTGGAAGGAGGCTGTGCTTTCAGGTCCTATCACATCCCTATTACGCTTTGCTTTGCCCGTGGGCAGTGAATTGATGGGGTCAGGCCAAGACAATCCCAGTGAAATGTTTTTAGAGGTCCATGTAATGGTCCACCATCACCTGAACAAGCCTTGAAACAGCAGGGAAGCCTTGACTGCATGAATATAGTTAATAGACAGACAAGGTGGGGGAGGTGATCTCTTTTATTGGGCCAACTTGTGTTAGGGAGATAGACCAGCTTTCACAGCTCTTTGACAGGAACACTCACAGTAGAGGGGCTGTTAACAGCACTGCAGCCATAGGACAAAAAGAGGGGCGTTTGTGGGTTACTGCTTGTTGTAGTTAGCCATAAATCCCGTCTGTCTGTTCAATCCTTGCTTTTTTGTGTCTAGCAGGCTAGATTTACAAAATGCTCCTGCCGAGGCAGAGTTTCCAGCTTGTCGCCGAAGCCCCAAATGGTATTTAACTAATTTTGTGTCCCAGCCACCCCCAGATCTGCCTGTCTCCAGCCCAACTATTAATTCTACCCCCTGCTCAGCCCCCACATCTGCCCCTCAGCACCATGTCAGTCTGAGCTGCGTGTGTCTGTGTCCTGCCCCCAGAGTGCCCCATCCCAGCACTGAGCCAAGCCAGCCTGTGTGGTGCTGCTGGGCAGAGGTCCAACCAGCTGGGCCCCACAGAGAACTGACCCAGCCCAGCTGGGACTCTGTCAGCCTGGTCCCACCCACATCATCATCCTGTGCTTCCTATTCCTCCCTCCCACGCAGCACTGCCCCCAGCCTGTGCCAGGGATGGACTTGGGCACCCAGCTGGATGGCACTGGGGGTGTGACCAACATTACAGAATTTTGGACAATTCAAGATACTTTTAACTAGTTTTGAGAAATTTGGGGGAAGTTTGTTTCTGTATCAACTTCCCGCCTTTCACCATCGATCCCCCATCTCCTCCCCCGCCACCTCTCCCTCCCATGTCATTGAGGGAGCCTTTCCCTGTAGGAACTGAAGGATGCCAATTAAGCAGGGATGCTTTCTGTTTGTAATGGATTTTTCCACTGGGTATTTTTAACCTAAAGAAAAATATTTGTCCTTCTTCTGTTTGGTCGAATTGCCTTGATGGTTGTGCTGTATTGGGAGGGGGCTGGGGTTCTGGTTTCTCTTCTCAGGAGCGCTGTCCACTGTAAAATACTGGCCTAAGGCAGAAGAAGGAACTTGAGAGTTGCTGCTAGTGGGTAACTTGAGTAACTGATTGGACCCAAACTGAGTGCAGCAGAGGAGGTAACTCTGGGTGTGCGTTTCCCCTCTAGCACCGTTAGGTTCTTTTATGGTCTCCAAGATCGTAAGAGCTGAGTGATACACAAATCTTCAATGTATTTATCCTCACACCAGCCGTGTGAAATAGGGAAACATTCTCACCCTGTAGCAAGGCACTGTGGCCTTCCTCAGAGCCTGGGCCCGAGAAAGAGTCACGACACCCCCTCTGCACAGAACCAGGCCCTGCAGGCCAAGCCACCTGGAAGCAGAGGGGCGGAGCCAAGGCCAGGGAGGGAAGTATAAAAGGCAGCCCAGCAATTCAGTCAGGAGGAAGCTGCCGCCGAAGGCAGACGTGTCTTCCCAGAGGCTACGGTCTAGGTTGGACCCAGGCCCTGCGGCTTTTGGGCATAACCACCCTGCCGACCGGAGCCTCCAAAGCCTGCCTGAATTGCCGGGCCTGAGTGACTGAGTAGGACCGCTGGACCCTGGGAGCTACCTGCTCCCGAGCCTGCTGGGTGGGAGAAACCCCTCGAGGCGGGCCCTGACCTGGAGGAGCTGCCTGATGTGGAGGACTCAGCCGCGTGGACTGAACCATGTGGACCGGAGGAACCCCTGGGGAGGATGACCCATGGATGACCCGAAGGAGTTTTGGGACCTGCCACCAGTCGACAGTGAAGGACTCGCATGACGCCCACTCGCTGCCTCCCCCAGCCACCTGAAGGGAGCTACGTGGATGCAGGTACCCGGGGATTGGGTGGGAGGAAGTAGCCTAGGGACAGTCGACCAGAGAGTGGCTGTGTGTGACTGAGTCAGTCAGCGCATTGCGGCTGGATCCCTGACGACTTGGTGGCAAAACGCTTTGCCACTGGTAGGGCCCTGGGCTAGGACGCAGTGGAGTCGGGTTGGCCTGCGTCTCCCTCCCCGCTTCCCTAACCACCCTGGGAGTGCTTGGCATCCTCTGCACTGTTGGCCAGAGGATGCCAAGCTTTGCCAGTCCCACCTGACTATAAGGCTGGTGGCTATAGACCACTGTGCCTGCCCCGCCCTCTTGAGGGCCAGGGGCTGCAACCTACTTACATGCCCTGCCTGCTTGAGGGCCGGGGGCTATTGACTCCTTCGCCAGCCCTGCCCGGCTTGAGGGCTGGGGGCTGTAGACTGTACCGGCTCCTCCTACTTGAGGACTGGGGGCGCCAGACTACTCACCACCACCCTGCCCTGTTTGAGGGCCGGGGTCAATAGACCACTGGCCCACCCCGCCTGTTAGAAGGCCGGGGAGCCACAGACTCCTTACCAGCCATGCCCTATGTGAGGTCCAGGGGGCTACAGACTGACAGGGAAGCCTGGCCCACCTGGGGACCAGGGCTACAGACTCATAAGCAGGGAGCTAATTCCCCTTGGTGAAAGCGCTGTGGCCTTCCTCAGAGTCTGGCCTGAGGAAGGGTTGTGATGCCGCTGGCTGGACCGTGCCACCATCCTACACACCCCTTTTCACAGATGGGGGCTGATGTCCAAAGAAATAAAGTGACTTGCCTGAGGCCACACAGAGTCTTGAAAAACAGAGAATATAACGTGGGTCACCCCATGACCACTGGACAACTTCTGAAGTTACAGCTCCTCCTTATGCAGTTCTAGCTCTCGTAGTTGTGTTGGGGAAGAGGCGACATTCAATGCCCTGTAAACTTGCTGGGGCAGATCCCAGCAGTGCTGTGGAGCAATGAAACTTTACACCAGCTGAGGATCTGCCCAGAACTGTTTTCTCAGCGATAAGTAAATAAAAGGTAGAGCAGGGGATTTTAAATTTAGGATCCTTCCATCACAACATTTATGTTTTTTTCAGTGCAAAAGCAAACATGAGGTCATGATCTCATTATACCATCCCACTGGAGATGAGGCAAGTGATGGTTTCACGTCAGTGTAGCTAATCAAGGTGACCCTTAACCTCCTGCCAAACACTCTCCAACCCACAGAATTCTTCTTGACCAATTATACTGAGGTGAAACCATCACTTGCTTTGTCTACACACAGACTGTACAAGGAGAGAGAGAAACCTACATCCCAGTGTAGACAAACCCCCAGAAACTGTCCCTGGGGGCCAGTCCCATCCCATGAACGCCTCCCTGCAACCCACAGCAATTCCTGATGGGCAGAAGAAATGTGAACAACATAGCTAAAAATATATGAAATATCTTTGAATAAATTCAATGTCTCTGGGGAAAAAAGAGGAGAGTCAGCACCACGTATTCAGCTACCTCTCCACAGAGCACAGCTGAGGAATTCCTGATTTACATGGTTATAGACAGCACAAGAGACAGAGCACAGGTTGGATAGCAACGTATCACAGTAAAACACAATCTCACATCATAGGCAGAGGCCAGTATAGTCCCTGCTGGTGCTGGGTGCGACACAACCAAGTAGAGAAGCAAATCCCACAGCTCTGCCTCCCAATAATTGCAGCTGGAAAATTAAAAAAGAACAAACAAGAATTGTCTTTGATGCTTTATTTACCCTAAATCCACAAATACCCAGCATGGTGAAAAGGAACTGAGAAGCAGCTTCAATATCTACAACAATGAAAAGAGACTCGAAGATTTTGGGGGAAAAAATTTGACACTAAAATGCCATCAAAGGCAATTTATGAGTCAGAGTCTCATCATCAGCATGTTTTTATAAATCTGTCCCTTTTCTTTCATACTGTTCATTTTTACACACCATTTTTCTAACACTCCTTTCCCATCCTATTGGTTTCTCTGTGTCTCTTCCACTCTCCTCTGGTCCCCGTCACAGTCACAGATCATTCCCCCGACGTTCTCCATTCTCTCCCTGAGTTTATCCCTTCCCTTCTAACTGCCTCTGACTGGTTCCCCTCTTCAGAGTGTTTTCCTCCCATTATTTTCATAGCTATTTTACACCCTTTCTCCAGGCCTCTCTGGTTATTTTGTTTTACTTTATCTTTCCCTTTTGTTTCCTCTATTTGCTCTGGTTCAACTCACCCTAGCCCCAGGGGCTCTGCAGCGTTGCCAACCCCAGAGGTTAAAAATCGTGAACCAAAACGGAAAGTCATTAAATTGAACCTGCAAAACATGAGGTTTCAGAACAACACAGACTGTATTCTGGTTGATCCTGTGATTTTTGAACTCTCCCTGCCCATCCCCTGTGTGTGTGTGACAATTACTGTGGTGCCAGCCCTGCAGCGACAGAGGAAGGTGACTGTGGCCCTGCGGCAGGAGCTCTGGCTGGGAGCCCCAGTGAGATCTAACCCCACAGATTGTACAAAACCCTCCCTGCCGCTGCGGAGCTTCCAGCTTCTCCCAACCCCCCAAACCCTCATTAATTAATGCTGGGTCCGGCCACTCCCACGTCTGCCTGTCCCCAGCCCGGCTGTTAATTCTGCCCGTGCCCAGCCCCACATCTGCCCCTCAGGGCCCCTCTGCTCCCCCTGCAGCTCCAGGGGTTCTTCACCCTCCTCCCCCTCCCATCCCTGGTGCTGCTGGGAGGGGGAAGGAATTTCCAGGGATCATAGAGATGAAGGGCCTGGGACTGGGTAGATGGGAGTCCTCCAGGGTCATACAGACTAGGGAGTGTGAGGCTTGAGAGGGTCCCCAGTGTCTTAGGGACACAGTCTGAGCCGGGATCCTGCCCCCACCCAGAGCCAGGGGCGGATTCTCCCCCCAGGGACAGAGGCCGGCGGGAAAGTGAAGATTGGGGCCTGGTCACCAGCATCGAAAAATGTCACCTGCCCCCGGTCACAGTCCAGACACACCCGGATCCTGCTGGGGACCCGGCTTGGGAGCAGGGGGGTCTCAGGGGAGGTGAGAGCCTGGAACTGACCCAGCCATTGCTCCACAGCCCAGATCCCCCACTCAGGGTAATGGCTGATCCATCCCTTCCTCCTCACAGACTCCCTGGCCACCCCCACAGCCCAGTGTTGCCCATCCCCCACCTCCACCTCCCAGCAATGTCTCCCCGAGGTGAATCCCTCACAGCCCAGCACACAGCGCTCAGTGTCAAATCTCTCAGGGTTGTTGGGCAGATCCTGCTGTGTGTCTGCCCATCTCACACTTTTCCCATCTGCAGACAGGACGAGGTTTAGATGAGCCGTGTCTGGATCCAGAGTCACATTCACTGGGGAGAGAGAATCAGAGCGTTAGGGGCAGAGCTCAGCCCTGGGGGAGGCTGGGACCGTTTCTCACACTCCCCAGCTGCCCTGCTCTGGCTGGGACACGCCTGGATCCCAGGGAGCTGCCTCTGCGCTGGGCACCTGAGGCTGAGCAGAGCTGTCACTGCAGCTCCTGTAATGGGACCAAGCCACTTCCTTTGTTTCTCATTTGTTTGCTGAGGTTTCAGCTCCCTGCTACCCCTGCTGGGGCTGCTCCATTCCCAGCGGCAGAGACACAGCAAGGAAGGGGTCAGAAGCTTTTAGTGAGGAGGCAGCAGAGGAGGCAGGTACCAGCTTTAAACCCCTGAGGCAACCTATCTCCTAATCTCCACTCCCAGGCCAGGAACAGAGAGGAAGATGCAGCATTGGGACAGAGCCATATAAGAGCAGAGAGCAGGAGGTGGCATTGGCTGGGGTAGCATTTCATGTGTTTAATTTTAGGGCTGTGTCTGTCATGGCAGGTGTTGGGTTGGTTTTAACTTTATCTACAAATTCATGAAAATGTTTTAAGTGGAATTTTCTCATAAATTAAAAATAACTCCACCTGCAATCTCACCCTGTGTGTGTGCTCCTCGAGATTCCCCTCCTTTTCTCTCCAGTTCAGATGGCAGAGTGTCTGGAGGGGGAAAGGAGAAAAGAGATGAGATTTCCATCAGATTTATAATGATGTTCCTACTCTTAACTGACCCAGCTTCGTTTTAATTCTGACAGAGAAAGAGACAGAAAGGGACAGAGACATGCCCAGGTTTTTAATAGAAATAGAAACTAAACTGAAACCTTGTTTTCCTCTTTCATTCAGGCATCTCACAGCAATGGAACCAACAGCCATTAGATCTTACAACCACACTAGGAGATACAATCTGTAAAACAAATTCACTTTCCCCTCATTATCGCTTACCCGTCTCCAGACCTCAGCTAGTTTGTATCAATCACCTCTTGCATTTTGTCAGACCCTAGACCCAGATCCTGCAAAGACATTAGTGTGAATAGAACTTTCCACACTTTGGTCCCTTTGACATTAAAGGGATGTTAATAGTTTGCAGGGTCAGGGCTCTTCATTGTAAGCCCCTTAGGTCTGTTTACCCAGCATCTCTGCAGATCTCAGCACAACAGGGCCCTCGTGCTCCATAGACTGAAACACACATAATAACTGATTTTATAAGTGTGGAGATATGATTTGGGGGAGGGTTGACTCAATGGCCATATTCACCCTGAATTGGCAAAGGGATAGAGGGGGGCAGTTTGTGACTCTCCCAGTCAGTGGCTGCAGAGGCCCATGCAGACCTTGGCACAGACTGGGGAAGGGCTGAGATCCAGACAGAGCAGCACCCTTGTTTCTGTGATGCCCCCACCCCCCAAGGCTTTGCAAGTTCTGTAGTTGGGAGAGAAAATCAGTGACCCAAAATTAGGCCATTTTGCTACAGTTGGGCCTCAGTGGTGTGGTCTTTGTAATTCACGGATTAATGTGAGACGTCCTGACGCCTCGCCCCCTGGTACACCTACTCAATTTCTCTACTTTCCACCTTTCATTCAATAGACACGTCATCTAATTATGAACCACTTGGCCAAAGCCCGCCTCTCCCACAGTCTCAGAGGCTCGTCCCAATTTCCCCGCCGAGATCCCATTGCAGCACCTTTGAATGTCCTCAGAGTCTCCATTAGTGCTATAGTTTTCTGGGAGAAATCACTGAGTCTCTTTTCTTGTTCAGGAGAAATCTGCATTGGCTGCTGGAACTTCCCCTTCTGACACCTGAAGAGAAAACTTCACATTCTTATATTTCATTCAGTGACACATTATAATTTGTTGTTGGTGAAAGTTGCTGCTCTAATGGGCCTGGAGCTAGAATTCCTCTGCTTCTCCCAGCTTCAGAGCAGGTGCAGCACAGGCTGTGGCAGTGAAACCTTCCCTCTGAAGGACCCATTGATATTCTTCAACTCTGGCCTGGAGAGACCAGCTCTGGGGACCAGCTTTTTTCACTTCATGTCTCCATGCTGAGATGGACAGAAGATTCCCATGTTACATCTTACGGAAACCTGTTCACTAGGAACTAGGCCAGTGGTTCTCAACCTGTGGTCTGCGGGCTGCTTGCAGCCCAATCAGCACAGAGCTGCAGTCCATGTGACATCCTCAGGGCCATACAGGTAGTAGATATGTTGTGTGGATGCGGCCCACATCACATATAGAGAACTGCATACGTGGCCCACAATGGTAGGCTGAGAGCCACTGAACTAGACTGACACACCAACACCCCCTCCCCAGCTCATTGCACACAGGTCTCCAAACAGTCCTGTGCTGGGAAAGACTCTTGATCACTGCTGCCCTGGGGTGAATGGTAACCAGCACCCAGCAGTGAAAGGCCCATATTCCAGCCCCACTATCCTGAGGCAGCCAGTCCCCCAGCGATGTGACTTCTCTAGTAAAACTTTAGGTTCATCTTTCCAACTGAATTGATCATTCAGGAGTCTTTAGGATAAGTTGATCAGAGAGGTTTGTATCCAACATGTGACCTTCCCCACACATTTTGCTGTGTGACCTTGGAAAGCTGTGGTGCTAACATGGTTTCCAAGGTTTTTCCCAGCATTGTGAAATGTGAGGGGGAGTGGGAAGGAGCCACGTACCTGCTCAAGGTGCTTCTGATATCCTAGAAGGGAAAGATAAATATAATCTCAGTCCCACCTGACACACACCGGGGATCCAAGGTAAGGCATATTGCAATATGAGGAAAACAAGCCCCACCCTGCCCCAGGGCCATGGATTTACTGAGCTAATGGGGCTTTCCCATGTCTAATATCAATGTGCCTCTGACTCTGAAAAGAATAATAGTCATTCACCTGTCAGGAACACACACACTGAGTTACACTGAGATCTCTGACTGCTGGACTCCCGTGGCCATGATTCAGGAGCTGTCCTGTCCCTGTGTTGGGATCTGGGGTATTTCTAACTCAGTCTCACCTGCAGGAATTCACTCTCTGGCTTCTGACACTTCCCCTCCAACTCACTGATCAGCTCACTGAGATGGGAAATCTCTTCAGAGAATTTAGGGACATTTTCATTTTGTCTCTTCACAATCTCCTTTTCCAGCTTCTCTATCTGGGCCAGGAGGAGTTGTTCTTGTTTCTGCAGGAACTGCCGCAGTTGCTGAAATTCAGACACAGTCTTCTGCCTCTCAGTTTCAATTTTTTTCTGTGTAAAAATAAGGAAAGGGGTGGTCAGAGACATGGATGGAGCCTGGGGTCCTATCATGGAGCGCTGAGTGTGCAGGAAGAGGTATTTCTTTGCAACCTTAAGATTTCTGACACTTGACTCTACTCTGTCATTACTTTCCTTTGGCCCCATTATCTCTTAAAGGGATATTTCCACGTCTGCCATGGTTAGAATATGTGTTATCAGTGGTCTCTGGGAATTCAATTCCAGAGTAGTAGGAGGCAGGAATTTGCACTGCACTGTCACAGAGATGTCAGGGCATAAAAAAGATTCAAATGATTAAATAGGGCAAGAAATGACTGAAGATGCAGCTGATAGTGCTGCACGGGTGACATTCAGTTCACTTTGTGAGAATTTGTGTGAAAGCCACAAGGGCTAGACATTAACTGATAACTGAAATGAAACCCTCGATTCTGCACATGAATCTCACACAGGAATCCATAATCATGGAGAAATTCATTGAAGCCCATGGTCAGCAGGATCATGAAGGAATCTAATTACTAACTACAAGTCCCTGCAGATTAATAATAATGGGCACCTACCAGATACTCTTGGCTTTTCTTCTCTCCAGTTAATTTAGATCCCAGGATTTTTTTTTTCACTTCCCTTAGAGTCTTCAAATGGGACTGAATTTTTTCCTGAAGAAACAGAAATGATTTGGCTGGTTTTATTTTGAGGCAGACAGTGTGTATGTGTGACGTGCAATCTGGACTGGTGTGTGGCTGTGTCACTCCAATTCCTCACTCCTGGGCCCCAATTTCCTCTGCTTTGCTGTATGGACCACCCACTCCTGGGTCAGCCCACACCCAGCCTCCTGCAAGTAATCGGTCCCTGACCTAGTGAAGGAACGCTTTTTGCCAGCCGCTCATAGGATTGACCCCCAGAAAACACCCCCAGTCCCAGATGCAAGCCCAGGAACTGCCGTCTTGCAGGGTTCAGTGCTGTACACTGCACCCTGCGAGCTCATTTACATCTGTCCATCTATTTATCAAAGAAATTGATATGCACCAGCTCTGTCAGTCCAAGTGAGGTCTCTGCACACACTCAATCCACATGCACTGTTTTAGATAAACAAACAAATAAGTTTAATGACTACAGCAAGATTTTCAGTGATCATAAATCAGATTAATATGAATCAAGGTGTTGGTCACAATTTACTAAAAGGTAACTCTGATCCTGAACTAAGCTTAATATTTCAGTAGTTTTTCAGTCTCTGATGTTAGCTTATCCACAGCTGGCTGCGATGCTTCTTGCAGCCAGGCCCTTCCCCCCGGTGTGTAGTTGTCAGTGTCCTTGATGTTGCTTAGAAAATGGATTCCAAGGGAGAGCACCGAGACAAAGATGTCTCTCTCTTTTAACAAGTTTCCTCGACCCCCTGAGGTCAGGTGATCGGCCATGTCCAGCAATGGGCGTGATTTCTTCCACTTGAGCCAAAGTGCTCAGAGGTGCTTAGGCCTGTCCATTGTGCCTGTATGCATGTCTCTGCGAGGTGTGGAACCTGTGCTTTGTGTTTGTCTGCATCTATTCAAGCCATGTGAGACACACATTTGGGGATCTGACATAGCAGCGTTTTCTATCTGTATATATGTATGACATTGCAGGAAACATGCCACCATAACGATAATGTTCAGTGTGTCATGAGCATTCCAAAACCACCTTACATGACATGCTTAGCATTAGACAAGACACGGTTACATGAGTGTAAAGGATTATGGAAGTCTGGTTCATGAGCAAGCTATAGGCCTTGTACACATCTGGTTCAGAGGTCAACAGAGACTTTGAAATTAATGTTCTCATTCTCCACTGCATTAAACCAGCAGGAAACTGAAGCCCCATGATGGTGAATCAATAAATCTACTTATGAGAAGGTTTAATTATGTCCTAAAACCTGCCCCGCGGGCCCCGCCCCCAAGATATTTGGCACCTAAGTCTGGGCTGCAGGGAAGTGTGTGACTCTGTTGGAGAACCACAGCCGGGACCCCCGCTCCTGGAGCCCAATGGGTTAGGCACCTGAGCTGTGTCTTGCAGGAAATGCGGGAGGAGGAGGGGGAGGTACTGCCACCTCCTTTAATATAACAAGGGCCAACTCGGCTAGAGGTAAGATTCAGGAAGCTTTCTCTTTAAAGCGGGACTCTTCTAAGTGCTGGAAAATCCTTGAGCTTTGTTATGACTCACAGGGATGTGACGTTCAGCGAGTGATCCACATTTGGGGCCATATGTCCTAGGGGTTCCTGAGGAGCAGGGCCACCCCCCAAATCTTTTCCTAAGGTTGCCATGTTTTGGAAATGTAAGTTTGTCCAGAGCTGAGGATCAAACCACGGCTTTGATCCTGGCACAATGGTTTCACTTGCTTGAGGGTTACCCTGGGCAATCCTCCTGCCCTGCGTGGGGGAGCAATGTTCAGAATGTGATTAGCAAAAGGGTTTGTTTGCACTGTCAGGCTCTTGACTAAGGGTCAGGAACCAAAGAACTACACTGAGCATATGCAGAGAGAGCGCGCGGCTTAGGGAGTTGACAGCTAACTCCCTGTCACTGAGGGACTTGAAAGGTTCAAGGGACAATTTTGTAGTCATTGAACCTGAGTAATACGCAGGCAGTGTGAGTTCAAACAGAGCCATGAGCAGAAATCATTGTACAAAGGGTAAAGTGTTGCATCTGCCTCTGGCAAAGGGGTATTTTTATTTTGGAGGCAAGGCAATCTGAGTACAGCAGAAAATTCAGAAGGTGATCGAACTGTCTTTGAAAAGAAAAGAACTGACACATACAAATGCTTGTTTAGCAAGGAGGATAAATTTGTCTTGAGTCATCTTTATAAACTGCAAGCTCTTTGGGGCAGATATGTAAGCTACCAGCACAGATTTGTGTATCCTGTCTCTTTTCTTGGAACAGGGAGCTCGGCCCACTGCCTTCTTCCCCACCTGCCGCACACACAGAGCTCACTGCTGGGAAAAGATGGATGAGGAACCCAGAGACATAGATCTTGCAGTGAACACTCCACTGAGATCCATGGGGCAGTTCCCTCCTCTCAGAGCTGTCGGCTCAGGCTCTCTGCAGACTCAGCACACGTCACTGTAGCACTTATGCTTGGGTCACATTTTAAAACATTTTTTTTCAGTCACATGGGCTAGAAAGTGACTATTCCCAGGGCTACAGACTTTCTTGAATCTGCCTTTCTTCTGACCAACCATAAGCAGAGATTCAACAGTCACAAATTTCCACTATGTTCAAAAAATCACAGCGTATGACATCTCCCTCTCCATCTTCACTGGGGCAAGAATTTGATCCACCAGTTCACTAGGATGCAGAAAGGCCAACCTATCAGTAGGGCCCCCATTACACCTTAACACTCTCCTGTGGACCCTATGAGAAAAAAAATCTAAAGTGACTTTTTGATTGTTGATTTTTTTATTATGAGACCTGAGGGTCTGTTTTAATCATGGGACTGCAGAGAGGAGTCCCTAGGGCAGAGCCCCTAGTACCTGTGCCAAAATCCACGCCTGTGTACATGTCCCATGCAGCCGAGTGAGGGCTGCTGGGTCCGTGATGACTGCGAATGCCCGGCTGGCAGTGCCGGGCTGTCAGGGGTGTGGTGGGAGCAGCTCGTTCCTTCCATACTTGGCACCTCTCGCGTCAATCCTGTGAGCGAGGAAAGTGCCTCACACGAGCTCTAGTGCCCACCTCTCCCTACAGGACAGTGCGGGGGGGCCAGGCTGGGCAGCATCAGTGGCCAGGGCTCCCTGCACCTGTGCAGAGGAAGGAGCCAGCAGCAGAGAGATTTAGGTGGAGCCAGAGATGAAGGGAAAGCCTGGGACAGTGGGAGATTCTGTGGCTCTGTGAGACTCTGGCTATGTCCACACGACAGCTTAGCTTGGTGTAAGTTGTGTCACTCCGGTGTGAGAATAAACCACCCTCCTGAGTGACAGAAAGTTACACGACCTAAGCGCCGGGTGACAGGCTGTGTGGGCGGGAGAGCCGCTGCTTGTGGGGCTGGAGTAATTAAGTTGATGGGAGAGTCTCTCTCTTCAGCTTAGAGCATCTGCACTAGCAGCGCTGCCGTGGTGCAGCTGCACAGCTGTGAGCTCTGTAGTGTAGCCGGGGCCTTAGTCTGGAAAGAAAAGGATTGAATTAACCCGGATCCGGAGAGTTTCCTACCTTGTATTTCCTGGCTGCCTCCTCCATGAGAAGCACCGAGTGAGATCTGTGCTCTGTGGATCTCCAACAAACCACACACATGGCTTCTCCGTCCTCTTCACAGAACAGATCCAGGGCTCTGTCGTGTCTCTCACACAGATTCCCTCCTCCTTCTTTGAAATCCAGGTGTTTGATTTTTTCCACTATATTTGCTAGTTGACAGTTGTTCTGGAAAGCCCCTGCCTGGATTTTGGATCTGCAGTTGGGGCAGCATAAAGGGCCATTGATCAGCTCGTCCCATGTCTCACAGTGCTGAGTGATGCAGGCTCGGCAGAAGTTGTGCCCACAGTGTGTGGTCACCGGGTCCGTCAGATATTCCAGGCAGATGGGACATTTGGTTTCCTCTTGGATTTCATGTACTGGAGTCGCTGAGGCCATGGCTGCTGGGATCTCTGCTCTTCTGTTCTATCTGCAAAGAAATGGTTTGGTTGATAATGGTAGCTGCCTGCCACCTCCCATCAGCTGGGCAGGTGCAGAATGAGATGAAGAAAAAGGAGAGGTAGGGAGGAGGAGCAGGAGAAAGATAAGAAAAGAAGGAAGCAGGCAAGGAACGGGAGCAGCAGGGTGTAAAGAAGCAAAAAGGGAATGAAAGGAAAACTTGGGAAGGAAACAAACAAACAAGAATACAAACTCTGGCTCTGTCTACACAGTACATGTCCACGTGATTGGTCAGGATTGAACTTGGATGGCTAGCCCACGCCTCCCCCTTGCTGCTGTAACCCCACTGCTATTGGTAGCGTGTTAACTCCAGCAGAGTCAGCACATGCACGTCTACGGAGCTGAGAATCACACCTCCCAGGTGCTGTGTAGACGTGCCCTCAGTCAGACTAGGGCATTCTGAACTCACAGTGAGGGTGTCCACAGCCACACGCTGACTTGCACTGAAACAACAAAAGATGGGAGCTAAACCCCACCAAGTTATTTCAGTGACAATGTGTGTGCAGAGGAGCCTTGGCTTGGCTGTGTCTTGCTGAACATCTAGCCACCTGCCTGGGACCAGCTGGTTACAGGGGCTCCCTGGGTTAAAGTCAGAGGTTACTAGTATGGGCTAGTGACAAGGCAAGAAAATGACAGCAACTCATTAACCCGGAGCAATTCTTGAGCTGATAGGTGATTTTATGGCAAATCTTCTAAGCTCTATGACTTTGCCGTCTCAAGGTTACAGCCCAGCCCATTCGCAATGCCAGTGCAGAGCTGGAGAGATTATTTTAGGTTTCAACTTTATACAACTCCACATACAGAACAGAAAGTAACAACCCTACTCACCCTCCCTCATCCCCACCCCAGCTGCCCCAGTTTCTTCCCATAGTTTTTTCTCATTAGGGCAATACTGAGCCCATAATCATGGTCTGGACTGATTTACAGCGGGGAGAGGAAGGGGGGAAATACGTGCCAGGGATCCATGTTTTGCTTTGTCTGGCTCTGGGGAGAGGAGTGTCAGCTCGGAGAGACGGGACAACGAGGGGTGTTCAGCACAGAAAGCTGGATATGCTAAAATCCTCAATCAGCAGCAACGTACTCCTGTGCACAGGCTCTTTGCTGAGGGACTCCTCAAACATGTTTCCCCCCCAATGCATTTGCTGCTGTAGGTAGATCCTGACTTGGGAAGTACCACGGCTCCTCTGACCTGAGCAGTTGGCCGGCATTTGGGTCTTTGCTAGGTTCTTCCACTGGGAGGAGAAATTGATGACAGGAGTCAGGTATTCCTTGGCTGCAATCGTTGTTATTTACAAACAATGTCCACACATTCCTGTGTCCTGAGCACAGGACAAACAAACAGCAGCAGGCAGTTTCCTTCCTCAGAAACCACATCTGCCTTTGCAGGGAATCCTGTGCCTGAAGCAAGCTCTGTCTCTGTTTCCTGCCAGGATCACACTCACGGCTGCATCTCTTGGCTTTCTGCTTCACGCACTGCACACAGCTGCCAGCTAATCCCTGGGCCCCTGTGTTTTCAGCTAGCTCCAGGGAAACCCCTCTTAGACCTGGTCTACACTTAAATGTAGATCAGCCTAATTACGTCACTCAGGTAATGCTGTGCCCTGAGTGCCATGGCTAGATCAACCTAACCCCCGGTGTAGACAGAGGAATTCTTCCATTCACCTAGCTACAGCCTCTCTGAAGGATGGATCAACCAGTGCGATGGAAAAAACACTTCCAGGGGGTCATGATGAGGTATCAGGGGTTCAGGAGAAAAGAGTCCTCCAGGGACATTCCCACTCCAACCCTGTCTCTCAAGGACGCAGCCTGAGCTGGGATCCTGGCCCCACCCAAAGCCAGGGGCGGATTCTCTCCCCAGGGACAGAGGCCGGCAGTAAAATGAAGATCAGGTCCTTCTTTCCAGCATCAAAAAATGTCACCTGCCCCTTTTCACAGTCCAGACACACCCGGATCCTGCAGGGGACCCAGCGAAGGTGCAGGGAGGTCCCAGGGAAGGTGAGAGCCCAGAACTGACCCAAACAACCCACAGCCCAGATCCCCCCCCATCCCAGGGCTAAGTCTGATCCATTCCTTCCACTTCACGGACTCTCTGGCCACCCCCACAGCCCAGTATCCTCCACCCCCACCTCCACCTCCCAGCAATGTCTCCCCGAGGTGAATCCCTCACAGCCCAGCACACAGCATCAAATCTCTCAGGGTTGTCGGGCAGATCCTGCCATCTGTCTGCCCATCTCACACTTCCCATCCTCAGACAGGATGAGCAGGGGATTTGCCGTGTCTGGGTCCAGAGTCACATTAGCTGGGGGGAGAGAGAATCAGAGTGTTAGGGGCAGAGCTCAGCCCTGGGTAGACAGGGATCATTTCTCACACTCCCCGACAGTCCTGTTCTGGCTGGGACACTCCTGGATCTCAGGGAGCTCCTGGACACCTGAGTGATTCTCCTGTTTCACTCCCAGAAATGGATCAGTAGAGAGAGATGGAGGAAAGAGACTGAATCTGCAGGCAGGGGAGTTGAGAGGAGGCTGGAAACTCATATACAGATTGACACAATCAGACTGGGTCTGAACAGGGACTTGGAATGGTTCTCTCATTACAAGAAGTAATTGTCACTGTTCACACCTTCTCACCTTCTAATCAATGCTTGTGAATAGAGCTCATCTACCCTAACTGAACTGACTTTGTTAGCACTTGCCCTCCGCATTGTTATATTTCTTACCCTTGGATGTATATATACACACCTCTTATCTGTGATGTCCACTTCATGAATCTGATGAAGTGGGTTACAGCCCACGAAAGCTTATGCCCGCAGAAATTTGTTAGTCTTTAAGGTGCTACAGGACTTTCGTTGTTTTTACTCCTGGGTTTGGTTCCTGACTCTGCTGCTCTTTTATGGTGAGCAAGGTGCTTGCTCAAGGCCTGCTCTACACTCCAAATTTAGATCAACGTAGCTACATGGTGCAGGGGCATGAAAAGTTCACACCTGAGTGCTGCAGCTACGCTAACCTAACCCTTGGTGTAGATGGAGGTAGGTAGATAGCCTGCGTCTGTCAGCCCAGCCACTGCCATGCAGGGGGGTGGATAACCTACAGTGAAGGAATATTCTGTCACTGTACGAACAGGAGCAAGGCTTCTGTGACACTATAGCACCCATAATGTAGACATGGCCTCAATTTCTCTGTCTTTAAAAACACACCAGCCTCTGGATTGTGGACTGTGCAGTGATTCTCACGAGTTCACTGGCCCCTCTAATATGTAATTAAAGTGGAATGGCTTCACCAAGAGAGACTGAAAGAGAATCACCTCAGAGTATCCCATAGCTTGGGGTTAGAGTACTTGTCTGAGAGGTTAGAACCCCCTGTTAAAATCCCTTCTCAGGTGCAGGCCAAATTCCCAGCTGGGGTCAGTCAGCCTAGACCCCTTCAAGTCAATGAGGCTTTGCTGATTTCCACAGGCTGCACATCTGGCCCAATGTTCAAAACCCAGCTCTCTGCCAGAGGGGGAGAAAGATTGAGCTGTGTGTCTCCCGCCCCTCAGAAGGGTGCGTTAACCTTTGAGCTCTGGCTACTCTGATGTGGGGAAACCTTCAGGATCTCCTCCTCAAGGTGTTACACTTTGGTCCTCTCCTTGGACCATTCCCTTGTTGTGGTGGAGAGGCTTGTGGGTCCCACTGACCGTCAGAACTATGTCGTCCCGAGTCTTGTACTCCTGGTCTGAGGTGAGGTTCCAGAGGAAGCTCAGTCCAAACTTCTCAACACCCTGAAAGTGGTACAGGCAAATCTGAGCACGTGTCAGTTCTCTGCAGCTGTGAAGTCAGATGAGGGGTGCTACAGGATGGAGACCTCTGATTGTGTCAGCCTTCCTGCCACCAGGTTCAGAGCTACTTCCTGGAAAGTTTTGTGAGGTTGCTGCCTACACACCGGCTCTCCCACATTTAGAGATTTCATGCCTTTACCCGCAAAACTCAGACTTGAGGCACCCCCATAATGGCCTGCCATCAGTTATTGGTAAGTGAAACGTGGTGGCCTGCCTTAGAGGAATTGCGAGGGAGGGTTTCCCTCTGATCTTTAGAAAAAGGCCCCAAAACAAAATAATTCTGTTGATCCTTGGGAGGACACGGATACAGCCTTGTGTTCAAAGGATTGATACTCAGACAGTAATCTCTGAAAATAACATTTTTTTATTTAATGCAGCAGTACTTCCTGGTACAAAATATATTAAAAGAAAAGTGTTAAAAGAACAAAACATAAATGTTATCAGTACAGTTATAGACATCAAAGTAGCCACTACTGCAATACTGTACAGCTGGAAATAGAGTTAAGTGGTGACATGGTACATGCAGTGATCAGTCACGTGTTGGATGCTGACAGCAAGTTCTTACTGAAACATTAAATCGATACACATAAAAACAACCGTCCATACACAAACATCCAACTTTATTGTCTCAGATACACACACTCATCATCCACAGCATGTGAACTGCCTGTTTAGTGACACAAGCCGGCCCCCATCCCTCCGCCCAGTGCTGCTCCTTCCATATGAGGCCCTGCCCCTGCCAGCCCCCTTGCTTGCCAGAGCTCCAGCCCCCTAAAGTGACCAGAGAAGCCCCACCCCAGTTGGCCCAGGCCACCCAACCCCCAGATGGCCTAAGTACCAGGCAGCCCCAGCCTTGGGGTGTTAAGCACCGGTCTACCCCAACGCCTGGGCACCAAGGGCCAGCCCTGCCTACTCCAGCACCAGTGCACTGGTCGCCCTCCAGTGCTGACTCAGGCTACCCCCGTCCGCCAGAGCACTATCCACCTCTCAGCACGGGAATGCTGGCCTGCCCCATCTCCAACCCACCTGTATCCCAGGCCAGCCAGGCCATCCCAGAAGTCCTAAGTACCGGCCCCAGCCAACCCAACAGATAAAGAGACCTACACCCCGGCCTACATCAACAGAGGGGCTGAGCAGCATGTGGACTGTGCTGGGTCTATGAGGGTGATACAGCAGGAAAAAATGGGACCACACCTCACTGTGAGAAAAGCATAGCCTCCCCGGCCTTACATACTCACCACCCCGATCACCGTGTGCTCTATTTCTTGTTTCTACTATGGTCATGTTCATTTCTCCGCAGTTTTCTTTTCCTTTAATTTGTCACGTTCTTTCTATTATGTCACAATTACTTCTCAGCTGTTGCCACTATCACTGCTCAGTTGCTGTCATGTCTTTGGCACTGCTTGCATTGATTACTATATCTCCTTCAACCACCTAACACACGACTCCCTTCCACAGTGATTTCACGCTCAGTCTTTTTTTCCCATCTTGCACTCTCTTCTCTGCCACCTCTCATTTTAACTGATTCTCCTATCACTGGTGCCTGTCAGCTCTCTGCCTTATATACAGGTTTTGGCTTTTCTGATTGGTCATTTCCACACTCCTGGTCATTAGCATACTTGTCTACCAATCATCTTTAAGTCTTCCCTGATTGGTTCATTCTAATGAACCAATCACAACTGCTAAACTTATTGTCAATCAAAGCTAGACCTGGCTGAGAAGCTACATCATGTTCTCCTGACCCCTCTGTGGACGTGCCCCTGGAACCGGGGAGCAGCGTCCGGGGTTTTCCCTCTCTGGGTCCTCCTCAGAGGGGGACCACCCCTCCCAGCTACCTCTCACCGGGAGCAGTCTTGTGCCCTTCTCAGGGCAAGCAGACTAGTGCCGGGCCCTCGGGCTGGGCTGTGAAGGCAAGCAGTCTAAGGCCAGGCCCTCGGGCCGGGCTGGCAAGGCAAGCAGGCCGCTCTCTAGAGCGGTATGGCGGGAAGGCTTCCTCAAGGTGGGTAGGGAAGAGGGGAGAGGGACGCAGGCCCGCCCATCTCCACTGCATCCCAGCCCAGGGCCCTGGCAGTGGCAACGGCGTTTGCCACGGGGTCAGCGGGGCTCTGGCTGCAACACGCCGCCCAGGTTGCCCCTGACTCAGCCACTAACTTGTGGCTATCCCTGGGCTTCTTCCTCCCCGAAACCCCCGGTACCTGCCTCTTCTGGGTTGCTGGGGCGCAATAGTCCTACTAGGCCCTCCTCATCCACAGGCGGCAGCTCGGGCAACTCCATGGGCTCCTCCTCGGAGGGCAGCTCTTCCAGGTCCTGGGGCCCCCAGGCCTCAGGCAGGGCCGGTAAGTTCTCGGGGTCCCAGGCTCTGTACTGCTCCGGCGGGTCCACTTCCGGCTCCCAGGCCACGGGTGCCTCAGGGGGGTTCTCCTCAGGCTCGCAGTCAGCGGGGAGCTCCGACAGGCCTTCTTCTGGATCCCAGGCCGTGGGGTCCTCTGCTGGGCCCTCCTCCAATTCCCAGGCCGTGGGGTCCTGGGGGGAGGCCTCCACGGATCCCCAGGCTGGGGTTAAGGCCTGCCGCTCCCTTTCAGCACGGCTCCCCAGCCCGGCCTTGGCTAGGAGCTCAGGAGGAGACACGTCCTTCCTCTCCGGCCGTCTCTCTTTCACTGAGCTCACCGGCCTGGCTTTTAAAGGCCTAGCTCTGCCCCCCCCCCTGCTTCCGGTCAGGTGGGGATACTGGGGCCTTTAAAAGCCTGGACCCACCCACCTGCTTCCCGTCAGGGCTTCCCCTGGGGGAGGGCTCTATCAGCCAGGGTGGGTCTGGCTCCCTCTCTGGGTCCTCCTCAGAGGGGCACCACCCCTCCCGGCTACATCCTCCCTTCATTTTTTGGAGTGAATTTTAGCTCACCTCAGTCTGCCTGTTTGCTATTGGCCAAGTTATGCCAAGTCCACCAGTTTAGTTTTCTCTGGCTGGGATTCCCTGCAACTGCCATCCTGTGATCTCTGACTGTAACCGCTGAAAGCTACCTTTATTATTGATTAACCCTTATAGCGACAAACAATTACAGGTTTATGTGCATCTTAACCTTGGGATTCATTGTCACCACTCCAATTATTACTCATTTAAATAAGTTTAATTTCGACCTTTCCTTTGCTTCAGCTAGTGGTGGCAGGGCCAAGTTCTTAGCCCTATATTCCTTACACAGAATACAGCACCTGAGAATCTCTGGTATCAGCAGAGGCCTCTGCCTAGGGTGTTCACATCTCCTTCCCCCCGGTAGACCTCATCCTCGTATCAAGGGATAGCCCCAGCCACTGCCGGCTTTGGATAAATAATGAAAATGATGGGAACAGACTGATTGGATCAGGGGTCTCCCCCCTCTCATGTGCGTGCCCTAATCAGGGACTACACAGACATTCTCTCTCTCTGGTCCACTGACTGTTCCACTGCAGATTAACACTTAATTAGTCATTGTCTGGAATGAGAAAGACCCTTTAGTCCTGCGGTTAGGGACCCCCTCTGAGAGGCGAGAAACCTCTGGGTCCAGCCCCCAGCTCCAGTCACTCTTTTATTATTGACCCCCAATGGACCAGCTGCAACTGGAGAGACTGAAGGATCCCACCCATAGACTATAGCACAGCTGAGTGGTTAGAGCACCCGCCTTTATAAAGAGTAAACTCCTTTTCAAATCATCTCTCCTCCACTGGCAAAGAGGGAGGCATTGAACCTGTTCCTGGACATCCCAGGCAAGTGTGCTACCACTGGGCTAATAGTTATATAGTGGGTAGAAACCCCTCAGGCAGCGGGTTCCCAGTCATGAATTGCTAAACAGAGATAGGCATCCCCCAGCAACCCAGATTTAGTGCTTATCTTCAAGAGAGGGGCAGGGTTTAGGACACACCTTGTTGTTAGCATCTACCAGGGACCAGTTTAGACGGTTCCCCATCTAGCATGCTGGCTCTTGTGAATTGCATTGTAAGGCACTTCTCTGTCTCTGTTCATTGTATAGGGAGACTAGGTGCTTGAGTCAGGCTTTGTGGATTGCAGTGTTGTTCTTGTGATATTCTAGGCACCTAAAATTTAAGTGTGGTGATGCTCAGTGTTACAAAGCCTAAGTCCCTTCATGGAGCCCCCCCCCCCCAGTCATTTCACTTAGAAGCTCCCAGAAAACAAAGTCACAGCCCTGGGGCTGACGGTGGGGTGTCTTCTTTCTCACCATTTACATTTCATTTAGAAACACCATTTAGAAATGGTGTTTTTCTCAATGCGAGAGCAAACACGAGGCAGTGATCTCATTCTACAGTTGTTGTGGAGATGAGTCAAGTGATACTTTCATCTCAGGTAGCTAATCAAGGTGACTGTTATCCCTCCTAACACCCTCCAACCACAGAATTCTTCTTGACCAGTTACACTGAGGTGAAACCATCACTTGCTTTGTCTATACACAGATTTTACAATGAGAGAGAGAAATCTACACCCCACTGTAGACAAATGCCCAGAGACTGTCTCTCAGATCTGGTCCCATCCCATCAACAACTCCCTGGAGCCCACAGCAATTGCTGATGGGCAGAAGAAACGTGAACAACGTATTTCATGTATCTTTAGCTACCTTTGAATAAATTCAATGCCTCTGGAAACAAAGAGGAGAATCAGCACCACATGTTCAGCCACCTCTCCACAGAGCACAGCTGACGAATGCCTGGTGTATTTGGCTATAGACAGCAGAAGAGACAGAGCACAGGCTGGATAGCAACTTATCACAGTAAAGCCTCAGCTCACATCATAGGGACATGCCGGTATATTCCCTGTTGGTGCTGGAGGTTCACAGCCAAGTAAGGAAGCAAATCCCACGATTCTACCCCCAACAATTGCAGCTGGGAAATTAACAAAACAAAAATAAATCAGAATTGTCTTGCAGGCTGTGATGTAATGTAATTTAATGTAAATACTTGTCAGACTGAGAAGGAGCTAAGAAGAAGATTCAATAACCCCAGCAACGGAAAAGAGACACAGATTTTGGGAACAGTTTTTTTTAATGACACTAAAATGGCAACAAAGTCAATGAAGTGACCTGTGCAATTAATGAGTTGCACTCTCATCTTCAGTGATGTTTTATAAATCTCTCTGTCCCTTTTCTCCTCCCTTTTCTTTCACATTGTTCACTTTTACTCACCATATTTCTAGCCCACATTTCCCATCCCTGTTTATTTCTGTTTCTCTTCCACTTTCCTCTGATCCCTGCCACAGATCATTCCCCACTCACGTTCTCCATTCTCTCCCTGAGTTTATCCCTTCCCCTCTATCTGCCTGTGGCTGGTTCCCCTCTTCAGAATGTTTTCCTCTCATTGTTTTCATAGCTATTTTACACCATTTCTCCAGAACTCTCTATTAATTTTGTTTTACTTTATCTTTCCCTTTTCGTTCCTCTATTTCCTCTGGTTCAACAAACCCTGGCCCCAGAGGCTCTGCAGCGTTGCCAACTGCAGAAGTTAAAAATCATGAGTCAGAACTGACATGAAGTTTCAAACCAATACAGACTGTCTTCTGGCTGATCCTGTGATTTTTGAACTCTCCCTGCCCAACCCCTGAGTGTGTGTGACAATTACTGTGGTGCCAGCCCTGCAGTGACAGAGGAAGGTGACTGTGGCCCTGCAGCAGGAGCTCTGGCTGGGAGCCCCAGTGAGATCTAACCCCACAGATTGTACAAACCCTCCCTGCCGCTGCGGAGCTTCCAGCTTCTCCACAACCCCCCAAACCCTCATTAATTAATGCTGGGTCCCGGCCACCCCCACGTCTGCCTGTCCCCAGCCCGGCTGTTAATTCTGCCCCTGCTCAGCCCTACATCTGCCCCTCTGCAGCTCCAAGGATTCTTCACCCTCCTCCCCCTCCCATCCCTGGTGCTGCAGGGAAGTGGGGGGAGTCTCCAGGGATCATAGAGATAGGGGACCACAGGGCTTGTTAGATGTGAATCCTCCAAGGTCATAGAGACTAGGGTGTGTGAGGCTAGAGAGGCTGATTTCTACCCCACCCCCCCATGTGTGGGACACAGGCTGAGCTGGGATCCCACCACCCAGAGCCAAGGGCGGATTCTCCCCCCCAGGGACAGAGGCCGGTGGGAAAGTGAAGATCGGGGCCTGGT
>VOCO01034270.1:0-12542 GCA_007922225.1 Emydura subglobosa
CGACACCATCCTACGGCTCTGGCTGGGTCCTGGCAGCTTCTAAAACACAGAACCCAGCGAGCACCACGGCAGGGCTCACAACCTATTTAAAAGGACATTTCCCAATTTCCCCACACACCGCGCTGCCAGACCAGCATGTCCCAAATCAGACTCTGCAGCCATGGATGAGTCCTGAACCCCAGACTCTCCAGTTACCAAGTGACAACCCACAAGTCCCTCCTGCTGCACTGGACACGTCTGATTAGGGCTTAGAGCTAAACCTCGTCTCGCGATGAGGATGTGAGGACATTTGCTGGCTTCTACATTCTGTGCCTTGGTGAAGCCCTTATGGTGACCCTCTCCACCCCGAGCTACTCAGGCTCTGTGGTTCTCTCCTGCTGTGGTTTCCAACCTGACAATTTAACCAGCTCTCTCTGTCTCCTGATGCTGAATCTCTGCCCTGAGACACACCCCCAGTCTCTGCACTTTTCTATCTGCCTCTTTCTCCCTCTCCATTATCTGACCTCTGACTTCACCTGCATAGTAATGATGATCTATGTTCACATCTGTACACCTTGCAAGTCCTTACACAGTCCCTACACCCGTCGGGAAGGCCCCCCCCACAGAAGCAGCATGACATGTCCTTAGTGTATCAGAGAACCAGGCCCCCCAGTATCCATTCCACTCAGGGTGCCCATGAGAAGTGTTGAGCCCTATTCACAGCTACTAGGGACAGTGTGTAACATTCACAGGTGAGCTCTGTGTGACAGACACTGCAACCACACTCGGTATTTTGGGGACTACTGAATGAACATTATGAATGTTCTGTGTATTTTTGTATCTGCCATATAAATAGTATCTGTATGTGCTATGTGTATCTGTGTGTGCTCAGGGCTGTAATCTATGCTGTGGGGGAGGAATATCCCATCTACTCCACTATCTATAAACCATGGGGGGTAATTACCTCTGGGACAGGTAACAGCTCCAGTGAAGTACCACCCCTAGGGAAAATTGCTTGAACTAGTTCAGACCGGGTCCCAGAAGCCAAAGAGAACAAAGATTTTTGGTATAAACCCTTGATTTAAACTGACCAGAAGCCTGGGTTCTTGGACTATAAACCAATGACCTGATAATCAACGGGGCGAACCCTTAAAGAAGGAACTGAGAGACTTTGGAATCTACCAGAGAGTCCCATGTGCCAGATGAGAATCTTTGTTATAAGCAGGACATGTCCAGACCGTCGATTCATTTGTTTTCTCTGTCAGGCTTTTGTCCTTTAATATTCTCTGCTTTTGAAGAGCCGTTTGGTTACTGGTAGCTGCTGGCACACACTGTTCACAGTCCTGGGAGGGAAAGCAAAGCGCAGGTGTACTGGACTTTAGTCAGGCCTCCTGGGAAAAGCACAGTGAACTGCAGGAGGCTGTGACCCTTCCATGCCTAGGGCAGCCACCTGAAAATGCCAAGGTCAGGGCAGGCTGTAAAAGGAGAGCAGATTCTCCCAGCACTGGTGGGTGGCACTGAAGCCAGACTTCCCAACCAGCTACAAACTATGCTTGTGATTCCCCACACTGGTTATCAAGAAGCCAGTACATAAATACACACAGCTTCCTTTACTGCATTCCAGTCTCCGGCTCCCAGTCAGCCACTAGGTCCAGTAAAGAGACCAGTTATTTAAACTCTATGCTCTTTACTAAAAAGGTTCTCTCTGACCCCAAGGTGTCAGCCACAGTATCAGATCAATATAAGTTTGGATCTTACCCAAAATACCACGCTGCAGCCAATCCTTTAGTAACTAAAACTAATGGTTTATTATAAAAAGAAAAAAGCAAACTATAAGAGAAATGTTAAAGGATTAAATCAATCAAATACATACAAATGATTTGAAAGTCCATATATATGAAGTTTTTAGAAGGATTGAGGAGTTTACAGGCTTGTATAGTCCCTCTGGGATACATCCAGTACTTGGATGGGTCTCAGTCCTTTGTTTCACAACTTCAGTTCAGTTCAGTTCAGTTATAGATGAGGTGATCCAGGGGTATATTGAAAGACTGAAACACGGACTAAAGACAAAATGGATCCTGGGCCTCTCCATTTTATGTCCTTTGGCTTTTTTCTATGGTGCTTGTGGAATTTCACAGGAACCAAAATGGAGTTCAGAGTCACATGAGCAAGTCCTGGTGGCTCATCAGGTATATCCCTGGCTTCTCCCCCTGGGCCCCTTGCACCTGTGAATCTCTCAATGGTCCATTAAGCAGGCTGATGTTCTGCAGCCATCCTGCCGGACATGTTACTGAGACACATCACAGTTTGAAATACAGATATATCAAACATATCCATAACACATGAATATAAACATCATCATCTTACTTAGCACATTATAGCCTTTCTAATAGTACCTGACACAGCATATCTCACATGAATTATTATGATTTTGACATACTGATGTTAAATAATTCAATAAATGTCCCCCCTCAATCCAGCCAGCGTGACAGGGGCTGCAATCCTAAAACCCCTGTGTGGAGGGAGAGGGTCGTGGGTTCCTGCCCATAGAGAGGTGATGGCTGGAGGCCTGAGGGGACAATCCTTGAGCAGACTATGGAGGATTCAGAGGTGCAGTTACCCCAAACCTGTGTCTCTCTGCACTCACAGACATGTCTGGGGCACTGCATGGGTACGTGGTGCTCATTTCTAATGCAGGGCGCTCTCTTACAGTGAGTCTTGCTGCTGAATTCATGCCAACCCCTCCCTGATTTAATTTCCATTTAACATTGCACATTTCACAGCACAGTTCACAGTGACAGGACCTGACCATCCAATCACTGCCTCTCTAGGTGGGGAGGCCGTCCTGCCCTGCCACCTCTCCCCCAGGATGAGCGCTGAGAGCATGGAGCTGAGATGGTTCCGATCCCGGTTCTCTGCAGTCGTGCACCTGTACCGTGATGGGCAGGATCTGTACGGAGAGGAGATGCCGGAATATCAAGGAAGAACTGAGCTCTTGAAAGACGACATCGCCAATGGGAGTGTTTCCTTGAGAATACGCGATATCCGGCCCTCAGACGATGGGCAGTACAAGTGTTTTTTTCAGTCCGGTGTCTTTTATGAAGAAGCTTTATTGGAACTGCAGGTAGCAGGTCAGTAACTTGTTCTGATGTTTTAATGTGTTAAATAGGGTAATAAGTGGAGTCAGGGGGTTCATGGTGAGATGACACTTGATTTTTCTCATTGTGGTAGGACAGTAGCTCTGGTCTGGTTAAGCGTGACTCTAGTTTACTGTTGAACAGCCAGTTTTTTCTAAGTGTGCTAAAATCCACACACGTTCAGACTGTCTTGCAAATGCTGTGACTCATTGGAGTCTGGGGTAGATTAATGGCCCAAATTTGAGGTCGTTTGAGCAAGGGGTTAATGAGATACACAAACACCTCTAAACAGTCAGGTGACATTAACACATTGTGGTTATTGTGACCCGTCCGTGCCTAGGGTAGCCACCTGAAAATACCAAGGTCAGGGCAGGCTGCAAAAGGAGAGCAGATTCTCCCAGCACTGGTGGGTGGCACTGAAGCCAGACTTCCCAACCAGCCACAAACTATGCTTGTGATTCCCCACACTGGTTATCAGGAAGCCAGTACATAAATACACACAGCTCCCTTTACTGCATTCCAGTCTCCGGCTCCCAGTCAGCCACTAGGTCCAGTAAAGAGACCAGTTATTTAAACTCTATGCTCTTTACTAAAAAGGTTCCCTCTGACCCCAAGGAGTCAGCCACAGTATCAGATCAATATAAGTTTGGATCTTACCCAAAATACCGCACTGCCAGCCAATCCTTTAGTAACTAAAACTAATAGTTTATTATAAAAAGAAAGAAAGAAACCATCAGAGAAATGTTAAAGGATTAAAGCCATTGGATACATACAAATGATTTGAAAGTCCATATACATAAAGTTTTTAGAAGGATTGAGGAGTTTACAGGCTTGTATAGTCCCTCTGGGATACATCTAGTACTTGGATGGGTCTCAGTCCATTGTTTCTCAGCTTCAGTTTAGTTGTAGATGAGCTGAGCCAGAGGTAGGTTGGTAGCTGAAGTTGAATCCCGACTGAAGAACAAAATGGATTCCCAGGCCTCTGCCTTATATAGCCTCTGGCCCCTGCCATGCTGTTTGTGGAATTTTACAGGAACCAAAATGGAGTTCAGAGTCACATGGGCAAGTCCTGGTGACTCATCAGGTATACCTCTGGCTTTTCCCCCTGGGTCCCTTGTATCTGTGAATGCCTCAATGGGCCATTAAGCAGGCTATTGTTCTGCTGTCACCCTGTCTAGGGTATGTCTCAGACAGCACAATTGGAAACACAGATATATTAAATATATCCATAACTTCCATTACACATATAACACATGAACATAAGTATTACCATCTTACTTAGCATATCATAGCCTTTCTAACAGTACCTGACATAGTATATCTTACATTAATTATTATGATTTTGACATACTGATGTCAAACAATATCATAAATGCTCCCTCCACAATCCAGCCAGTGTGACACCCCCAACGTGAGACTGGTGTAGAAGGAAGTAGTCAGAGCTCCCGAATACACCTCAGGGGCCTCCTGATCCAGCCATTGTGACAGTTATTATAACTTTTTTGTGTGGAGCCAAACAATGGCTCTGATCCTCCCCAAACTCACTAGCTGGGATTGATCTTGACTCGTGTCTGGCACCCACAGGGTAACGGTGGTTGATACACAGGGTGCTGTAGCCCAGAGCCTAGTCTAAGAGTGGGAGAACTGAGAAACTCTCCTCCAGGAAGGATAAAGTATGGAGGCCTGACACTTGAAGGTGGTGCCAGACAGACCAGAAAGTAGACAGAGGTGAAGCTAGTTCTGTAACCGTGACATGAGGTTTACGTCAGGTGTAGCAAACTCCTGGTCTACACTCAAACACTGAGCCTGCTCCACACAAAGCAAAGCAGACTTGCCAAATGTTATCACTCCTTCTCCTTTTCCCTGGGGAGTTCTTCTGAAACATTGCCTTCGCTTACCCGACCCTAGGCCCTGGAGATCACAGGCTTGTGTGCCACCAGACTGATGGCAATCCCCAGAGCTACCCCCATTTCCCAAATTTATGAGGGTTTTTCAATGGGGGTGTGTGTGGCTTCTGGTCTAATTGACCCCTGGGCAGTGGAGCTCCCAACTGTGACCAGAACAGTCAGTGGCAGGGATTGTGGGACAGCTGCTGGAGGACTGTTAGGGTCGACGTAAATAACACGGTGTCTTCACTCATTCTGCATCAATCTCTGTACATCAACCTCGGCTCAACATCGCGCAGGGAGGTGATGTTACTATGTTGGCATCATGGGGCCCTTACATTGGTGGGAGACAAATTTAAGTGTAAACTGATGCACAACCAGATCAATGCAAAGCGGAGTATGTTGACCTGCCATTGTAGTGTAGACCAGACCTGAGTGTTTCCTGGCTCTCAGAGGTGTTTATTTTCTGCTGCTACCTTCTGTGCTCTGGAAAAGTAGGAGACACTGTCAAGCAGCCTGAATTCCCTGTAATAAAGATTTTTGTTAGTGAATTAATATAAGCCTTGTCTATACCTACATCTGCTCTGGTTTCCATGAATTGGTGCAAACCTTTGTGTGGACACAACCCTTCAATGGGTTAGGAAATGGCTTATCTTGATTTATCTTGACTTAAGAGTGCCCATCCAGGAGTTTGCTCTGGTTTAATTACACAAGTTTAGTTCAACTGGAACCAGTTCATGAGCAGAACGGCCCCGGACATTAACATTAATTCTACTGTGTTTCAGACAGGAATCTGGCTGGATTAACTGACCAGCCCACACCCGTGGACCCACATTCAATTATTATTTTAACAGGAAATGGCTTTCGATAATAGTGTAATAAAATGTTTGGCTCATTATGGGACACTGTAGGATCATCACAAGTTCATTTATTTCTTCTGCAGGTTTGGGATCTGATCCTGCCATCTCAGTGGAGGGACATCAGTTCGGAGGGATCCGGGTTATGTGTCGATCATTCGGATGGTACCCAGAGCCCGAGGTGCTGTGGAGAGATCTCCAGGGGCAGCTCTTACCATCAGCCTCTGAAAACATATCCCAAGAGGGCAATGGCCTGTTCCATACAGAGGCTGCCATTGTTCTAACAGAGGAGTCCAACCGGAAAGTGTCCTGCTGTGTCAGGAACCCCCGACTGAACCAGGAGAGGGAGTCAGTGATTTCCATAGCAGGTCAGTGCCCGTCCAAGCCGCACGTGGCTAGACTGAAGCGCTGCACACGTAGGTGGAGAGTATTTATCATTGTGTCTCCTATTTATTGGCTTGAACCTTCAAAGTGCTGAGAACTTCTTGGAAAGTCCTGAGCAGCCTCAGTGCTCTGTGCCTCCAATAGGAGCTGAGGGTGTTCAGCACCATGCAGGCTGGGACGCCATTGCCCAGCTTTTCAGAACAGTTCAGCACTTTCAGTGCATGGCAACAGGGTCCACACAGCCAGTGAGTGCGCAGCAGACTGGTGCGAGGTGGATTTACTTCCCAGCTTGCTGCACGTTAACTGTTCCTATAAACGATCCAATGTAAAGCAAGGTGCGGAGAACTGTGCCCGCTGCCTTAGGGAGCAGCCCCTCTCCATTGTGGGGTCTTGTGTGTTAAGGGTCTGGATTCTGAGAAACAAAGTTGTGTTACGCTACAACCTCCCAGCAAGAATATTTGTGTTTGTCGCTAACTTCTCTGTGTGTGAGCTGTCCATACCACAGTTCTCAGTGTGGGGTGCGGGAGAGAATTCTCCTTTGTTCTCAGGGAGAGTTGCTCCGTGCTGAGTACTTATGAAAGTCTGGCTAATAAGTCACTTTCCTGGACAGCACAAGGGAGCCCTGGCTATGGTCTGAGCACTGCTACTTAGATGACATCTGAAAATACCACATCAGAGTGAGAGCTGCACTGTGAGCCCAATCCTGCAGTTCAGACTCTGACTAAACTCCCATCACCTTAAATGAGAGCGTTGCCAAAATCAGAGCTGAGGATCAGGCTGTAACTTGTATTTAAATGCACAGAAAGCAGTAAATGCAGAGCTCCACAGCCCAACCGCAAAACCCTCGTCGCCATGGGGAATGTACACTGTGGTCTTTCACTTCACAGTCACACAGTGGGCCTGATCCTGCCTTCCCTGTATAAGCAGGTCAATGGGAGTGCTAGCAATAAAGGATCAGGACCAAAATATTAAGAAACAAAGTCTTATCTAAGAGCAGTTTGATTTTTGGAAAAAAAAGTTCAGGTTTTATGTATTATGATTTACCAATTTACTCTGTTAATACAGAATGACTATTTCATCACGGCAGTAATAAGAATGTTGCATTTTTAAGCACCATTCATCTGACATCTCAAAGTGCTGCACTGCTGATTAGCCTGTGGGATGCCCAGTGTTACCTGACGGGTATGTTCAAGGCACACACAGTGAGAGTGTAAAACAAAACACAAATACTCTCCCTGGCAGGCTGCAATGTAACACTGCTTTACGTCTGAGAATCCAGAACTCCAACACATCACAGCCAAATCTATATAGACAGAGAGAGAAACAAAGCAGACTGCTCCTTAAGGCAGAGAGGCAGAACCAAACCATCCTGCTCCAGGCTGGCTCTATGCAGACTGACTGCAGAGGATCCACATACAGAGCCCCCAAGCCTGCAAGCAGGCCCAGCAATCCCCTCAGGATTTAAAGTGACAACGTGTAATTTTTGCACAGTTTCAATACACCACACTGACCACTTAGCAAAGGACTCTTTAGTCAGCCATTGCTCCAGGGCCCAGGCAACAGGAATCTGGAAGTGTTTTTACTCTGAATCTCCAGGCTGAAGTTTTGTTTTTATTAAAATCCTGCGTTAACATATTTTGGGCCAGACTCTTTAGTGAACTTGAACTCCTCTGAGCCCAGGAGAGTCGGGGTGTCAGGAAGCTGGTTACAACTGGAGCCCTATGTACAAAATACAAAATTTGTATCCGCATCCGATCTGCGACCCGCAAACATGGTCCGCGGATATAAAGCAGATATCCACAGATTTGCTGGGCTCTCGTTACAAGTATCTGATTCTGAGGGCCAGTCTGTACTGGCTGCAGCCCTGACAAGATAGAGCAGCCTAGGGAATGCTTGAATGTAGCACAACAAAGCTCCACTCTACCCCCTCCTTACCTCTAACACGCCCCCTCTCATTAATATTCGGTCCAGGCTAAAGCTTGGACATTCATTGGCTTAATAATAAAGTACAAAGAAGCCAAATCTTCCCTGTGAGATTCTTTAACTAGTCACAGTGTCACCATTGTCCCAGTGCCCTGTCTTCATTCTGCACCTTTGCTCCCAAGTCAACGGCACTTTCTCTTGCAGAGCTGTTTTTCCCGAGGCTCAATCCCTGGATGGTGGCTCTGAGTGTGATCCTGGCTCTCCTGGCTGGTCTCATTCCCCTGGCCAGTTACTGCTTCTGGAAGCAACACCGAGTGAAAGGTAAAGTGACAAGAGGGGAGAAATTAAACACACACATAACAAGCTATAAATCTGCAGAAGGGTCAGGGTGTTTCAAGTTCTTCAGTCTGTGGAAAGTTATTGGGAGCCCCAGGATGGATGTCAGGGTGGGAGGTGCCTGCACATCACCCTGTCACACAAGGGGGTGCTCTGGAGCTGGGTTCCTCCAATACCTATGTAAACAAGTCCTGACTTACACCAGGGGTTGCTTTAGCATGCAGGGTACCAAGCAACACTAGCTCTCATGTGCCTCTGGGGCTGCAGGTTCTGAGCACAGAATTCCACTTTAGATCCTGGAGCACAATTTTTTTAATCAGAGGGTGGCACACTTCTTTGCTTATATAGGCTGGGCCCCTCATCCCCACATTGGTTAGAAGCCTGTTGATTTTGCTGAAAATCAGAAAAAAGGGTAAACTTGATTTCCACTAAAATCAGACTTGTTCAGTCTTCTTATTTTCGCCAAGATCACTAGGGTTGTGCCCAATGACACCTAGAGCACAAGGCCCAGAAATGTTGGAATTGACCGAATACAAGTTTTCAAAAGCTATTGCATTACAGCCAAACAGAAACGCTGTTGAGTTGAGTGTATGGCCTTGCTTTGTTTGGCCAGTCATAACAGTGGATTTTCATGAGAGCCTTAACTTGAAGGGAACCAATTTTATTTGGGGATTATTATCTAGATCCAGAAACAGACCTTTAAATGTATATTCACTAGGGCCCCAATTCAGCAGGGAAGTGAAGCACATGCTGAACTTTCAGCCCAGGAGTCAATCCAGCCCTGTTCAGCACGTGCTATGTGTTTTGCTGAAGCAGGCTCCAAGACAGAAGCTTTTAAGAACACAGGAGTCCAGAGCAAATGAGATGAGTCTGTCTAGTCTGGAATCCTGTCTCTGACAGAGGCCCTAGTCTCTGATCCATGACAGTCTTACCTCTCATAATACGGTGACTGAGTTTCCTTATAACCTCGTGTGAGGAACTTTATCAAAGGCTTTTGAAAGTCCACAGAAACCGTTGGCTCACCCACCTTGTCTAATATTCTTGGACCAACCCAGCTCCACCAACACTGCAAACACATAAACTGTGTCAGTGGGTTCTCCTTTGTCCACTATTTTATTGACGTGCTCAGAAAATTCAGATAGATTTAGGGAGACACCATTTTCCCTTTGCAGAAGCTGTTCTGGTTAGACCTTAGCATAGCATGACCATGGAGCTCTTTTACAATCCTATTTTAGTTCTTGTTTCACCCAGTTCAGCAGGTACTGACAGAGAGCTCACTAGCCTGTAATTCTCAGGATTACCCCTATCAGATTTTCAAGATGGGCACAACATTCCCAGCTCTCTGATTCTCCAGAATAGTAGCTGATTTTAATGAGATGCACATTTGTATTAGCAGCTCAGCTCTATCGCTCTGACATAATTTCAGATCTCCTGGACATTTGCCATCAGGCAGGGATCCCTCAGCTCCTGGTGACTTCTGGCTCTTTAATTTACCTGTTTGTTCCAAAATCTCCCCTTCACACTGCAATCCCTGATCTTTATTTCCTGAAAAGAGCCTCTCCAGGGCAGGTCTCTCCCCAGCACCCTCTATGGTGAAACCCGATGCAAGGAATCAGTTTCTCAGCATTGTCCTTACCCTCCCCAATTGCTCTTTTTATCCCCTGCTGATCCAGGGGACTCATCAATTCTCTCACACGAATCCTGATTCTGATAGACTGAAATTTCTTGGTATTCATTTCATATCTGGCTGTTAATTCTTCAAATTAAATTTTACCCTATTAATTCCCATCACACACTTCACCTGATGCACTGTACACTCCTTTCTCCTGACTCGCAGGGTTAATATTTGCCATTGGCTGAGGGATCCCTGTTTGGCTCTAACAACCTCTTGCACCTGGCCAGGTGGCCGGGTGGGGTTACTGTATTTCTCCCCTTGCTGATGCCTTTGTTGCCCAGAGGTTGTCAGGCCCTGGTTGCTGAGGTAGCCTCCAGGCCGAGTCTAAAGATTTTAACTTCCCTTTTTAAGACCTTTTTGACTCACTTTCCTTCTGCAAAATAGTGTGATATTGACACATTTCTCTTTGTTTTATTTTTAGAGAAACTTCTGGCTGAGCTCAGTAAGTTCCATTCTCCCCAGTCTCACCCTTCTTTGATATTGTCTATTCTTCAGCGTGTCTGTGTTCAGGGGCTTTCTCACCCCTCTGTCTGTGCTTGGTTGCAGGGTGGAGAATCGCCCAGCTCTACGCAGGTACTGTACATCCCGCTGATATTTTATCCTTTGTGAGACCCCCACCTCCACCTGGGGGCTCTCTGCTCCCATCCCTGCACAAAGCATTTTCCTATCACATTCAATAGGCTAGAAGCAGCAATGTCACTGGGGCAGATGGAAAGGGGCAGAAGACACCCAGGTTTATTGCAGGGCAGGGACACGCCCCCTGTGGGAAAGGGCTGATTGGTGAGGAAACACTATAGAATCATAGAATATTAGAGTTGGAAGGGACCTCAGGAGGTCATCTAGTCCAACCCCCTGCTCAAAGCAGGACTAACCTCAGCTATATCATCCAGCCAGGGCTTTGTCAAGCCTCAGTTTAAAAATCTCTAAGGATGGAGATTCCACCACCTCCCTAGGTAACCCATTCCAGTGCTTCACCACCCTCCTAGTGAAAAACTTTTCCCTAATGTCCAACCTAGACCTCCCCCCCGTAACTTGAGACCATTGCTCCTTGTTCTGTCATCCGCCACCACCGAGAACAGCCTAGCCCCATCCTCCCTGGAACTCCCTTTCAGGTACTTAAAGGCTGCTATCAAATCCCCCCTCTTTCTTCTCTTTTGCAGACTAAACAAGCCCAGTTCCCTTAGCCTCTCCTCATAAGTCCTGTGCTCCAGCCCCCTAATCATTTTTGTTGCCCTCCGCTGGACTCTCTCCAACTTGTCCACATCCTTTTTGTAGTGGGGGGCCCAAAACTGGACACAATATTCTAAATGCGGCCTCACAATGCCGAATAGAGGGGAATAATCACTTCCCGCGACCTGCTGGCAATGTCTCTCCTAATGCAGCCCAATATGCTATTAGCCTTCTTGACAACCAGGGCACACTGCTGACTCATATCCAGCTTTTTATCCACTGTTACCCCCAGGTCCTTTTCTGCAGAACTGCTGCCTAGCTCGTCGGTCCCCAGTACCTCAGCTTTCTCCACATCCTCTGTCACTAGGTCGCCTCCCTCATTCTCTAAGGGGCCCACACTTTCCCTAATACTGACCCCTGCTGTCAGCTGTCCAGGGCGGTAGCTGAGTCTGCAGGACGGACATTCTCACCTGTCCATAATTTGCACTGAACTGCCCAGCTCTCTCTTCCCAGACCCAGGATTTCCATGCTCAGATCGGGCTCTAGCCCACAATTTCCAACTAGCATAACATGACCAGACAAGAGCTGTCCTGTGTCTCCATGGGTTTGGAGTGAGGAAGGCCCTTGTTATCAAATTTGCCCATCACCATGGGGTAGGCTCATTTATTAGGTTACCTTCCTGGAAGGGGGTGTGATTCTAGGGGTGTGGTTATGTTTATTCTCCTGGAAGGGGTGTGATTCAAGGTGTGTGATTCTATTAATGTACTGCTTGTGTTACTTGTGTGTTCATATGGCTATAAGTCCCCTCCCAATGGAGTTATCCTACAGGACCTAAGGTTTCCAGGGCTGGGCTCCTCCAGCACCAGATTCAAATAACCCCCACAGATACACACACACGTTCCAGATTAACCGAGTGTGTCTGAGCGGATTGGGCTGTCAGCACTCTCAGCTGATCCCTTATGTGTCCCTGAACTCAGCAGGCTGGGTGACACCACACTTTCAGTGGCCACCCTTATGTGCCCCTTTGCCACGCACCAGAATAGAGCACACTTCTTGAGCAGGCTGGGTCCAAACAGCACTTTTTGGCTCCCCCCCCTTATTTGCCCCTGGACTCCGTAGGCTAGGCAGAGCAGCACTTCTCAGCTGTACCCTTCATATGCCCCTTTACACCACAATTGTTCTAGCAGTAACCCCC
>VOCO01034300.1:0-14261 GCA_007922225.1 Emydura subglobosa
CCACTCCGTCCAGTCCCCCCAGCCAGGGTTTTGCTCTTCCCTTGGCTTGGCAAAGGAGAAGCACACCATCCCCCCGTGGCACATTGTCTACACTTGGCCCGGGTTCACAAAGATCTTCTCTCTTCAGCCCCATGTGCACAGTAGAGGTGAGATGCAGCCAGCTCTGGGGTGGGGCATCAGGGTGACAGCCACGGAGATGGCTCGCCTGGAGCTGAGGGGCGGGGTGTGTCTGTGCTTCTGCCTGCTGGGAGGAATGGACCCCGCTCAGAGTGTGAAGAGACTGAGAGAGCCCTGCACCTACTAGAAGGCAGAGCACGGCCTTAGTACTGCCAGCCCCTGGCCGGGATTCCCCATGTGCCCTGGGGGCTGGTGCTGGGGTTTTCAGTGTGGCCTCATCTTGATGTACACCAAGTCCTGTTTTTGCAGGTGGGGCTGTGCTTGTGGGAAGGGCAATGTGGGAGACTTTGAGTAGTTAGGGGGAGGCTCTCCCTGGCACTCCCCTGGGTGACCCCAGAACATTCACCGATCAAATCCTCACACCCTGGTTGAGAGAGATGTCTGGTTCCTCACCTCTTGAGTAGAGGGGTGGAGTAAGCACTGCTAGAGAGCTAAGAGCTATAAACTAAGACTACTAATAAGACTATAAAATGAAGAAGGAAAATCTTAACACAAACTAAAGAAACTTCAAGCAGGAGTAGATGACGATCGCCCCAAATAGTACCATCTTCCCCTTCTTATACCCCAAGAATATGGGTCCTCCTTCTAAGTCCATACTTGGATTTTCCATCCCCAAATTATTGGGGTATGCATACTCTATAGGCCGGTAGGTTCATGAATATTAAGGATATCCATGACATTTTACTTCCCATTTCAAAGATTCCATGACTTCACCTATGTGGGTTTTGTGGTGTACTAGATTAGGCCTGACATCATTACTTTCAACACTTGTCTAGGCCAAAGGTCCCGAGTATGTCTGCTAACTGCTAACTCATTTAGGACAAACATGACCACATATGTCTTGTTTTTGTTATACCGTCAACACTTTCAACACTAGTTCCCGAATCTGTGTATAATAATTACGTAGCTGTCATACAGGATATGTCCTGTAAGGTACCTTGCATTACAGCAAAAGATATATAAATGTATAACTCTATTATAATCACACAATCATACTTAAATCTATAAGAAAATATATATATATCTATATAATACAAGCAAGCAGGCTAGTTTTATAGGCTACAATATCTGGGGATGGAAAGGAAATTTCCCCCAGGGCAGATTGGCAGAGACCCTGGGGGATTTTCACCTTCCTCTGCAGCATGTGGCATGGGTCACTTGCTGGTGGATTTTCTGAACCTTGAAGTCATGATTTGAGGACTTCAATAACTCAGTCAGAGGTCAGAGGTCTATTGCTGGAGTGAGTGGGTGCGTTTCTGTGGCCTATGTTATGCAGGAGGTCAGACTAAATGATCATAATGATTCCTTTTGACCTTAAAGTCTATGAGAATCTGAAATGGAGTAGATAAATCTGACCAAGATTACAACAGACAAGATCCATTCCTGGGCTGAAGAAGCCAAAATATATAACTCAGTTAAAAGACCTGGGCTCAGGACACACTTACCGGGAAATTGGGTGTCAGTCGGCGGGAGTAGCTTGTATAACTGCCGTCGACTTCCTACTGTCCCTTTAGTGCACTGTATCCACTGCGCCGTGCCAATGGGAAATGTTTTACCCCGATACAGCGCAACGCCTTTTGAGGAGGTGGTTTAATTGAATGCACTTCCGGATCGATTGAACAGGTCTTCACTGCTGCCCAATCAACCCGGCAAGATCGATCTGAAGGTGGCAAATTTGCTGCCGTCAGTGTGTTCATACCCCTGATCATTGACCTGTCCATGGTGATTCTCTATGTAGCATTTTAATATTTTGACTCATATTTCCCTTATAATGAAAGAAAAACAAATGAAAGCATCTCACTTATTTGTTGTTTATCTATCTTTCTTTTTTTTTCAGTTGGTGCACTCTCCCATTATCTGCAGAGATGTGCATTCATTTTCAGACAGCTGCAGTGGCAACAGAGAAGTCAACACTGACCAACGGTCAACAGGGAAAACAAGATGACACGCACGACTCAAACATAATATCTTTCCTCTATTCTGCTAATAGCAATCCACCAACTCAAAAGAGAGACTACTTCAGCAAGCATTTAGCAGATGGCATATCGGTTTTGCTCCCCCACTCCGGGAAGGATGTGCACAAATTGGAGAGAGCCAACAGAGGGCAATGAAAATGATTAGGGGGCTGGAGCACAAGACTTATGAGGAGAGGCTGAGGGAACTGGGCTTGTTTAGTCTGAAGAAGAGAAGAATGGGGGGGGGATTTGATAGCAGCCTTCAACTACCTGAAACGGGGTTCCAGGGAGGATGTAGCTAGGCTGTTCTCAGTGGTAATAGATGACAGAACTAGGGGCAATGGTCTCAAGTTGTAGTGGGGGAGGTCTAAGTTGGACATTAGGAAAAACGTTTTCACTAGGAGGGTGGTGAAGCACTGGAATGGGTTACCTAGGGAGGTGGTGGAGTCTCCATCTTTAGAGGTTTTTAAGGCCCCACTTGACAAAAGGCCCTGGCTGGGATGATTTAGTTGGGGTTGGTCCTGCTTTGAGCAGGGGGTTGGACTAACTGACCTCCTGGGTCCCTTCCAACCCTCATCTTCTCCAATTCTATGAAAATCTCAGCTGTAATATTGAAACCATCGGGGCACTCAGGGAACCTCTTTCACTTTCTGGCTTGCTGGCATCAGTTTTTGTTCTGATACAGATAGATCTTTGAGACAAGGAGCAGGGACACCTTAGTTGATGCCTACAGACATGGTGGGACACAAGGAGGCCTTGCTTAGGGCTGCATTTGCTTTTTGTGGTTATCTGACAATTTTAGAAGGAGGTCACTAGAAAGGGGGCCGAATTGAATTCAAGTGGGCTTTAGGGTGAAAAGTTTCAAAAGCGTGCAAGTGACGTATTGCTGAAAGTTGATGAGACTCTTAAATCACTTATGGCCAAATTCTTTAAAATATTTAGGTGCAAAAGAACAGATTTGTAAAGGTATTTAGGCACCCTGTGGGATTTTGAAAAAGCATCATCTGCTCCAGGCCCCTAATAATTTTTGTTGCCCTCTGCTAGACTGTCTCCAATTTTTCCCCATCCTTCCTGTGGTGGGGGGCCCAAAACTGGACACAAAACTGGCAGAGGACAGAACAAGGAGCAATGGTCTCAAGTTGCAGTGGGGGAGGTCTGTGACTGTAACACTCTGCTAAGTGCAGCAGAGGCAAGGGGATAGACTGTACCAAGTGCTGTCTCAGGCTCTGGCAGCTGATCAGAGAAGAGGCAATGAAGAGTTTGTCCATCATGTGTAAAGTGCTTGACGTTAAAGATGCTGGTGTTTCTACACATCTGATCACAGATCTGCAGTGACAGATCCCCAGCGTGAAGCAACACTGATCAGTGGCATTTGAAATACGTTAATTTCATTGACTCTCACTTAGGATAAAAATAATAATCAGTTAAAAAGCCCTGCTTCATTGTATGCTCATTAAAATAATTTCCGTTAGCAACACTAAAAAGAAATCTCTTCGACTGGCCATGCAGCACCCGTGGCTCTATAGGGATTTACAGGAGGACACACAGGTTGTTATAACTTCTCGTGTCTTAATCTGCACTCTGAGAAATGTTACGCTTCGCGAGACCTGGGCAGTGCCTGGAGATCTGACAAACCTCTCAAAATATTAAGGGTCAGCAGCAAAAACAAAGTTACTTGTCGTATGAATAGGTCCCATGACAGGCCATTAGAATGGAAACGTTGTTGGGAAATGCAGGTCTCGGTGGCAGTCCCACTGGGACTGATTAGGAAAGAAAGTCGGAGGCATGGATTAAAGTGAGACAAAGGAAAGGGAAGGTTTGTTCCTATGTCAAGTAGGCACCTGATGTGTAAAGGGAAAGGAGTCACACCAGTTATGCCAGCTGCTGTGAAAGGCGATCCTTCATTCATAAATTTCACCAAATCCCCTCATCAGGTTTGGAAAATTTTAACCTTCGTTCCAGTGGGCCAGATCCCCGGCTGGCACAAATCAGCCTTTGCGCCAGTGCAGTCAGTGGGGTCATATCCCCAGGTGGTGTAAATCAGCTGTAGCTACACTGGAGCCAATGGGCCAAACACCAGCTAATATCAACCAGGCATAGCAACACTGGAGTAAATGATCCAGAGTCCCCACTGGTGTAAATTAACTGTAGCTACATTGGAGTGAATGGGTCAGATCCACAGCTGGTGTAAATCAGCCATAGCATCACTGCAGCCTATAGGCCAAACCCCGGCATAGTACCCTTGGAGTAAATGGTCCAGATCTGCAACTGGTGTAAATCAGCCGCAGCTCCATTTGAGTCACTGAGGCAGATCGCCAGCTGGTGTAAATTGGCTGGAGCTCCATTGAAGTCCATGGGCCAGATTCCCAGCTGGTGTAAATGAACCATAGATCCACTGGAGTCAATGACCTACTCAGCTGGTGTAAATGGGAAAAGTCATGGATTCCTAGATTCCAAGGCCAGAAGGGACCATTAGATCATCTAGTCTGAGCTCCTCTATAACAGAGGCCATTCAACGTCACCCAAGTGCCCCTGTGCTGAGACTTTAGTTAGACTAAAACTTAACAGTTCTCAGGAGACTTTAATGCTTCCTGGGGTACCCAGGACAATGAGGTACCTCTCTGCCACCTGCCCTGAGCGTGTCTCTACCAGCTGGGGGTCAGCTCCCCGACTCCACGAGCCATGGGCAACACAGGCCACTCGTCCCTCAGCCTACCCAGGCTCTGCTGTCCCGTGATAGGCACCCTCCAAGCATCTCCCAGCCACTGGTGCACTGTGCGTGTGCTGTATTCACAGGTTCCTTGCTCCCAAATGAAAACACTGCAGCTTCCTCATTACACCTTAGCTCAATCCCTCTGCTGAAAACAGAGCACTGAGTCATAGTGAACACAAATAAACATTTGTTTAACAAAGCATAGAGATATGACACCGAGTAGAAATATTGGAAACATACAGTTACATATGAAATAAAATCACAACCCACATTCTAGACCCTAGACTTACTTAACAAGACACTCTCATCTGTAACAAAGTATTGCCCACCAGGTAGGCTGTGGTCACTTTGTCATGAGAAAGCTTGCCCCTCGATGAAAGACACCATTCATTCTCCTCATAGACCAGACTAATTCTTTGATCTTCGTCATAGTCTGCAGAAGAGAAGAGTGAGGGGGGAATTGATAGCAGCCTCCAACTACCTGAAAGGGGGTTCCAGGGAGGATGGAGCTAGGCTGTTTTCAGTGGTAGTAGATGACAGAACTAGGAGCAATGGTCTCAAGTTGCAGTGGGGGAGGTCTAGGTTGGATATTAAGAAACACTCTTTCACTAGGAGGGTGGTGAAGCACTGGAATGGATTACCTAGGAAGGTGGGGGAATCTCCGTCCTTTGAGGTTTTCAAAGCCCAGCTTGACAAAGCCCTGGCTGGCATGATTTAGTCAGGGTTGGTCCTGTTTAGAGCAGGGGGTGCGACTAGATGACCTCCCGAGGTCCCTTCCAACCTTCATCTTCTATGATTCTATGAACAAGCCACTCTGCTGCTGATGCTGCATATTTTGCCCTCTCTTGTCAATGTTGTCGTCTTCATTAGCTCTCTAGGGAAATAGACTTGTACTGTGAGGCATACAGTAGACAATGAACAAACGTAAAGGCCAGAACAGAGCCTGTGAAAGGAATGTCACTTGTCCTTGGTCTGCCTTGAACATCAAGGCTTTAAGAACATTTCCAATATAGACTTTTTAAGAAATGTTAAGAACTTTAAGAATAATTCCCAATATAGCTCCTTTGCTTCTTAAGTATTACCAGTGCAGTATTACCAGTGCAGTACTGGCTCACTGTAGAGACCTTATGTGTCAACCTTTTGTGAATTATTGCCTGTATACTGACTCAGGCTATCCCTGTAAAAATTATATGCCCCCCAGTGCTTTCAGCCCCTTGGCATGAAGGTTCTTGGGTGACTAAACTACGTGGCCAAGGCAGTGAACAGCAAAGACCAAGTTGCCCTCCAGTGCCCGAGGCCCCTGAGATGGGAGGGAATTGATTAGGTCAGATGTGCCCAGATGATCCCAGCCGGCGATCCACACCCAATGTGGCAGAGATGGAGAAAACTCCCACAGGCCCATTCCTGTTTGACCTCAGGGAAAACTCCTTCCCCACCCCAAATCTGGAGATCAGTTTGACCCTGAGAAAATGAGCAAAACATGGCATCTAGAAAGAGGCTTCTCTGGAACAAGCTGCCTAGGGATGCCATGGGATCTTCTTGGCTGGAGGTTTCCAAAAAGAGGCTGGCTAGCCATCTGTCTTGGATGGTTTAGGCACAACAAATCTTGAATCTTTGCGGAAAGGTTAGATTTAATGACCCTTGAGGTCCCTTTTAACCCTATGGTTCTATAATTCTCTGTACAGCCTCAGAGCTATGCTCCACCCTGTTTCCATCTGTGGTCAATCTCTGATTCTTCAGAGTAAGGCAAGCAAACAACATCCCAGAACACCTCTGAACTACTGTGCAGTGGGGGAGAGGAAAAATTGTGCTTGGCCCCTTCAGGCAACTGGCTGAGGCCACGAAACCTGAGAGTGAATTAGAGTTATCTGCTTAATACAGCACGGCAAAGAATTGTGAACGTGCTGAGGGCAATTCAGAGCTTCCTATGTTGTTCATGACTCGTGAAGGAAGAGGACGAATGGGGGACTCAGACTCACAGACCCCCAATGTCAGACGGGATCTTTGTGACCATCCGGCCCGATCCTCGCACACACCAGCCATTGACTTTCTCCCAGAAGCTGGACTGAAAAAAAATCCCTCCTACTTTCTGTTTTACCTCAGTTTTTATAATGTAGCTTAACCAGTCATTTCTTTAACAATATTACAAGATGATTCTTTAACCATTCATAACATATTGTAACACAATTCTTTAACCAGGTATGTCCAACCACCTTAACTGATCACACTCAGTTATGCAACAGACAGAAACAATCAAAGAACCAGACAGAAATCATTCCAAATAGATCATAGAGAATTGGGTACCATAAAGATGAAACAATGAGGAGTGTAGATTTTACAACCACAACTGTTGATAAGTAATTATTTTGCCAGACAGAATGCTATCAAATCAAGTTTCCTTTAAACACTCTAGGAATTTTTCTGTATCTGGAGGTGTTAGACTGGATCACCATCTTAACAGCCGGGTATTAGATGTTATGCTGGAATGTGTGTATGTGACTGCATGCTTCCCAGCTTATGGCCACCACTCCTGCATATGAGCCAAAGTATCAGACCTCAAACTGTCACAGTGAGAGAAGGCACGTGGTTTTGATTCTTTGTTTTATACCCTATAACCATCTAAATGATAAGGATATACTTACAAAATATGGGCCTTTACAGGCAGGCCTGAATATCTATATTCTATATACTAACAGATAGATAGATAGATAGATAGATAGATAGATAGATAGATGTTCAATGTTGTTATAGATGAGTTGGTCCCAGGATATTAGAGACAAAGTGAGTGAAGACCAATTTCTGTTGGTGAGAAAAATAAGCTTTTGAGCTACATGGAGCTGGAGAAGATCTCTGTATAGCTTAGAAGCTTATCTCTCTCACCAGAAGAAGTTGGTCCAATAAAAGATTTTACCTCACCCACCTTGTCTCTCAGACAGATAACTAGATAGATGGATAGATGTTATTGTCTTTGAAAAATCCTAAGTCTACTTCTCAGTTTCCTGAGGGCCTCTTTGACCTCCTTGTTTCTTAGAGCGTATATGATAGGGTTGAGGGCTGGAGTTATAACTGAATATAGGACAGTGGTCACTTTGTCTCTGTCGGGAGAGGAGGCTGAGGAGGGATGGATGTAGGAGTAAATGACTGTGGAGTAGTAAAAACTGACCACTATGAGGTGGGAGGAGCAGGTGGAGAAGGCTTTCTTCTTGCCTTCTGTGGAGTGGATTTTCAGGATAGTTCTTAGGATGAAGTAATAGGACATTACAGTGATTCCACAGCTCCCCATCCCGAAGACCGTATCAGCCAGAAAAGTTAGGGTTTTGTTGAGGCTGGTGTCTGAACAGGAGAGTTTTAACACGTGGCAATTCACAGAAGAAATGGTTGATGACGTTTGAGCAGCAGAAGGACAACTGGAGCAAAAATCCTGCATGGACCACGGAAATGGCCATCCTGACTGTCCATACACCAGCGATTAACCCAACACAAACCCCCTTCCTCATGATGAGGGTGTAATGCAAAGGGTGGCAGATAGCAGCATAGCGGTCAAAAGCCATGGCAGCAAGGACCAGAACTTCACTTGCCAGAGTCCAGGTGAAGAGATAGATCTGTGCAATGCAACCCAAGAAGGCAATGGTCTTCCTGTGCTCCAGAAGGTTGTGCTACATTTTGGGGACGGACGCTGAGATGGATAAAATGTTTATCAAGGACAAGTTGATGAGCAAGAAATATATAGGGGTGTGGAGGCAGCTGCTGGCAGTAACTGTGAGAATGAGGAGGATGTTTCCAGCTAGTGCTGCCATGTAGACAAAGGTGAATACCATAAAGAGGAATATCTGGTGTTCAGGGCAGCTGGACAGACCCACCAAGATGAATTCAGTGACAGAGGATTGGTTCTTCATTCCCGAATCTCCACTACTCCTCTTCTGTCAACATAAATCAACTCACTTGGTCAGTTACTCCGACTTAGGCTATGTCTACACTTACCTCGGCTATTTGGCGGCAGTCAACCGGAGTTACGCAAAGTCCGCAAAATACTTACGTAACTCCTGTCAACTTCTGTGCTTCTCTTCTGCACGCTGTCTTCACTGCACTGCACCGACAGAAACCGCGATCCCATTCATGCAACACTACGCCACTTGAGAAGGTGGTCTTAGTATGTCGACTTCTGGATCGACTGAGTGGGTCTTCACTGACCGCTCAGTCGATCCAGATAACGACTTTGCTGCTGTCAGTGTAGACATAGCCTAAGTGTAGCTCTAAGTCAGTGGTCCAGAAGGCAATGTAAAGACATGGATCTGCACTATCTGTGGATCTAGTCCATGGACTCCAATGAAGCTATGTCAGTTTACACCAGCTGGGCATCTAGCTAACTGATTTCAATTCAGATACACCAATTCAGACTCGCTGGGCATCTGACCCAGTGACTTTGAAGGACTGAGTGTAAGTTAAAAGTAACTCCAGTGAAATGAATGGAGTTGCACTAGTGTGAAATTAGCAGAGGGGAGATGAGAACAAGGCCCATTACACTGCAAATTTTAAAAGTAGCCACATCACAATGAAGGGACTAGAGCAGGTGTAAAGTAGCATCTTGTGGAGCAGATTAATAGATTCGAAGTCCAGCAGGGAGTACTGTGGTCATATAGTCTGACCTCCTGTATAACAGAGGTGGTAGAACTCCCCCAAAATAATTTCTATAGCAAAACTTTTAGGGGGAAAAAATCTTGATTTAAAAATTATCAGCAATGGAGAATCCACCCTGACCCTTGTTAAATTGTTCCTATGGTTAATTGTCTTTATTGTAAAAATACTTTTCTCCTTTTTTTCCCTCACTGTCTGTTTTCAGCCAGTGATCTCTGTCCACTTCAGTGTGGAATAATTGATGATTTACACCGGGATGAGTAAGAGAGAAAATCAGGCCCCATGTAATTGAGAAGGGTTTATAACAATATTTATTCTAAGTAAATCACTTACTAAAGCTAGAGATATAAGTTAGAATTCTTGAGGGAGTCTAAGGAGTGAGGCACCAAATCCAATTGACAAGAAATCCCAGTCAATACAAATAGACTCCTATCTATCTATCTATCTATCAATCAATCATTTATTTTATTAAAAATGGGTCTGAATAAGTATAGAATCATAGAATTATAGAATTGGAAGGGTCCTCAGGTGGTCATCTAGTCCAGCCCCCTGCTCAAAGCAGGACTAACCAGGACTAACCTTAGCTAAATAATCCCAGCCAGGGCTTTCTCAAACCACAGCTTAAAAACCTCTAAAGATGGAGATTCCACCACCTCCCTAGGTAACCCATTCCAGTGCTTCCACCACCCTCCTAATGAAAAACTTTTTCCTAATATCCAACCTAGACTCCCCCACTGCAACTTGAGACCGTTGCTCCTTGTTCTGTCCACATCCTTTTTATAGTGAGGGGTCCAAAACTGGACTCAATACTCCAAATGCGGCCTCACCAATGCCGAATAGAGGGGAATAATCACTTCCCGCGTCCTGCTGGCAATGCTCCTACTAATGCAGCCCAATATGCTATTAGCCTTCTTGACAACCAGGGCACACTGCTGACTCATATCCAGCTTCTTATCCACTGTTACCCCCAGGTCCTTTTCTGCAGAACTGCTTCCTAGCTCGTCAGTCCCCAGTCTGTAGCTGTGCATGGGATTCTTCCGTCCTAAGTAGAGGACTCTGCACTTTTCTTTGTTGAACCTTGTCAGATTTCTTTTGGCCCAATCCTCCAGTTTGTTTAGGTCCTTCTGTATCTTATCCCTATCTTCCAGGGTATCTACCACTCCCCCCAGCTTAGTGTCATCTGCAAACTTGCTGAGGGTGCAATCTACCCCATCCTCCAGATCATTAATGAAGATGTTGAACAAAACCATCCCCAGGACCGACCCCTGGGGCACTCCCCTTGTGACTGACTGCCAGCTAGACATCATAATCATAATTGATTATTTTATCATATTTTATCTTATTTCATATTCAAGTATTTTGTAAAAAAAATTGTCACTGTTTACATTACATCTCAAATTTGATTGCAAACTTTTGAGGATACAGACAATAGATCATGAATCTTCAACCCCTCCCACCAGTATTACAATATTTTAACTCCACTGACTTTCGACTCGACTACAATTAAGTTTAAAAGGACTGAACTGATGTATGTGAACTTTTATCATATTTGTATTGATCAAATTGTGATCAGATTATGGTCCAAGATTTATAAACACAGTTGTGGAAATGTGTATTCCTGCAAAGAACATCTAGCCAATTTACAAAAAATATAAAAAATCATATACATTAAATGTTGCTCGACTTTCAAAAGAGTATGAAGGGATTAATTACTTAACTCTGATTGAATTTCATTGGGAGTTGGTGCCTCACACACTTAGAAACTTTTCAAAATATCAGCCTAAAGAAATCAGAAAATTTCATTTAGATTCACAAATTGTTAGAAAGCAAGAAAATAAGAGGGGAAAACCAGCCAGCAAGCAAAAGGAATATTCTTACCTATCATTCAATCTTCAAGCACAATAAACCAAGCTGTAATTTAAATACAAACTCTGAGTGAGTTATGACTTCTTGAAGACTATTTATTGTTCTTCATATATAGTAACTGTCTGTAGGGACATCTTGCATCCCTTGTGAATCTGGCAAGAGTTAACTCTCAAACAAGGCCTCAAAGGAGAAGGTAAATGAAACTCATCTAAAACAGTACAAATAAACTTTCTACATTAAGCTAACGGAATTCCTATTGATGTTACATCCAAATGTGTATTCTTATTCATTTTCAAGGAGAAAGCATCATTTCCACTAAGGTGTTTCTTTCTGAACATACTGCTACCAATAGAAATAGATTCAGTATTAATCAGTCAGGCTGAGTGGATAAGCTCTCAGGGTGAAATCCTGGCTTCATTGATGAGAGTCAATAGGAACACTGATCATGGCTTCAATGGAGTCTGTATATCACCCTCAGATTTCTTCTAATATCAATGATCCTTAGTGCACAACAAATCATATGAGCTGGCTTCTCATGCTAGAACACCTCCAGTGTCTTCAATAATACAACTAATAGGCCAGTTTCCAATAACATTGAGTAGTGTCTTTCTTCTCCATTGGTCCTGTGATGTCAATGGGACAGATATTCAGCTGATGAAAATCAGCATAGTTCCATTTACAGTCAGTGAGGCAGATCCAGAGTTAGGGTAAATCAGCTTTGCTCCGTCAAAGTCAACAGGCCAGATTCCTAACGAGTGTAAATCAACATAACTCCTTCAAATTCAATGGTCCAAACCAGCAAAGCTCAATTGACTTGGCTTCATTGTACAATGGTTGAGGATTGGATGGAGCTAGGCAGGTGTCACTGTATGCAAACACTGAAGGTAGTGCAGTTGTTGAAATGTTAATAAAAGCCAAATTTGATTTACACAGTAATCTGATTTAGGAAAAAACATCCATAGTGAGTTTCAGATCAGAGAGAGGTTTTGCAGGGGTGGTGTAGGCTTGTGGCATTGTCCAGCCAGGGTGTTGTGATCCTTCCTTGGACCCAGGCTCCAAGAAAGGCCACAGTTCCTTGGCCTAGGGTAATAAGTGGTGCCAATTACAAGTGTTTAGCCCTGGCCCCTGGCGGGGCGGGCTTCTTCCACAGTCTGTAGCCCTCTGGCCCTCACGTAGGGCAGGGCAGGTAAGGAGTCTATAGCCCCAGCCTTTCAACAGGTGGGGCTGTTAAGCAGTCTGGTGCCTCCAGCCCTCAGGCAGGCGGGGCTAGTAAAGCTCGGTGTCCTCAGGTAGGCAAGTTACAAGGAAGCCAAGCACTCCCAGGGCAGTTAGGGAAGGGGGGAGGGGTACGCAGGCCCACCCGACTCCACTGCACCCCAGCCTAGGGTCTTATCAGTGTCAAATCAGTTTGCCACTGAGTCAGTGGGGATCCAGCTGCAACACGCTGACTGGTTTAGCCCCTGATTCAGCCACTGGTCCGGGAACTCCTCAGAGTTGTGAGCGGAGGGCATCTCCTCCAGGTAACAGGGTCCCAGGTAGTCCTCTGATACACCAGGCTCAGGCAGCTCCAGGAGGTCCCCAAAATCAGGCAGCTCCTCGGTCAGGGTTTTTCCCACCCAGCGGTCTCGGGTGACTCTCCCCAGCTATTAGGGCCTGGTGGCCCTACCCAATCACTCGAGTTTTGCGGCCCTCTCCAGTCCCTCGGGCTCGGTGGCCCTCTCCAATGAATAGGGCTTGGTGGATTCAGTAACCGTCGCCAAGAAACTGTTGAGAGAATTCATACCTAGGTTTGGGTTGCCCCTCACTTTGGACAGCGACAGAGAAACTCACTTCACAGGACAAGTCATTCAGAACTTGTGTAAAACCTTAGGAATTCAACAACACCTGCACTGTGCATACCACCCCCAGTCTAGCCGAGCGGTAGAAAGAAAAAAATTCTGACTTGAAAACTAGATTAGCTAAAATATGTGCAGAAACTAGCCTGAGGTAGCCAGATGCCCTACTCATAGCTCTCATGTATATTAGAAACACTGACAACTGGAAGCATGGACTATCTGCACATGAGATCCTTATTGCCAGACCTATGAGACTGCCACACATCCTTCCTCCAAACCCGCAAGAATTTGTCTTACAGTTAACAGATGATGTGATGCTGGACTATTGTAAAATGTTAATACAGTGCATCAAGTCTATCCACTCACAGGTTCAAGAAGTCCTTCCAACACCTGCAACGGAACCCTGCCACTCCCTCCAACCTGGAGATTGGGTCTACGTAAAAGTCCATCAGAGAAAGTCAGCCCTGGAACCACGTTGGAAGGGTGCATTCCAGGTACTCCTCACCACTAACACTGCCGTAAAGTGCCAAGGCTACCAGTCCTGGATACATGCCTCACACTGTAAAAGGACCTCTGGATCTGAAGAAATAAGGTCAGAGGAGCAGGATGTATGTGCTCGTAACCTCTCCCCTGCACAGGAAGAGGATTTGCCACATCAGAGGGAAAAGGATGTGCTACAATCTGTAAGCAATGATTTTTCAGTTAGCCTAAGTAACTCCATTTTGTCTAGCTTTCCGCAAGTAACCCAGGATTGTAGAAGACCCCTGTTATCAGCTAAAGAAGAACTGCCCTGCCAGATCCGGATAGTTCCAGTTAGCAGGCAAAGTAAAGTATCAGCAAAAATTAAAACAATGAACTAGTACAGGGACCAATCACCTCATGCAAAATAGTCTTATCTTCTTCTTGTAGCCTTGTAGGTTGCCAAGTATGCTTATGTAAGTTAAGCTACTGCGCGTGGTGTAGTAAGAAGTGAGAGCTTAAGGCCTGTAAAACAGGCTAAGGCCTAAATGGAAAAAGCCGAGTGAACAGAAGTATAAGGGGTCACTCAAGTTAACTGAGACTGGTATAGGAAAGTGCTGA
>ML680803.1:0-14332 GCA_007922225.1 Emydura subglobosa
AGTCTGTAAATTTACTGATTAGAAGAAAAAATATTGATGAATGCCTTGAGTGCAGAGGTAGTCATTGTATCAAGGACCAACATGCATGAAATAAAGAATTTCATTAGCATTCTAGTAGAAGGAAGTGATCTGAGGACTTGTATTTTTCAGACTTTCCTTAGGGGAATGGTGGAAAGTGTAGCTGGGAATTTTCTCTTTTGGCAGACGTACATTTGGCTGTGTAAAACTGTTTTTGCTTGTGGTGGGTTTTTTTGGTTTTTTTTTTGCTTACAGTAATCTAGAAATGAGGCTGAAAGATGCCTTTTCAAACTCTTAATTTTAATCTAACTGTGTTGGAGTTTTTGCTTTGATTGAAATCTGAGGACTTAAGTCCAAATTTTGGATTTAAACGGTCCATGGACATTGGATCCATATCCAGCTGCAGTTCAACTAGCTTGCCTTTTCTAACATTGATCTAATTCTGTTTTATACTCAGTTGGGCAGAAACTGAACATTAGGAAATAATCTTGTCGAACTTGCAAAGAGGAATTGACTCAAAATCTGAACATATGGTAAGAAAAGCGTCCTGAGGAAAAAAGATGGACATCTATGAACTTCTAGAACTTTTTGTGCTAGTGTTAGAAAAAAATATGAACTTAACCAAAACATTTCACTGATGCTATATGATCCAATGAAATTTGCAGCCACTAGTTGGTATTGTTACGATAATGCTCTTAGATTCCCTATAAAGTATGATCTGAATTGACAGAATCATAGCATTACCATATTGCATATACAATATTATATATATTACCATATTTATATAAATCTAATCTAATCTAATATATATTACTATATTGCATATTACATTTCATATTCATTGAAATTTTCCATTTCTTGAAGTTTGAAAATAAAAATATTTTACTTTGAAATCATGGGGGAAAAACAATTTCACTTTTTACTTTCTTCCATTTCTTGTCCAATGGGAATTTAAAAAAAAATGATCATAAAGTAGAAATTTTTTCACCAAAACAAAATAAAAGGGTTCATGACAAATGTAAAACAAAACTAAAAATCTTTTGTGGTTCTCTCCCACCGTCATGCAACATGTTCATTTCAACCAGTTGTGCTTTTGAACGAATAATTCTGTGCCAGTAGCTCTATCTAGTGTTCAAGGCTTGTATTACAACATCAAAACTGTTTTAAATTTAAAAGCCATTTATCCACAGTATAACTATACTGTGTAGATAATCCCTGCTCCAAAGAGCTTTCAGTTTATTTTTGGGTAGTGTACAGCACTGAGCGCATATGCTGTCAATTGCAAACAAGTAAGTACTATATTTTGTAACTTGGTTTTTATATGAAGTGTATCCCAAATGCATTATAGACTTAAATACTGTAAAAAACTATGGGGTTGATATAAAGAAAAAGGGGGGAAGATAGAAAATAAAAGGTTTAGAAACGGGAGAAAAGAGATTTTCAGATAAGATCTTAAAACAGATGGTGTTGATGAGGCAGAGAATTGATGGGAGTTCCAGATGGGTCATAGCTGTGCTTGGTGCTCCTGGGGATCTGGTTCTGAGTTAAACTGGGTTCCTTCTTTTCCATCATTACCGATAGTAACAATTTTGCCTAGCAAAATTTGTTCTTTTGTATGTATATATCATTCTGTACAATTCCATTGTTTTCAACTTCTGCTCTTCAGTGACATCTAAGCAGCCCCATTGTCTTTAAAAACATGGAAATGAGAAGTAAAGGGAAAAGTTTCCTGCATTCCTTGCCAGCTTCACAGTTCCTACAGTATAGTCCACAATGCACTCCAATACTTCCTAAGGCTTTCACTGCAATCTCCAACAGCAAATCACCAAAAAGGAATAGATGCCCCAACTTTGTCCACGTTGTCCTCTAATGCAAATGCTTAACAATGACCCCAGCTGTGTTAAAGCTGAATGACTTCCCAAATACTTGGAATGTGTGATAGTCAGATGTGCTGACCTGTTGATATAAGAGTGTCTGAGGTCGCTGTTAAGGTTTTGCATAATAGCATAAAAGAATGAAATTTTCATTACAGTGCACATTATAAAGGATAGGATTTTGTCATGGACGTCACTGATTCCATGACTTTCAGAGACCTCTGTGATATTGTCTGCTTCTTCTTCAGCCATCATGCCCTGGGATGGTGGGGTTGAAGCTCTCTGGTGATGTGGGCTGTGGAGATCCCTGCTGGGCCCTGGAGCTGTCCTTCACCTCTGGTGCTGAGCTGCCATAGGCGGCAGGGGCCCTGCAGCTGTCATCAGCCTCCACAGTTGGTGAGGGCTGGAGTTCTTAGCTCCCCCGTCCCCCACCACCAGTTGGCCCCCCTCTCTTATTTTTAGTAAAAGTCACAGACAGGTCACAGGCTTCCATGAATTTTTGTTTATTGCCTGTGACCTGTTCGTGACTTTTACTAAAAATAACCATGACAAAATCTGAACCTTACACATTGTGAACAGTGATTCTTGTAGAATCGCTGCCTATAGGCCAGATCCGGTGCCATGAAAGTTAGTGAGAACCTCCTTAATGACTTCATTGGGCATTGGATCATATCCTTCTGTCTTTACTGAGTCACCTATTGATGCTAACCCTGATTTCAGACTACAGGCAGATTGGGATTTACAAAGTGTCCAAGCAGGATAGGTGCCTAATACTCTTATTGAAACGTACTACCCCAACTGAACAGATGACCTGCAACAGCTGTGCCTGTACCGTGAACCCAGATTAGCCCCACACCCAATGAAAGGATATTGTTCATTAAAAAACAACTCTGGAGCCTTAATAAAACACAAGAAATCATGTTTAATTAACCACCAAAAATGTATTTGATTAACACCCACAAGACAATACTTATACTATTTTATTTTTTTCTCCCTGTTTGAACCAAATCATATATGGAGAGTTATATTGCACCGAAGTCTCAGATATTCACAAACAGATCACGAATCTGCACTGGCCAGGTACTAGAAAGAAACAGAAGAAATTAAACATATCCCTTTACATGTAAGAAATCAAGAAAGTACACCCTCACGATACAAATGAAGGATGTTCCATTAGGAAAGTGTGGAAACACAAAATCAAGGCCAGGAAGCCCTTACACTGAAATGAATGATGGAAGTGTGTTAGCATGACTATAGATGGAAAAATCCGCTGAAGACTGCTGATTGCACTTTAAGCTGTTTTCAAAACTAGCTGCTTTTGTAATTGCCCCTAGCTGTTCTTGTAACAGATATGGAGGTAGCCGTTAGACTTGTGTAATAGATAAGGAATTATCCATCAGACTTGTTTTGCAGTGTAAAACTCCACTATGTGATCGGTATGTGAAGAGCTATCCTATATAAGCCATGGCTATTCAAATCTGTACGGAGTCTCCTGATAGCAGCACAGAAACCCTGTGCTATCCAGGGCTCCCCTATGGCCATAGCTCTCTGTGTGTCTGTCAGAATAAAGCTCCGCTCAATTTGACCCAAAAAGAGAAGCTGCGTGATCTTTTCCTCGACAAAAGCCATTACCGATAACTAACGTAGAAATTGCAAGGGCAGATGTCATTTGGGCAACGGAACACAGTTCACCCAATTTAATAGATTCATACACCATAGAACAACTGTATCCTCAGTAGCCTTAGCATAAATAAGTGGACCGACAGTAACCCTGAGATTTGGGAAAGTGGAAATACTGTGCTTAGGGGGGAGTGGTACAAAATGATCTCAGAAACCTACAGCAACATTGAACTGATACTAGGTTTGAATATTGAGGATAAAAGGGTGCATAACCCTTTGTGGTGCAGATGAATAACCGCAGATTTGCCTTGGGAACGAGTTGATGTCTCTGATAATAAATTAAAATAATATACTAACCTATATGATAAAGACACACCAAAATTATTAGGGTGAGGAAATAAAATATTGATAAAGGAGGCTGAACATAGGCATGCATATTCACGGCAACTCGTAGGCCCTATAAGAGGCCAGACCACCATGTAGTGTATAGATTTGGATCTTCAGACTCATTTGGCATGCCAGGCAGGCCAGGGCCTATTACTGGCCACTTTTAGTGGCAAAGACTAAAAAGGAACCCTGCTGATTCAATCTCAGAGAGGGAATTTAATTCACAAAGGATAAGAAGCTACCTTGTTTATAATTGGCTCTGAAGGGCAAGAACCTGTTTCTAGTTTTGAGTTTGCTATACCTCGGAAGATGTTGGACTGTGATGCCAAGTCACAGGAGACCAGTTAGCTACCTGAAGGGGGTGGTGGTAGCTGATGAAAATGGCAGCATTGATCAGACCGGATGGCAAGGGTGCAACTCACAACAGGGAGTTTTTCTTAGCTTCAGAATATTTCAGAATTCTCCAGGAGTTCCCATGGAGCTTGGGTCATTGCTTCTCTGTCTCTCTCTATATATGTAACCAGATAGCTAAAACCCTGAATTACAGATCCCATGGGGGTTTTCGAGTAGGACAGATTCAGGTTCACCAGGCCTTTTACTTCCCTATGAAACTTAGTAGCTCCACAGGCTGAGAGATCTGGGCCATGCCCATTCATTTAACACATTCTTCTTTGAGTTCTTGCTCATGTTGATTCCTAGTAGGTGAGTGCGTGCCAGAAAGTTTTCCCCTAGTGGTAGTCATGGGGTTGGCTCTGGAGCTTCCTGGAGTCGTGCCTCCATGGCGCCCTATACAGGGGTCTGTTGACCCTCTCCCTCTTCAGTTCCTTCTTAGTGCCCAGGAGGGTCACTGGAACAACTGTCTCGCTTGCATTGCAAGTGCTTCCCCTTTGTCTTGTTAAGTACCTGTGAATAGTTCAGAAATAGTTGTAGTTAGTGTAATGTAGGATAGAGTACTCCCACTTATTGGGTAGTCTCTATATTTTTCTTTCCCCTCCCTGCCCTGGGGACAGGGCATACCTGGCTTCATACCTTGTGGGCCCTGCAAGAAGCCTATGCCAAGAGACGACCCACATGCCTCCTGTCTCAAGTGCCTGGGAGAGTTATACCAGCGGGATCGTTGTAAGATCTGCAGAGGCTTCCGCCCCAGGACCCAAAAAGAGCAAACGAAGCCAGAGACTAAAATTCCTACTTATGGAATCTGCCCTCTATCCATGGAGAGCGTGGCGGAACAGAGGCCAGGCACTTTGACCATGTGAGGAGTGCGCTGGCGTCAGTGAGAGAGGCGCCACTTCGGAAGGACTCTGCACCTAAAGAGCCATGGCACCAGCATGCTTCCCTAGCACCGAAAAGCCTGGCACGTGGAGGGCAACGGCACTGTTCCCACTCTCCAGTGCCACATAAAAGGAAGAGAGTGGACCAAGGGCATTCACCAATGATGAAATCCTTGGCACACAAGGAAGGTAGCAAAGGGCGACCCGCATTGGGCCACTTAAGCCTCAGACCGGAAGGCATGGTACCATTGACTCCGGCCCCAAGGAGGCGCTTGTTGAGTCTGGTGCCCATGGACTCCCCATTGAGGGACGTGCGGGGGAAGGATTTGCAGTTCTCCTCCACACCTGTGACTTTTGAGGTGGCAAGGGAGCTGATTGAGGAAACGACTCCATCACCTCTGCCTCAACATGACCAGGATCAAGGCCTGGACTGAGAAAATCTACGGTGCCATCCAACGGCAAGCCAGCAATGATGGCCAGGTCCTACTCTCTATGGCATTGATCCCTGGAAACATCTGATACCACACCCCCGTGGTCTCTGCAGAGCGAGAGATTCTCCTCAGACTCTGAGGCAGTGTCTTTTTCCTCGAGGTAGAGCTGGCACCATAGCAGGCATCAGAGGGTAGAGGTAGCAAACCCCTTGGAGATGCCATGGCCACTTAAACACAAAATAGAAGCTTACAAGAAGTGGAAGCTTGGTCAGATGACTAGAGAAGATTATAGAAATATGGCTCGAACATGCAGGCATGAAATCAGGAAAGCCAAAGCACAATTGGAATTGCAGCTAGCAAGGGATGTGAAGGGGAACAAGAGGGTTTCTACAGGTATGTTGTCAACAAGAGGAAGATTAGGGAAAGTGTGGGCCCCTTAGAGAATGAGGGAGGCAACCTAGGGACAGAGGATGTGGAGAAAGCTGAGGTACTCAATGCCTTTTTTGCCTCTGTCTTCACAGACAAGATCAGCTCCCAGACTGCTTCACTGGATGGCACAGAATGGGAAGGAGGCGAACATCCCACAGTGCTGAAGGAACAGGTCCAAGACTATTTAGAAGGATTGGACGTACACAAGTTCATGGGGCCGATGCAATGCACCCGAGGGTGCTGAGGGAGTTGGCTGAGGTGATTTCAGAGCCATTGGCTATTATCTTTGAAAGCTCGTGGCAACAGGGGGAGGTCCCTGAGGACGGTAAAAAAGCAAATATAGTGCCTATCTTCAAATAAGGGAGGAAAGAGGATCCAGGGAACTGCAGACCGGTCAGCCTCACTTCAATCCCTGGAAAAATCATGGAGCAGGTCCTTAAGAAATCTATTTTAAGGCACTTGGAAGAGAGGAAGGTGATCAGGAACAGTCAACACGGATTCACCAAGGGAAAGTCATGCCTGACCAACCTGATTGCTTTCTATGATGAGGTGACTGACTCTGTGGATGTAGTGAAGGCGGTGGATGTGATATACCTTGACTTTAGCAAAGCTTTTGATACTGTCTCACACAGTATTCTTATCAGCAAGTTAAAGAAGTATGGGTTGGATGAAAGGACTATAAAGTGGATAGAGAACTGGCTAGAGCATAGGGCTCAACGTGTAGTGATCAATGGCTCCATGTCGAGCTGGCAACCAGTCACAAGTGGAGTGCCCCAGGGGTCGGTCCTGGGGCTGGTTTTGTTCAACATCTTCATTAATGATCTGGAAGATGGGGTAGATTGCACCCTCAGCAAGTTTGCGGATGACAGAAGCTGGGGGGAGTGATAGATACCCTGGAAGGTAGGGATAGGATACAGAAGGACCTAAACAAACTGGAGGATTGGGCCAAAAGAAATTAGATGAGGTTCAACAAAGAAAAGTGCAGAGTCCTCCACTTAGGAAGGAAGAATCCCATGTACAGCTATAGACTGGGGACCGATGAGCTAGGCAGCAGTTCTGCAGAAAAGGACCTGGGGGTAACAGTGGATAAAAAGCTAGATATGAGTCAGCAGTGTGCCCTGGTTGTCAAGAAGGCGAATAGCATATTGGACTGCATTAAGAGGAGCATTGCCAGCAGGTCACGGGAAGTGATTATTCCCCTCTATTCGGCATTGGTAAGGCCGCATTTAGAGTATTGTGTCCAGTTTTGGGCCCCCCACTACAAAAAGGATGTAGACAAGTTGGAGAGAGTCCAGCGGAGGGCAACAAAAATGATTAGGGGGCTGGAGCACAGGACTTATGAGGAGAGGCTAAGGAAACTGGGCTTGTTTAGTCTGCAAAAGAGAAGAATGAGGGGGAATTTGATAGCAGCCTTTAACTACCTGAAAGGGGGATCCAGGGAGGATGGGGCTAGGCTGTTCTCAGTGGTGGCAGATGACAAAACAAGGAGCAACGGTCTCAAATTGCAGTTGGGGAGGTCTAGGTTGGACATTAAGAAAAAGTTTTTCACTAGGAGGGTGGTGAAGCACTGGAATGGGTTACCTAGGGAGGTGGTAGAATCTCCATCTTTAGAGGTTTTTAAGGTGAGGCTTGACAAAGCCCTGGCTGGGATGATATAGCTGAGGTTAGTCCTGCTTTGAGCAGGGGGTTGGACTAGATACCTCCTGAGGTCCCTTCCAACTCTAATATTCTATGATTCTATGATTCTCAATGGCAGATGCCTTCGCAGCAGCCATTCTGGACCCGAGGGGCCCCATGGGCATATCACCCCAGGGCACTCAGTCGGGCAGCTCATGTTCCCTAGCATCAGAATTCAGGTCTTGACCTTCTCACTCCACTGGAAGTGCACCACCCGGCACCGATCCCGGCACCAAACATGATGACACCCGAGACCAGGCACCGTGGATGAAGAAGTGGCACTGCGCAACCCATCTGGTGCCGAGGGGCAGGAAACATTGATGCCCATCAGGGTATCCTCCTCTCCCAATGAGGTGGTGATGGGAGTGGCACCAGCACCCATTGAGGAGGTAGTGGAAGGGGCAGATTCTATGGTGGACATCCAGATCCTGGCGGGGCCTTCTAGGGTCACCCTTACACTAATAAAGACCATTCTTTATTACATTCTTTATTATACTAATAAAGACCATTTGGGAGACCACAAAGACATTGCTGTAGACCCTCAAAAGACCACAAGGACGTCTATACCCACCCTCCACCGGGGTCGCTAGTGGTGGCGGCTGACAATGTGAGAGAGAGGCAAGGGCAGCAGGGCCCCATGCCAAAGGCTAAGGATGCCCAGAAGTTGGAGCTGTTCAGGCGAAACGTGTTCTCCACTGAGGGGCTCCAACTTCAGTTCGCAAATCAGCCTTTAACTCCCGGCAATCAATGGAAACATTCAAGGACTCTCTACCATCAGACTCCAAGTCTGAATTTGCAGCCATGGTGAAAGAGGGAAAAATTGTTACAAAGACCCGGCTTCAGACAGTCTTAGATGTGGCAATGCAGCGGCACACACCATGTCATCTGGCATTGCCATGAGGAGAAGCTCCTGGCTTCAGGCCTCGGGTCTCCCTCATGAAGTCCAATTAATCATTCAAGGTCTTGTGTTTGAGGGATCAGCCCTGTTCTCCTCGCTAATGGACTCCAAGCTTCATAGCTTAAAAGACTCTAGAGCCATGCTAAGATCCCTCGGCCTACATACACCGGCGCCTCAGAGGAAACTGTTCAAACCACAGCCCATGCCCTGTTTCTACTAAAGCCAACTGAGACAAGACCACAACCATAGAAGGGGCAGGAATAACATAAGTCATGTGCCCCTTTCTTCTAACCGAGGCCATCAGCAACCACGGCAGTCCTTAGGGGCAAAGAAAAATTTTTAAAGGTATGCCTGAGGACGGTGCATCAATCATAGTCTCGGATCCACCCCATTTTTTATTTTTGAACAGACTATCCCACTTTTACCGTGCATGGTCCCAGATCACATCAGATCAATGGGTCCTACACACGGTGAAGATGAGCTACTTGCTCCAATGTTTTGCTCTCCCACCTGCCCATGCCCCTCCTATCCCTGTGCCTCTTCAGGAATCCTTCTCACAAGCAGCTTCTACAACAAGTGATGCAAGCTCATCTAAGAATAGGAGCAGTAGAAGAGTTCCCTTTGGAGCTAAAGGGGAAGGGATTCTATTCCTGTTACTTCCTAATCCCGAAAGCTCACGGTGGGCTTCGCCCCATTGTCAACCTGTGAAACCTTTGAAACCTCAACAAATTCATGAAGTGATGGTTGGGGAGCAAAGATAAAAGGTCTGTGGTCCCAAGGGGAGCTGTTGCTCCATATCAACGAGAGAGAGTTGATTGTTGTGCGTCTGGCTTGTCAAGCCTTCCATGGTCACCTGGAGGGCAACGTAGTATTGGTCGTAACAGACAATAGGACAGTGATGGTCTTTATAAACAGACTGTGGAGCTCACTCCTCTCCCCTGTCCCAGGAAGCCCTCAGACTGTGGGACTTCTGCATCACCCATTCAATACACCTGGAAGCGTCATACCTTCCTGGGATTCAGAATACATTGGCCGACATCCTCAGCAGGTCCGTCCTTAACCATGAGTGGTCGATCCACCCAGATGTGTTGAGCAGTGTCTTCCACCGGTGGGGTGTTTCCCGCGTGGACTTCTGTGCCACAAGGCTCAACAGGAAGTGCCTGTGGTTCTGCTCCTTCCAGAACCACAGCCCAGGGTCCATTGCAGATGCCTTTCTCATCCCATGGACAGGCCAACTGTTTTACGCCTTCCCCTGACACCTCTCATCCACAGGGTCCTGGTAAAAATCAGACAGGAAAGGTCTGCGGTGATTCTGATAGCCCCCGCTTGGCCTTGTCAGCATGGGTTCACCACACTCCTCGGTATCTCAGTGGACATGCCCATCGCTCTACCTCTGCTCCCCGACCTGATCACTCAGGAGCACGACACCTTGAGACACCCCAATCGTGAGTTGCTGCACCTCATGGCGTGGAAGCTATATGGCTGAATCTGGTGGAACTAGCATATTCTGAACTGGTTAAGGAGGTCCTCCTTGGTAGCAGGAAACCCTCCACTAGGGCCATTTACCTGGCTTAGTGGAAGACGTTCTCGGTCTGGTCTGCTCAAAAGGACATCCAGCCCAAGCTGGCGTTAATTCAGGACTATTAGCTACACCTGAAACAGCAGGGTCTATGGGGGTCATATCTGCACTCGCTGCGACAGGGCCTCTGAGATGGCTGGCAGGACACTTGGTCACTCACATTCCAACTAGCTCTGCTTTCTTGGCCCTACCAGGGGACTGTGTTGACTTTACAGTTACAGAGTTGCTGGATTTCTGGACAGACTCAGACATTATCAATGAAAGCTGCACTCTCCACACAAGTTACTATTTGCAGACAAACAATGAAACAATCTCTCATAACCGGGCAATTGCCAGGCTCCCCCAGATCCCCACCTCTCCCCACCGTGCTCTTACTGGCCTTTCACTTTCATTTCTTTTGTTCTCTGGCCATTTCTGGGAAATGGAGTGTCTGTCTCTTTTTGATAAATGCTCCCTTTTAATGGGCAGCTGTGCAGAGCTGTATTGGGAAGATGATGTTACGGATTAACATGTAGACATTCAAAAGTCAAGAAATGCCAAAATTAATTAGGCCTACGTCGATAAGGATTCAGTTATAACAAATAACAATAATTTGTATTTTTGTTAATTAATAAAATAATCATAATCCCAGAGAGACTCCCTCAAATCTCACTTTGTACAAATATCTGATTTTGTACAATTTATCATTTCTAAATAAAGGGAGTTCAAAGCATCATTAGCTTCAAATTGTGAGCTGTTTTTGTTTGTTGGCTTTGCTTGTTTACTCGTATAAATTGTCTTTATTTAGGAAATTTTAGCAGGTTTACAACTCCTTGCTAATTAAAAAAAATCCATTACAATAGTGAGCTTATTTTTAGAGAAACATTATACAGAAATATAATACTCAGATCTCTCTATTTAACAGGGTATTACTATATTACACAGTGAACATCTTTACAGTATACATGACATTCCTTTTTAGTGATTTTCATTAAATTGAGGGAAATCTCTGATTACACATATTGAACAGACCCGGCATTTCTATCAAATGTTATTATTCAAAAAAAAAAAAAAAAAAAAGGACAGGTGTGCTGGTGTTTTTGTGGTGGTGAGGTTTTTTTGCTGGTGAATGTACTTTGCCTGAGCACTGAATGTAAGGTAAACAGATATGTAAGTATCTATTTGTGCTCTGTCTATTTTGCTGGATAAATAACCGGTGCATCAATTTTTTTCCATAACAACATCCTGCCATATTTTTTAACCGTTCCACTATGGTTGGGCTATTTTTCTTTTTCCAAGAAGGGGTTATCAATAGTTGAGCAGCTACTAGCAGGAGAGAGATTCATTCTTCATTTCCTTTTGTGTGACCATGTCTGTTAGGAAGCCCCAGGAGTAATTTAGTAACAAATATCCAACAACTTGTGATATTAGGTTTTGAATTGCGTCCCAATTTGCTTTGATGACTGGACATGTCCACCATATACATAAAATCTCTTTCATCACAATTTGTCACCATCATTTATCCCCATTCAATCATGATATATTTTTAACCAGACTGGTGTGAGGTACCAATGAAACAGCATCTTAAAGACATTTTCTTTGATTGTGCTAAGGTTGCTGGTCTTCTTTTCCAGATAAATTGGGTTCCTCTGGGGCCCTTTTCCCAGTGTGTGAGATATGGACATGTTTGTTAGGAAAGTTGTCTGGAAAAACTGATATAAGTTATTGTAGTCCCTCCCCTGAGGAGTGGCTCTCGCCTCCTCTCTGGTGCTTGCTCCTTGGAGTGGCTTCTCCCCTCTCTTCGTGTAAGTTGGGTCCTGGGTTCTTTTTTGTGACTCCTGGTGACTCCATCCAAGGTGACTCCTCACTGTGCCCAGGACATAAAGGGGGCTGTCTGTTCCTTGGGGAAATGAGTACTACTACCACTGCTGGCAAGGAGCATAAAATCCAGCACACAAAAAAACAATACAATAGGTCAACACAAACCTCAACAAAGAAATGGTGCACCCCAAAATAACAATATGACAAAGATGGACTTTACTGGGAGCAGGAAAATAAGATCTAGGGAGGAAAGGGTTAAGGTTAACTAATACATACTAATCATTAATAATTCAACAAATTCCCCATATCCCAACATCCCCACTTTATCCTAGCTCCTTCCGTGGTACCTTCGCTGGCAGGTGGTACAATGAGGATGAGACTGGGGATGAGAGCTGCAACACTGCAATGTTGGCCAGCTTAAACAGTGTCCTCACCAGCATCTTTACTCCTGGGTGGGGCATTGTTCTTTCCTGGCTCCTACCAATCTCCCTGGTCTGGGGTCTTCTGTGGGTCTCGGCTGGCTCTGGGTAGCTGGCACTGGGTCACTCTCTGACATTCTGGATGCTGGTCTCTGCAGGGCTGGATCAGCCTGACCCGTGCACTAGATCCCACAGCACTGCAAAGACCCCCTTTGTGGGGTGGGAAATTATTAGACCTTGTCTGCACTAGCACCTATGCCAGCAAAACTTTTGTTATGTGTGGGTGTGAAAAAAACATATCCCGAGCAACATACATTTTGCTGGCATAAGCGCTTGTGTGGACAGTGCTGTCGGCAGGAGATGCTCCCCTGCCAACATAGCTTTGGCCCCTAACCCTTAATCACAGACTCCCTGAGCTGCTTTGCTTCACACTCAACTCCAAACCCTAAGCTCAAAACAGAAACTAAACCTAGTTCCTTGTCTTGGAGTTGGGCTGTCCCCTCCCATTGAGTGGCTGAACAGCCCAGCTCATCACTGGCCCAGCAAACAGCCCGTCCCGATCAACCCATGAAGAAGCTTCCTTATGGCCTCAGCGAGAGTTTCCAGTCAATTCTGTCACCGTCCCTGCCTCCAGGAATTCTGGGATATGGTGTCAGGGGGCTCTGGTAGCTATTGTTACTGTAGTCCAGATGGTAGGACACCCTTACAGGCTTGATCTAGAGTCCCAGGAGCTGGCAAACTCCAAGTGGGGTTACATTAGCTATATTTTGTGTGTTTGTTCCCTCCTTGACCAGACACCATTGCTACTACTAGCGTTAGCTCTCTGTGTAAACCAGCTTGAGATTGCCTAACTTGAAATTACTGGTAGTGTGGGAGAGTGGGCCACCTAAAGATAGTTTTGGTATCTAACTAAATTTAAAAAGTTTCTTTACTGATGTAACCCTTCTGCCAGACTGAGTCGGCAGCAGCAAGGGCCGGGTTCTATATCTAGGGGTCCCTGTCAATGATACAACACCAAAGTGGCTCGAGCCCCCACCCAGTCACCTGGGAAATTACACACTATCCCCTGGGCACCCTCCAAAGGGCAATACTTACCCTCTCGCAAGCAGAGTCTGAGTGTAGAAAGAAACCTTTTAATAGCAAGAGAGATAACAGCACTGGTTTGGGAAAACAGCAAACAGAGTTCATGAACTCAATGAGCCAAACCCAACGCAGAGTACAGGGCATGTCCTTCGCCTCTCCCTTCCTTCTTCCCCCTGTACTGACCGTCATAGTTGCAATGTCCACCTCTTGGGTGTGGCTCCACACCCTATGCTGCTCCTGTCCGACACAGGCTTGACCAGGCCCCCTCTGCTGTTGTCTCCTACCGCCTTCGGGCCTCGCTGAGTCCCCGACCACTGTCAGCGACCACGCCTGTTTCCCACCGACCGCTGGCACCGACCACACCTGGCTCCTGCTGACTGCACCGGGCTGGCACCAACTGTGCCAGCCTTTCTGCTGACCCTGACCACACCAGGATGGCACCGACTGTGCCAGCCTCTCCACCAACCACACCGGACCCGACTGTGCTGGCCTCTCTGCCGACCACACCAGCCTGGCACCGACTGTGCCAGCCTCTCCACCAACCACACCGGCCCCGACTGTGCCGGCCTCTCTGCCGACCGCTTACCGCATCAGGCTCGCACCAACTGTGCCAGCCTCTCCACCAACCACACCAGGCTGGCACTGAGTGTGCCAGCCTCCCACCAGAGTTGCCTGGCGCTTACTCAGTTCTGTTAATTGTCAGGCAAGGTTTCCCAGATCCTCTACTGGTTTAGCTCTTAGTGATTTCAGTTCATAGGTAAACCTTCTGCTGACATACAGGCGATGTCTCTGCTTTCAAGAAACAAAAGACTCCAAGATGAGTTATTAATTCTATCTTTTAACAAT
>ML680803.1:14432-29623 GCA_007922225.1 Emydura subglobosa
GCTCTGTTTAGTTTAAGGTGCAGATTTTATCATAACACACTAAGCACTGTTTTGCTGACATCTGTTCATACAATTGAAGGACAACATTTCATTACCCCAGCAGTTAACACAAAAGTGGTTTGTAGCCCAAAACCAGCCCTGCTAACCATTTCCCATTATGCTCAGCACCTAGGTCAGTTATGCTAAATACTTAATTGTACTTATGCAGATACAAAGGCAATGCAAATAAAGTGCCCCCCTTTCAGCTGCTGAGCAGGGAGAGTGCCAGTGAGACACTCAGACTTGGCTTACACTGAATAACCAGCTAACCGTTGGTATTCCATGGCTTTCCCAGTCTTTAAATCTCTCTGGTTTGTGATCAGGGTTAAGATCTGGATTGATTGCAATGGGTTTCATTAGCAAGGAAAAGAACTTGTTTAGTCTCTGGCTGTATCCCAAGCCCTACAGAGTAACCTTTGCTAAATGACATGTATAGATTTCTGGAGAGTGTGATTTTTTTTTTCCAATTAATCCATGGTAAACTAGAGATATTTACATTGCCACAGTTTTCTTTCTCAATAAAGACCCAGTGTTTGGCTGGGTTAGTGCGCTCCCAATCCACCACTGTTTTGAGCTGGCTGCTTTGATGGTATTATACAATATTTGGAACAGCTAGTCCACCCAGTTTAATGGGTCTGTACAAAATATCTGCACTCACTCTTGGTCTTTTCTTATTCCATATAAATTCTAACAACATCCTCTGTCTTCCTGCTTGGGTTTTATCTGGGGTGATTACAGGAGGATTTTGAAACAAGAAAGATAGTCTTGGCAAAATGTTCACTTTGACTGAAGCTATTCTTCCCAACCAAGAAATTGCAGACTTCCTCCAGCTCTCCAGATCTTTTTTCATTTGCTGATGTAGTGGGTTGACATTTAAATCATAGCGCCAAATTGTGCGGTGTGTTTTATCGAGCCTAAGTTTCAACTAATTACAACTTGAAAATTAATTACCAGATTTACTTCAAAATCTTCATAATATCCAAGCTTTACTCAAAGAGCAAGGACCATAATTGTAAAAGTGTTTAGGCACCTAGTGGTCATCCAGAAGCACCTGGACACCTAACTCGCATTGAAATGACGGAGTTTTAGGTTGCTTGGTGGTTTTGAAAATCCTCCTAGAGGCTAGATTCACAAAGGGACTTAGGTGTTATGCTGCTGAGTATCTCAGGGTCTAACTTTTAAGTGCCAAGCAAATCACTGAGATCCACAATGCTGAGTTAGGTGCCAGGGTCCCTGTACAATGCATGGGGCCAGATAGGTACTTCATACTGCAATTCACAAAAGCCAACAGGCTGGGAGGGAGATGTCTAAGCCATCCTAAAGCGGTGCTGAGAAGAGGGGTGCGTGCTAAACCAGTCCCCTCTCACAGAGACAGGTGCTAAGACTGGACAGCAGGGAGGCTCAATGGTTAGAGCACTCTCTGTGAGGTGGGAGATCCCTCCTCAAATCCCTGCTCCTCCACTGGCCAATGAAAGACATGAATGAGACTGGGAAGGAGCCAGGAGGTCATCCTCTTGCGTCCCCTCCCGGGCTGTTTTGTGTCGATCCAGCTGGCCTCTGATCACACCTATTAGACTGGGCCCCACATATGAGTTAGGCTGAGAAGCACCCATCTTTCCCTGGCTTGTGGATTGCTCTGGGGCTTAGAACAGAGGTAGGCGTCCGAACGCCTAGAGGGAGGCAGCAGTGCACATGTCCAGGGGCAGAAACACAGGCACCGAGGGAACTTTTAGCCTGAAAATTTAGGTACAAAGCGAGCTTAGATACCTGCAGGGCTTGGCAGCAGAAAAGCAAGAGATCTGTGGTTTGCAGTGGAGCCTCAAACTGGGACTTAGGTGCCCAGGTATCACAGTGAATCCTACCCTGAGGGCCTAAATCCCTTTAAAATCTGGTCTTATATGCTGAAAATGTGGGGCAGATGCTGTTTGTTTCATAGCAAAAACCAGACACTGAACCACTCCTTTCAGTGCAGAATAGATCCCAGTGTTCACTGTGCTCGTGTTGCTAAAGCTCCACAATAACAGCGGTAATAGGGTCTGGCTCCTCCAGGGAAGTACAGAACAATCCAATAAACAGGAATTTGTAATGAGCTCAGCCAGCAGCACTGTTTCCCAGAAATGGTCTGAGGGAGAGAAAAATGAAAGAAAGCAGTGGCTGCAGCTTGGTATCCCTTGGAGGGGTCACGATTGAGGGTTTAGTTGCACTCAGAGCCCTTCGGGGCAGTGGCCTCACAGCCTCCATTTGCCTTTGTCACTGAAACTGATCTGCTGCAGTGCATGAGGGGCTGGGGCTGAGGAGTGAGACGGCTACATTTGGATCTGTGCGTGTGTCGGCAGCCAGGGAGAGACGGGGGATGGGGGGAGGAGCCTTGTCTGAGCAGATGTGCAGTGGGGCTGTGTGTGGGGAGAAGTTGTGCCTCTGAGGGGTGCAGAATTCACACCACTCCCATTGACTTGTAGGAGCTCAGCCCCTCTCGGTTCAGCTTTAGAAATGATTCCCTGCTGCAGCCTCTTTTCTCTGCCTCCTCCCAGCCTGGTTACCGCTGTCCCCACTCCCCATGTGTGGGTGGCTCCCTGACCCCGCGCTCCCCTCCCTTCTTCTCCTTTCCTGCCAACTCACCCTCCATCCTCCTGGCCATTAAGTGAGGCGCCTGCTCATTCACCAGCTGAGAGACCATGAAATCCTGTGAAGGGCTCCTCAGGGTGAGACAGGGACAGAGGCTTTAGGGAGGGGAGGAGAGGGGTGTGTAGAGTTGATGCTTACAGGGGACACTGCTCTCCTCCGTGTTTCTGGCAGTGTGGGCCAAGAAGAAAACTTGAATTTTGAAGATGTGCAAGAAGAAACAGCAAGGAAGGGTGGGCGAAAGAAAAGAGCCGAGTCAAAGATGAAGCAAGGGGGTTGAGTGACAAGTAGGATGGTGATGCTGCCCACTGACAGAGAAACGAGGGGAAGGCTTAGGGGAAACAATCAGTAGCTTTGTTTTGTCCACGCTAATTTTCAGCTGACTAGATTTTGATTGGTGTTCCCCAAGAATTCTGCTTACTTCTCACCTTTCTTTCTTTCTTTCTTTCACTATAGGCTGATGGAGGGCAGAGAAACTGGAAGTTTTTTGGGGGGGGGACTGTGATTGGCTGAGTAGAAAGACTAGGACTGGGATCCAGGGAAGAGAGGGGACTGGGACTAGCTGGGTAAGGAGAATGAAACTAGGAGAACAGAAGTTCTACCTTATAGCATTTAAACTTAAGTCAAACAGAAAGCCTATATGGAAGTGGAGTGCCATGCCTGAGATGGGCCTGAGAGAAAAGGTAGGAAACATACAAATTCATTCAAGTCAGTCTCTCCTCAGACTAAATCCAAATATCATTGATTGAAGTCAGCAGACTCCAATGTAACAAATAAAGGAATGACAATGGCTTCATAGCATCCAATGTCTCCATAGCAGAAACTCCAATTCCCTTCATCCTATGTACCGTAAGCCCTTGTTATGCAGAAAGTTTCTAATGGCTTGCACTTTGGGGTCAGTGATGTATAAGCAACCAGACCCTCATTAAACAGGTTGTACATGTAGAACAGTCTCCTTGGTCTGGCTGTTAGACTGGTGTGAGATCCTAGAGAGAGACAGAGGCTAAGTCAGGTACTTCCTTGGTCAAGGCAGCACTGGCTTAGCTGAGGTATCTGAAAAAAGGAAGTTGCCCATCTGTCTGCAGTCCATGACATCTCTATCCAAGGAAGCAAGGCTCATGTATATTTTGTAAACACACAAATTACACTAAGGGCAGGTCTATATGGAAAAGGTGTGCCTGCATAGCTACGTTGATTAGGTGTGTGGTTTTTTACAACAAAACTGTTCCAGTGTTAAATGCAGTACACTGACAACAAAGTCATTTGCTGGTAGTTTACTTTACTCCCGGAACTGGTATAATTGATACACTGGCAAAAGAGCAATTGTGCTTCTCTAAACTGCATCTACACTAGGAAGGTTTTGCTGCTTTAACTATGCTTGTGTAGTTAAAGATGTAAAACCTTCAGGCTTGTAGGAAGCCCAAGAAAACATGACTCCACGCCACTGATTTCTGCTTCACTTGGAAAATTGTCCTGCCAGGCTCCAAAAATCTGCTTCCACTCAACTAAGGGGGCAACACCCTTACACCTTATTCCCTGCATTTCCGCCAAGTGTGAAGGGCTGTGTCTCCCTCAAATGGTGGATACTACGCTCTTCCCCTGCTGAGTGTGATGGGCCTTTAGGTGCACCTTTTCCTCTCCCCTACTGACTGTTTTGGCCATGTTCATGCCTCCCCCTTCCTCCCATCCCATCTCCCCCACTACATTCTGTGTGGGGCCCTGTCCCCTGAATGTGATTGACAGCATCAGAGTTGTAAAAGAGGAAGCTACAGGGTAAGAACTGTCTCTCTCTGAGAACTCACCTGCCAAACGTGATGAGGGAAGAAGAAAACACTCCATGATGTGCGACAGCCTGACAATGCAATGAGCATTGTGGGCTCAATTCTGCCCTCAGTTAATGGGGTGCGGCAGCAGGATAAATTGGGGTGGGATTAGCCCCATGAGCTGTCTCCTGAACTTGAATTCCAAGACTTTCAGTTTCATCTGCACTCTGTCCATCACACTGGACACACATGCTGTGGAGGGGATTGGGCCAAGTACCAGCTGGGAGGGGGCAGATGCTTAACTTCTGTGAGTCCAAATGTCTACATTTCTTCTAATGCTGTGTGATTTCCAGGAATTAGGAGAAAGGCTCAGAGCCGATTCCTGAAAGAATTTTACTTTCAGTTTCCAATTGTCTATTTATAAAGCATGTGACAAACACAGTGCGGTGGGACTTCATTAGGACTGTGTTTGCTGTTGATTCTGCTAGAGAAGAGAAGGTAGGTGATGTCCTTTATTACAAAAAACTGGAAAATTTCTGAACAAAAATCTCAGGGTCAATCCTCGAGATCCTGTCTCAGGGACACTGCCTTGGGGTTCAGAACATTATTATATATAAAACTGAATAAAGACAATTGAAAACTGAGTAAGAGCAAAGTAAGGAGTTTAGGATCTGAACAAGACTGATTGATTTTCACACTGTGTCAGGGACATACCAGCGTCTGTCTGTTGCCATCACTCAGAACAGAGCTTTAATGATTTGTGTAGAAATGCAGGAGATAAATGTACCAGGACATTTTACAACATGCAGAGGGGTGATTGCTGCTACCAACTCCTGCCTTTCATATTTACCTCTCAGTGTCCAAACTGCTAAAGAAACATCCTGGTAATGATTAGAATAGCCGCCCCGATAGTGGGGTGTCAGGGACATTATTATCCTTTATAGGAAATCTATACACTATCGTTACAGGAATTCCTAGCACTTGGACATCATTAACTGTGTGTTCGTAGAGACCACTTTGTCCGTTGTTACTGTATGCATGCTTCCATAAGGCGTGAACCCTCACTTTGTTTCGTGTTTTCCTGGATCTATTCAAGCCATGTGAGACACACATTTGGGAATATTACATAGCAGAGTTTCGTATCTTACACATAGGACATTGCAGGAAACATACTACCATAACAATAATGTTCAGTACATCATGAGCATTCCAAAAACACCTTACATGACCTTTGCATTAAACAAAACACAGATACACTATAAGGATGAATATGAATGATACACAAATCACACCCTAAGGGTGTACATGAAGTACAGCGTGTCACACCTCCCCTCTTACAGAGCTGCAGGAGGGTTAGCCACTGGCTAATCCAGAGGCAGTTAATCAGGGTTCTTTTGATATTTAGCCATCAAAGTCATGAGGCAGCCTGCCTCAGTTTCCTCATTTGCCATTCTTAGCACGATCAAAGGCTTTTTCCAGAAATCTATACATAATATATCTAACTACAAGATTTAACATGAGTATTGCAATTTCCATCACAAGCTTAGCATCAGTACCAAATTTGTTATCACAGATGGGTGTTTACAAGTATGTTCCTTATACCGTGCCCTTTGTTCAGGCAGTCTGGTTTTGGGGCTGGTTGGTCTAGCCCCTTTTGCCATTCAATAGCCTAATGGACCTTTGCATGTGGTTAGTCCCAGGCTTTTTTCCCTTCAGTGTTTCCCCTGCTTGGACCCTTGGGATTTTGGTGCCTCAGTGTCTGGGGGGGATCCTGCGTGTCAGTTGGCCCTTTGTGGATCTGTCCCCCCAACCCCAAGACTATACATGTGCAGAAAGTCCCTCTCCTTCCTTGGGGTAACTCGGTGGTCTCCACTCCCAACACTGAATCCTCCCCCACCCCGTAGTCCTAGAGAGCTATGGTGTATTCTCTTTCGGTTAAGAGTGTTTGCAGTTTTTGCTTCTAGCCACACAGGTGCCTTCTGTGCTTTACCTTCCTGGGGAAATATCCCCTCTTCCCTGTCGGCAAGCTGACTCAAATGCTCACAGACACCTTCTTCTTCAGTGGAAACTGGATCCTCCTGTCTTAAAAAGGTTGAGTTAATTTCCAGCAGCACAGAAGGGTGAGAGTCCTGAAAACCTGGGGGAGGAGTTTGGGCACTCTCTGTCACCTCCTCTTTTATGCCTGAGGATCCATTGTGTGACTGCTCCCCTCCGGAAAGTCAGCCACACAACTCCCTCTCAAAGCCTGAGGCACAGGATGAGTATTGGGTGCAGAGCAGTGGCGTACTGAGGGGGCGGGGGGTGGGTAGGAGCAGGCCCCCGGGCACCAGGATGGGGGGGGGGCCTCTGGGCCAGCCCTTCATGACACACAGAAGGTGGGGACGCAGGAGGCTCTGAGGGGTGCAGAGACTCCTGCGCCCCCCACGTGTTGTGAAGGGGCGGCCCGGTGCCCCTCCCCCTGGCCGGGGGTGGTGAGGCTGCCCCGAGCGAGCTGGCACCAGGCTGCAGAGCTGGAGTGGTGAATAAGCATGGGGGGAGGGGATGTGCTGGCCCGGCCCTTTACAACGGGCGGGGGACCCAGGAGGCATGAGTTGCACCCCTCAGCATCTCCCCCCAGCACATCATGAAGGGCTGAACTGGCCCCCCCAGGCTGGGGGATGAGGCTGCCCTGTCCCAGGTGGCGCTGGGCTGCAGGGCTGCAGTGGAAGAGGCAGGCACCACGCACTGGGTAAGTGCGTGGGAGGGGTGGGCGGTGTGTTATTCCTGGCCACTGCTGGTCACCACACTGATAGCCCTAGCCCCCCTTGGAAAGTATTTCCAATCAGCATTTCAGTGGGGATCTCATCCAGAACCCCCGTCCTTAGATTACCTTCCAAGCCTTCACACTGTACCTGCATTCTAGCCGCAGAGACACAGAACTTACCACCTCCCTCTACTTGGATCAATGCTTCCTGGCCAGGTAACATGTCACCCTCTAGGACCCAGCCTGGCCTGACTAGAGAAAGTTGTGTTCCATTGTTCCTCCATCTGACACCACCCTGCCTTTTAGCTTGATACCTCTGACAAACGCCTTACTCTTCCCTGCACCCACAACACCCACAAAGCTGGTCCTGTAAACGATGGGTGCCTGCATTCACTTACCCCCTTTCAGCCCCGGGCACTGGTTTTTCAAATGCTCAGTGGAGTTGCATTTGGAACTTCTTATTGGACCCTCCTCCTTCATAGGTGAGTTGTACTGGGTTTTTCTAGAAGAGACAGGGCTTCTGGGCAGGGGGGGGTGATCGTCTGCCTTGCCATCCACCCTCCTTCTTCAGAGGGGTAAAATGGGATCCCCCTTTAGAAGTGGGTTTCTGCCCCTCCCTCTGAGGCTTATGGCCCAAAGACATGTGTGCTTGCTCAAAGGCATCTGCCATTGCAGCCATTTCTATCTGAGATTTCAAATCCTTATTCCACAGGCTGTTCCTCACATCATCTGTACAACTGCTTAGAAATGTTGCTCAAGCTATCAAATCAACGAATTGGTCATACAACACAATATTCTTCCCTTTAACCCATTTGGACAACAAAGCACACAATTTACAAGCATATTCACTATGAATCATGCCTAAAGCCTTCTTGAGATTTCTAAATTTCATTCTGTACACTGCAGACTGAAACCTTTGCAAGATAGCTCTCTTGAATGCATCATACTGTAAAACCTCCTCAATTGGCAGCTCATTAAGCACAGACAAGCTTTGCCCGACAACTTTGCTATGAGAATGGGAACTTTCTGTTCCTCAAGAATCTTGTGTACTGCACAAAGCTTTTCAAAAGTAATGAAGTACTTCTCACTGCAGTCTGTCTCTTTGTAAACAGGACACTGCTTATCAAAGCTGGGTGCTTTAGGTGTGGAGGGAGACAATGGGGTATCTGGGATTCTCTTGTATTTCTCCAACATTTCCAGCTGGTGTTTTCTCTCCTGCTCCTTGTCCGCTGAGGCTCTATCTGCAGCATCTTTGGCTGCAGCAAAAGTCAGTTCTTGCTGTTTTAACTCCAAGACATGTCTCTGTATCGCTTCCTCAGCAGCCTCCTTTCTTGCATGGCTGCACTTTCTTCTTTAAACTTCAGTTCTGCTTGCCACTTTTGAAATTCACGTTTGTTCTCTTTCTCCTGAGCCTGCAGCCTGGCGATTTCCAATTTTGCAGCTGCCTCACTGCCAGACATCTTTGTGTTTTCCTGTGCTTATTTCCCTCACCTGAAGTAAAGAAACAGAAAATAACAAACTGTGATCTGCTCCTGACTGTTCTCAGCCACTGCACTTAAGGCTCACTTAAAATCACAAATACCAGTACTCAAAGTGTGACCTTCATTCAGAGCAATAAGCTGTGCATATACTCTGTGCTCATTGTACCACTCTGATGTTCTCCCCTGCAATCTGGATTGGTGTGTAGTTGTGTCACCCCAATTCCTCATTCTGGTCCCGACTTATTCTACTTTGCTGTGTGATCCACCCACTGCTGGACTGGTCCACGCCCAGCCTTCTGTGAATAATCGGTCCCTGACCTAGTGAAGGAGCACTTCTGGCCAGCCGCTCATGGGATTGACCCCCAGCAAACACCCCCAGTTACATATGCAACCCCGGGAAATGCCGTCTTACAGGGTTCAGTGCACCCTGAAAGCTCATTACATTAGTCCATCAATTTATCAAAGAAATTGATATGCACCAGCTCTGTCACTCTAAGTGAAGTCTTTACACACACTCAATCCACATGCACTGCTTTAGATAAAACAAACAAATAAGTTTATTGATTACAGCAAGATTTTAAGTGATTATAAGCCAGAGAAATATGAATCAAGGATTGATCACAATTCATTAAAAGATAAATTGCATTCTAAAGTAAACACAATTTCAGCCTTTGATGTTATCTTACTCCACAGGCTGGCTGAGATGACTCCCACAGCCAGTCCCCAACCCTGTGTGCAGTCTCTCAGTGTCCTTGATGTTGCTTCATAGATGGATTCCAAGGGTGAACATGAATGATACACAAATCACACTATTAGGGTGTACATGGGGTACAGTGTATCACACAGGGTTATAAAGAAAAGCTAGCATGGTTTTGTACAAATCATTCCTACCCAACTTAATTTTATTCTTTGCCAGGGTCACTGGCCAAGTGGATATGGGGAAACGGTAGTCGTGATATAGCTTGATTTTAGTAAATCTTTTGAAATTGCCACATGCGGTTCTTATAAAGAAGCTAGGGAAATGTGGTCTAGATTAAATTACTATAAAGTGGATGAATAACTGGTTGGAAGATCATACTCAAAGACTAGTTATCAATGGTTTGCTGTCCAACTGGGGGGGTCCCACCAGGGTCTGTCCTGGGTCCAATGCTATTTAATATTTTCATGAAATATTGGATAATGGAGTGGGAATTATTATTATAAAACTTGTAGATGACACTAAAATGGGATTGCAAGCAACTTGGAGAACAGGATTAGAAATAAAGTGACCTTGATAAACCGGAGAATTGGTTTAAAATCAACAAGGTGAAATTCAATAAAGATGAGTGCAAAGTACTACACATAGAAAGGAAAAATAAAATGCATAGATATAAAAGTGTGAATAACTGGCTAGGCAGTAGTGATGCTGAAAAGAATCTGTGGGTTATAGTGAATCACAGATTGAATATGAGCCAACAATATGATGAAGTTATGACAAAAGGCTACTGTCATTCCAGGATGTATTAACAGGAGCGTCATATGCAAGTCATGGGAGGGTAATTGTCCTGCTCTACTCAGCACTGGTGAGGCCTCAGCTGGAGTATGTGTCCTATTTTGTGTACTACACTTTAGGAAAAAGATGTGGAGAAATTGGAGAGTACAGAGGGGAGCCTCAAGAATGTCAAGAGATTTAGTAAATCTGACCTATGAGAAACGTTTAAAAAAAGGGCCAATTTAGTTTTGAGAAAAGAAGATTGTGGGAGTGTGTGGGGGTGGGAGGGGTGTGTGTGTGTGTGGGGGGGGGCCAGGGCTGATAGTCTTCAAATAAGTTAAGTGCTGTTATGAAGAGGATTGTCATCAGTTGTACTCCATGTTCACTGAAGTTCAGACAAGAAGTAATGGTCTTAATCTGCAGCAAGGGAGATTTTAGGTTATATATTAGGAAAAGCTTTCAAACTCTAAGGGTGGTTAACTCTGGAACAGGTTACCTAGGGAGGTTGTGGAATCCCCAGTTTTGGAGGTTTGTAAGAACAGGTTGGACAAACATCTGTCGGAAATGGTCGAGGTTTTCTTGGCCCTGCCTCAACATGGGAGGGTTGACTAGGTCCCTTGAGGTCCCTTCCAGCCCTCCATTTCTGTGATGACATCTGGGGTTTTCAAAGAGAGTCAGTGGGCAGTGAATATCAAACATTTTCACTCTTCTGGAAATACCAGCCAACACCCATGTTTTATAGCAGTTTGACAGCAAAATGGGCTAACATCCAGCACATCAAGAGTGTAAGCTAAGGGTACAGTGCTAAGGGTACTGTGTGGGTGAAAGTGTTTTCTTTTGTCTGCCAGAGAAAGGTCTGCGGTTGCTTCGTGTTGCAGAGCAGCTGTAGAAAGGAAGGTAGATGCCCAGGTTCACCTTCCAGGACATGTGGTGCTTGGTGGGCAGATTTGAGTTTGGGGGTTCCCAGGTGTGACACACTGCACCCCCATGTTCACCCTTGTAGTGTAATTGTGGACTGTTTAATGCAAAGTATGTCATGTAAGATGTTTCTGGAACGCTCATGACGCGCTGAACGTTCTTGTTATAGCAGTACATTTGCTGCAATGTCATGTGTGTGGTTATGAGACTTCGCTATCTAATCTTCCCAAATATGTGTCTCATGGCTAGAGGCAGATCTAGAAAAATTCTACAGAGCTGGAGTGTCATTACACCTCACTAGGATGTGTACAGAACAATCCAGCTCAGCATTCCAAGAGCAAAGGACCAGCCGAGACATCAACAAGGGGTGAATCCCCAAAGAACCACTGTGTTTCAGGATGTGGAGAAAACCATGCATGAATACTCTTTGTCACCTGACCCTGATCCGGGGGAGGAAGGGGCAAGGCCCCAGAGGGGGGCAAAGAAGCTCGGTCAAAAGGGGGAAATTTTGGCTGTTCTCCCTCACTCTTCCACTCCCATCTACAAACAAGATCAAACAACTGCAGTGTTGACCACAGCAGGAAAGCTTGGTTAGAGGCAGACCAGCCAGCCTGTGGTGAGAATCATCTAAGACTGTAAGGTTGCTGAAAATGTTAAGCTTAGTTTAGAATGTGTTTGATTTTTGTTTCATCTTGATAAAATTTGACCTGCTTTCCTCTGACTTATAATCACTTAAAATCTTTGTGCACTTTATAAATGTATTTGTTTGTTTTATTCAAAACAGTTCATTTGGTTCAAGGTGTGTTAGAGACTCCATTTAAAGTGACAAAGCTGGTGCATATCAATTTCTTTGTTAAAGTGACAAACTAATTATGAGCTTGCAGTGTTCAATCGGCAGCACTGAACACTGTAAGACAGAATTTCCTAGGGTTGCGTCTGAGACTCAGGGTGTTTGCTTCTGGGGTCATTCTATTGCCTAATCACGTGAATGGCTGGCTAGAGGCACCCATTCACTGAGTTAGGAGCAGCTTGCTTGCTGTAGACTGCATGGGCTGACCCAGGAATGCGGGTTCACACAGCAGAGCAAGTGCAAGATGGGCTCCAAGAGAGAGGGATTGGGGTGACAAAGCAATACACCAGTCCAGATTGCAGAGGGAAGCATCACACCAGGTGTAAAGCCCAGGTGCTGGGGCTGGAAAAAGGCTCCAGGTGCTTATCAGGGATCTGGCTGTGAGAGTGGAGTGAGATCACAGGAGGGTTCGGGGAAGAGACTGGTTGATTTGGCGCTGTGCCTTAGCTGAGGTTTCTGCATCGGCTGTGTGTAGTCTGTGACCAAACCAATTACGCTAAGATTACACAACTCCATGTCACTGAATTCTGCTCCAAACATGAACCTGAGCTACAAGTCCTCAAAATCTGCTTCCACTTGGCAAAGGGGCAACAGTGTTGTCCACAACTGCACAACATTTTAAAGCCAAAATTAGGCCCTGATTTAGCAAAACACTTAAACATGCCCTTAGCTCTAAACACACACAGAGTCTTATTCAACTCAATGAGATTATTCATAGTCTGTTAGTTAAACACACGCTAAAGTGCTTTGCTGAAGCGCGGCTTGAAATTGGCATGCCTGCCCTGTGACAGTTGCTGCTGGCCTGGGGGGACATTATGATGCCCTGCCTCAATTTCACCTGCAAAGGTTCCCAGGAATAATCCACAGAGGTTTATGTCCAATAAAAGCGCCTTTCCTGGGGACTGGTTTTTTAAGATACAATAAACCCAAAGTAAAGTCTCTTCCAACTCAGTTTGCCCCTGTGCACTGCCTCTCCTCCCTAAGGCCTACCTGACTCCCAGTCTCTCTGCCAGGCAGAGTTATCAGCCCTTCCCAGGCGCTGTTCATTCTCTGCCCTTGAGGTCAGGGGGTCACACACGTCCTCTCCTTGGCCTTGTGTTTCCTAGACTCCCAGGCCACCGATCCTCAAGCATCTTCACCAGCTGTTTCCTTCCTTCCTGAGCCTTTCCAGCAGCAATCCACTCTCACCTCTTCTCCCCCTCTGCCCCCCTCCCCCCCAGCAGCCTCATAGCATCTCCCTTTATGTAAGGCCCAGTGTCCAGGTGCCTTCCCTAAGCCCCATTGGATAGCAGCTGACCAGTCCCATTCCCTCTTAAAGGCCCAGTGACCCTGGCACAGGGCTTTAATGCACAGCTAAGTTTTAGGGAAACAATGATAAATGTAAGTGACAAAAAGGTTTTAAAAGTTTTCCTTTCCTTGAGTCCAACCTTGCAATCCAGACACAGCTAAAACTCCCACTGATGTAGTCAGGAGTTTGTCTATATAAAGACTACAGCTCTGTGCCCTGTACTTCCAAATTGGGTGATTCTCTTGGTCCAAGCGAATAACTTCTGTCACAATCGTATTACATTTAAAACAGTTGCTCAGTTTAAAGGGATTTTGTCCTGCACTCAGTGCTGCATTGACAAACTCCTCATGAATTCAGCTGCACTCTTTCACTTCAAAAATGGTAGTGAAGAGATGATTGCATTTGTCATTGTGTAACCCTTCTGCCAGACCGAGTCGGTAGCAGCAAGGGCCGGGTTCTATATCTAGGGGTCCCTGTCAATGATACAACACCAAACTGGCTCGAGCCCCCACCCAGTCACCTGGGACATTACACACTATCCCCTGGGTGCCCCCCCCCCAAGGGCAATACTTCCCCTCTTGCAAGCACAGAGTCTGAGTGTAGAAAGAAACCTTTTAATAGCAAAAGAGAGGTAACACAGCACTGGTTTGGGAAAACAGTGCAAACAAAGTTCATGAACTCAATGAGCCAAACCCATCCCAGAGTACAGGGCGTGTCCTTCGCCTCTCCCTTCCTTCTTTCCCCAGTACTGACCGTCGTAGTTGCAATGTCCAGCTCTTGCGTGTGGCTCCACCCCCTGTGCCGCTCCTGTCCGACACAGGCTTGACCAGGCCCCCTCTGCTGCTGTCTCCTATCGCCTGTGGGCCTCACTGAGTCCCCGACCGCTGGCAGCGACCACGCCTGTTTCCCACCAACCGCTGGCACCGACCGCACCTGGCACCGACTGTGCCGGCCTCTCCGCTGACCGCACCAGGCTGGCACCGACTGTGCCGGCCTCTCCGCCAACTGCACCGACTGTGCCGGCCTCTCCGCCGACTACAGCAGGCTGGCACCAACTGTGCCAGCCTCCTACCAGAGTTGCCTGGTGCTCACTCAGCTCTGTTAGTTGTCAGGCAAGGTTTCCCAGATCCTCTACTGGTTCAGTTCTTAGTGATTTCAGCTCATGGGTAAACCTTCTGCTGACATACAGGCAATGTCCCTGCTTTCAAGAAATAAAAGACTCCAAGATGGGTCATTAATTCTACCTTTTAACAACGGGCAGAGAGAGTCACTCCATGCCTGGGGACAGCCCTTTGCCAGGGCTGGTGCAATCCCAATAGGAGACTACTCCATCTCCCACCCCACCGCCGGGACATCTGTCTGCCACCCTTGTGGAGCTCTGTTTAGTTTAAGGTGCAGATTTTATCGTAACAGACTAAGCACAGTTTTGCTGACATCTGTTCATACAATTGAAGGACAACATTTCATTACCCCAGCAGTTAACACAAAAGTGGTTTGTAGCCCAAAACCAGCCCTGCTAACCATTTCCCATTATGCTCAGCACCTAGGTCAGTTATGCTAAATACTTAATTGTACTCATGCAGATACAAAGCCCACGCAAATAAAGTGCCCCCTTTCAGCTGCTGATCAGGGAGAGTGCCACTGAGACACTCAGACCTGGCTTACAATTGGAAAGCCCAGAAATCTCATAACCAGTTAGCAGTGGAGGGTGGGGTGAGGAGGAGAAATGATGCTACTGGCTGAATCTCCATTTTAGCCTTTTAAATGAAGTGATGCACAGAGACGGTTACTATTTTAATGACAGTTCCAGGTTTGCTTGAAGTGGTGCTGGCCGGTAAATACTGTCATGAAATGGCACGATTTGCTCTTCAACCTACCTCGTTTTCTAAAACCATGCCAGTGAAAAACAAAAACACAACCGCAGGGCAAAGTTAACAGAGAATTCAGATGCAACCGTTGGAGCATTCAAACATTCACATTCCTACACTGACAGCAGTTTTCACTCCCCAGCACAAC
>ML680804.1:4345-14776 GCA_007922225.1 Emydura subglobosa
TTCTGTGTTACGTAGACGTATACCCATCTATCCCTTTTACCGTTTTCTTCCCTTCGGGTTCATGGACTGTCCCTTCGTTCTTGCGTTCTGAGCGGGGGTAACTAGGAGCCCTGACTTACCTCTGCGCCATTCGTTAGTTCGGATGCATTTATCAAAGTCTCTCTCAACTAACCAGCCCTTGCTCTTTAATCTCTCCTCCTGTAGCAGGTTTCCCAGACACCTAATGACTTTATTCCTCACCTCTGACCCTCCTTTATTCTGCTGCACCCTCTGTAGGCAAAGCTGGGGACAGAGCTGAACTTCGGCCTGGTCTGCACTGCAAAGGTAGGGTGACATAAGTCAACTTGCCTCACCCTCGTTATGCCTCCATCCATGTGAACATTTGTCTGCCACTGACGTAAACCCCAGCTCCAGAGACGCAGTAACACTTCCCAGACCCTGCACTCCACCCCTCTGTCTGCTGTTTGTCGGATGGACAGAGTCAGCTCTTTAAGTCTCTCCCGGCACAGCATTTCTTCCAGCCTCCAACCGTTTTTGTGGCTCTTTTCTGCCCCCTCCCCAATCTTTCAATGTTTTTAAAAGGTGGACAGCGGCAGTGCTGCAGGATGCCAGTATCGGTCTCCCCGGTGCTGTAAGTGGGGGTAAAACCAGCTCCCTGCTCCTACTCGCTTCTCCCCTGTTTATACAGCCCGGGAGGGCTCTGGGCCTCTGTGCCCCAGCAGCGCACGGGGAGCTCATGGTCACAGCTTGTCCAGTAGGACCCAGAAAACTTTTCCCGTGTCTCTGCTTTCCAGAACACAGCCCCCGTCTGTAGGCCTGGCCTGTGTCCTTTGCTCCTAGATATGACCTGCTGCTTGGCTGGATTAAAACGCATTTTGTTCACATGGGCCCAGCTCACCAAGCGCTGCCCAGAGCACACAGCTCTGCCCGTGCCCCTGCGCCAGGACCACAGCACCTCCCTGCTAGTCACGTCTGTGTCCCCAGCAGCTCGGGGTGCCCGCTGGCAGGGGGCACGGTGCTCCCTAGGGATACCGGGGGGGCTGGCTGGTACCAAAGGCCAGGGAAGGCTGAGCCTTTTCTGCTGCCGCGGACAGGGCCCTGCTACTGCATGTATGCGGCTGCCTCTTCCCCACCCTGCGGGGAAGGCAGAAGTGTTTGTGCTCTAGGCAGGTTCCCCGGCGCTTGGTGCTGTCTGCTACTCAGCTTCCCAGGTCTCTTGGACTCCCTGCCCGGGGAATCACTGATGGACCCAGAGAGCTGAGTAGTAGATGCTGCCACAGCCCAGCCCCCTGCTCGCCCCATGCCCCCCTCAGGGCTGCTCCCCGCCTCCCTCCTCCCTGCTGTGCCTTGCCGTGTCTGCCCCTCCTCCCCTCTCCCCTCCCCACCTGCCCCACTGCACTGGTGCTCCCCCGAATCCCTCCTCTCCTCCATGTGCCCCCAAAATACTGTCACTGCTCACTCCTCTCCACACACCCCTCACCTGCCCAGCTCCCGGAGTCGCTCCAGCAACAGCAGGCACCAGGCACTGACAGAGACAGCAGCAGCTGGAGTCCCACAGCTGGGGCCAGCCATGAAAACAGACACATTTGACAGGGGTCCCTGGCCCGGGCCCTGTGCTCCAGCACCCCGGAGCTGAGCTGCTCCAGCGTCAGTCTCTGGGAGCTGACATAAGAATAGGGATATTCGAATATTTTTGGTGCAGCCCCTAGAAAACCCATTTCTGAAAACTCTGCACATAGAGACCGAGCACACAGGGACACCTGCCTCTGCTCGTCGGGGTATGTCAGGCTCCTGTACCTGGCACAGCTGTTGGGGGCTGCACTCCGCCGAGACGGAGGGTTCCTGCTTTGAGATCTCAGTGCTGAGAAGGAGGCAGACAGACCAGCCTCTGCCTGCAAAAGCTGTTTATTCAGTGCAGCAGCAATACACGGCAGGAAGTCAGGCGCTTATTACAATCGGGGGGGACCCATTTCCTCTCACCAAGCGAGCAGCACCCAGCGCGAACGCTAACACGTAGCGCCCGGCATGCGCAGGTCTAGCGAGAGCCCCAGCTGCAGCGGGTCGTTTCTGTTCCGGTAGAGTTCAGCTGATTGTTTTGACCGGGCGTGGCCATGGGTGCCTGGTTTCCTTGCACTGTGGTGCACTGTGGGCACCAGTCAGCAATAGGCCGTGCCCAGCTGTTCACAACTCTAGCTGCTCTCCAGCGGCGCCGAAGCAGGTTTGCGGTTCGCTTACTTCAGCTCTGTCCCTAGGTCACAGCCAGGCCACTCTGGGCCTGGCGCCTGCTACTTATGCTAACTTGGGCCGTGACTTGTGCTGCCCTCACATGTCACTATTCTTCCGCGTCCTACGGGGGCCCCTGCAGCTGTGCTGACGCTGGAGCAACTTCACTAAAGGGGCCGGAACAGGGGGGCCAGGTCACTTTTGGAAGGGGGGGTTTGCCTCTCTCCCCAACAGACATTGGTCCAATAACAGATATTGCCTCGCCCACCTTCATGGGGGTGGGTATAACAGTCCGGGGGGTGGGGGCACCTTATCGCTCTAGAAGGACACCAGTCGTACAGAACTCTCACACAACTCCTGTGTGAAACAAGGAATCCCTGACATCATCATTGGCGGATTCCTCTCTGCACTGCCCTGTTCTGCGACTACAAGTGACGTAGCCACCCTACGTGCACAGCCGAGCTGGTCAGTGATCAGGCCAGAGCCCCTTCACAGACACCCGTTGGTTTTCCAGATGTGGGCAATGCAAAGTACCATGGAGGGGAAGCAGCAGCATGGCTTGGTGGGGAAAGCAGAGCTGGGAAGGGGAAGGTTTATTAATGCCCCCCCAGTCACAGCCGTGCTGTGATATCTTGGGCACCCGTCATTTACCACTGGAGCGCAAGGAGAGTCTTTCCATTGATGTCAAAGGTAGTGGGTATAGGGGACTCCATCAGCCTGTGCCTCAGTTTCTCCATCCAAAAACGGAGATACTAATACTTGCCCACCTCAAAGGAGTCTTGTGCAGCTTAATTCATTGGTTTTTGGTTAGGTGCTTTGTGGTTGGAAAGTGCTTTAGAAGGGCTAAGTGTTTTCACAGCTAACCTTTCATCCACATGCACTGCTCCTGCATCACGGGAGCTGGGACGTTGTGTGTCTCCTCCTCCCGCTGATGCTGCAGCAAATTGCCAGAACGGGGGGGAGGGGGAGGCACAGCAAGGCCCAGCCATCACTTTTCGAGGTGGGAGGCAGGAGAGCCGGCTAAGACCAGATGCCCCAGGCCAGCCTTCTCACTGTGCAGAGGCTGAGCTGTTCCCTTCCCTCCCTTCCAAGTCACTGCCGGGCTGGCCTGGAATTGGGTCACGGCGTGTGGCAGGGGCAGGCACCTCTGTGCTGGCCAGTGCGAGCTGTGCAGGGCCGGGCAGCTGAGCCGTAAATGGCCGGGAGGAACGGATCCCCTACGCCCGGCCCAGAGCCCTTGGCAGCGCTCCCACGAGGTACGCGGCAGGCTGGCAGCAGTCAGAGGTACCGGGGGCAGCGACTGCTCCCCCCAAGTTTTTTTAGTTCATCAAGTGGTGGGAACCTGGAGTGGGCAGGGTGCGGCGAGGGCAGCCGTTTGGGGGCGTGCTGGCGAGGTGTTTATGGGGAGGGTAGCAGCACTGGGGAGGCTGGGCATGGCGGGAGGAGCACTGTGTTTGTGTAAGGGGTCTATTAGCCCCTCACTGAAACTAGTGGGTCTTTTTGATTGGCCATCTCCGGAGGAAGCAGGACCCTGGAGCGGACCGTCCCCAGGGCCAGTGGAGAGAGGCCAGCTCAGGTCAGCCTGATTGACAGGGTGGGCAGGCTAAGGAGAGAGCCAGGAGGATGGGGGGAGCCCAGCCCCCTCCCTGTGAGCTGGAGCTGCCTGCTGGGGTGTGCTGGGGCAGAACTGACCAAGCTAAGGACAAAGCAGCCAGCAGCTGGAAGGCTGGAAGAGGTGCACAGAAAGCTGAATGGAGCCAAGCTGACCCGACCCACAGCAGCAGAGCAGAGGGGCATCCCAGAAAGCGAAGCACAGCTGCATGGAGCAGAGCGAGCTGGGACAGGAGCCCTCTGGAGCTGGGTGTGGTGAGCAGCTGGGGAGAACAAAAGGGACTCTGGGAGTGTGTGGCTACTGGCAGAGCAGGGGCTGACTTTGCATTCCTGCAGCATAGCCAGGGCCTGGACAGTGGGCCTGCAACGTGTGACAGACTGTGAACCCCAGATACACTGTGCGTGGTGCCCCGGGCCAGGGGGCAGTCAGTGCTGGGTGTTTGCCTTTCACCTTTCTCCTCTTTTCTTATTTGTATTTGATGTTTGGTTGCTGTTTGTGTAATAAATTGTGTTGCTTTGTATTGTATGCACTGATCAGTGGGGCAGGGACGCGCCCAGTGCAGGGTTAGTGCCCGGAGTGGGGACACCCCAGCCCCTGCCCTAAGGGACCACGGCAAGATTGGGGGTCGAGCCCCAGAAATCCTGGGCCCAGCCTTGTCAGGGTTACGGGCACCCCACCACACAGGGGAGTGGGAGGGGAGCCCTTGATTTTAATCTCCGAGTTGGAGAGAAGAGTGTTGTTCGGGAGGAACAAGAGGATTTTAGTGAGAGCCAAGTTTTAGATTTTAATCTTTTACCGATGGCTTTTACGAATGTTTTATATAGTGACCTTAAGATAATCGATTCTAAATCTAGCTTTTATGACAAATATTTAGATTCTTTTGATGATCCATATTTAATAGAATTTAATAATCTTAATAATAATAATACCAATTTTAATAATTTACAACATGATTCTATGGAAAATAGAAGAAATATTTTAGGAGATAATTTTAATACAAATTTTATGAATACAGCTAGTTTTAAAGAGAGTAGTTCATTTAAAGAGGGAATATTTTGTTTAGAATATCCCGTAGATTGTTTTAATTGCCCTATATGTTCACAAATTTTAGCTAGTTTCGGTAAATGGGCGAAGCATATAAATAATGTACATAAAAGCACTTCAATAAGAGTTATTTGCAAAAAATGTGGTAAATATTCGCAGTTCCATAACATAGCTTGCCACTACCCCAAGTGCAGGCCCAGGGAGGTGGATAACTCAGAGAAGAAGTATGCCTGCACGGTCTGTGGGTCTGCCTTCTACACACACTCGGGGCGGAGTCAACACATCAGACATAGGCATCCTGCGGTGAGGAATGAGGAAAGAAAGGAAGCTAGAGTGGTTGGGAAAACAAGTCGCTCTCGGGTATGGACAGAAGAGGAAACTGAATTATTGATTCAGCTTGAAATAAAATATGCAGGGATTAGAAATATTAATAAGTGTATAGAAAGTGAATTAAAAACAAAAACAAATAAGCAAATATCAGATAAGAGGAGGGACCTGGCCAAGAATAAGGTTAAAAAGGATGAAGATTCTATGGTTTTATGGGAAGAGGGCGGGATGGGAGATATTTTAGAAGATATTCCTCCATGTGAGAAAATTAAACCTTTAAAGATAAAATTTTAATTGATAGGTTTTTAACAGGAGTTAGGTGTAATGGGGCTCGTATTTTAGAGAAATTGGATTTTATTGAACAGCAATTAAATGCTTCTGCCACTGTAGCAGAAGGTTGGGGATTATTTGAGGAATTATGTAAATTGTTGATGAACTCTCCTCATGAAGATGTAGAGAATTTGGAAAATAATAAAGAAAATAATATACAGAATGATAATGGGAAACAAGGAAGAAAAGTGGGTAAGCCTCCTGATAAATATAATAGAAACAGAAAATATGCTGGGAGAAAAGCTAAATTTAGATTCTATCAAACCCTCTTTGAAAAAGATAAGAAAAGGTTGGCTAGGATCATTATGGGAGAACCTGATAAAGCGACATGTAAGATAGCAGTTAAGGAGATTGAAATCTATTATAAAGAAATTTTGGGTAGAGAAGGACATGGGAATACCAGAGGATGGCCAAAAGTAAAAGAAGTGGTAGATAATGAAATTTTAAATTGGCCTTTATCAATTGATGAAATTAGAGAAGCCTTAAGAGAGATTGATAATAGTAGTGCTCCTGGACCAGGTGGAATTAAGGTTAAGGATTTATGGGATATTTATAATTTAGACAGTAGGATTTTAGTAAGGATTTTTAATATTTGGTTTTTAAATAGACAGATTCCAGAGTGTTTTAAAGGCAATCGTACAATCCTAATTCCTAAAGTCAAGGATCCACAAGAGTTGAAGAAAATATCATCTTGGAGGCCATTGACTATTGGTTCGATTTGGATTAGGTTGTATACAAAAATTTTAGCTAAAAGATTATCAAGTGCTGTTAAATTATGCCCCAGACAAAAAGGTTTTATCGCAGCCTCTGGCTGTGAGGAAAATATATCGATTTTAGAAAAGTTAATTAAAGGGGCCAAGAAAAATAAAGACGAAATAGCTGTTGTTTTTATTGATCTTGCTAAGGCATTTGATTCAGTTGGCCATGGTCACATTTTAAAGGGGTTAAAGAGATTTGGGATATCCGAGAGTTTTATTGATATTGTAAAGGATTTGTATACAGATTGCTACACTGAAATTAGTGTTGGTGAGGATAAGACAGAACCTATTTTAATTAAGAGTGGAGTTAAGCAAGGTGACCCGCTCTCCCCTATTTTATTTAATATAGCCATGGACCCTCTTTTATATAAATTGGAAGATGAAGGAGATGGTTTTATAGTGCAGGGTAGAAAGATAACTTCATTGGCCTTTGCCGACGATATCGCTATATTAAGTAGGTCCTATAAGGGGATGGTTAAGAATTTAAAAATTCTTAATCAGTTTTGTAAAAATTCAAGTTTAAAAGTAAATGTTAAAAAGACAAAGGGCTTTCATATTTTCCCAAGCATGGGAACATATGTTATCAACCCAAAAGATAAATGGGGATTAGGTGATGAATTAATTGATTATATTCAACCTGGTGAGTCTGAAAGATATCTAGGTGCAAGAATAGATCCATGGGTGGGAGTGGCTAATAATTCCCCTAAGGAAAAATTAATTGATTGGTGTGAAAGTTTATGTAAGGCTCCGTTAAAACCTGCGCAGAAATTGATAATTTTAAAAGTTTACATTTTAACGAGAGTTTTTTATGAATTACTTTTAATCGAGCTGCCACTTTATATGTTAAATGAATTAGATGTTTTAGTTAGGAACACTCTTAAAAAGATTTTACATCTTCCCCAGTGTACAACTGACGGGCTATTCTATGCTAGAACTAGAGATGGGGGTTTAGCAGTTACAAAATTTAGTACCCAAATTCCAAACATGTTAATTCGTAAATGGAGGAGACATATTGTCTCCAAAGATGATTGGATAGATTTCTTGTTTTTATATGCTGGGGAAAATTTAGTGGAGAAAATTTTAATATATAGTGCTAAAACGGCTAATCCTAAAATGTGGAGAGATGAAGAGTTTTTAAAATGGAATAATTTAAGATGTCAGGGAATTGGTATTAAATATTTTAAAAATGATTGTATTAGTAATTCGTTTTTAAAATATCCTTGCTTGGCCAGGTCCTCCTCTCTGATTGCGGCATTGCAAACGAGAGCGAATGTTTTTCCCACCAGGGAAGCTCTAGCAAGAGGACGGAAGATGGAGGAAGGGTTATGTAGATGGTGTGGTAAGGTCAAAGAGACAATTCCTCATATCTCTGGTCAGTGCATAAAAATGAAAGAAGCAAGAATTAAAAGACATAATAGAATAGTTAAATCACTAATTGATAAAGTAGGAAATAAAGGATGTAAAATTTGGATTGAACCTTACCTTCATAATAAAGAAGGGAAGTTGAGAAAACCCGACCTCATTATTGAAAAGGAAGGAGTGGTAGCCGTTGTGGATGTCACAGTTAGATGGGAAGACAACGCTGACAGTGTGGAGGCAGCCCACATTGAGAAGGAGGCATACTACTCTGAGTTGGAGGAGGAGGTGCTGCAGCTCACTGGTGGGAAGATCATCCACTTCTTTGGATTTGTGGTTGGGGTGAGAGGTAAATGGAGTGAAAGAAATTATGACATTTTTAAAATTTTAGGTATTGATAAATTTAAAAGTTTTAAAGAAAGTGTGTGCAGACTTGCTATGTATGCTACGACGGATATGTTGGCTCTTTTTAGCGATAAACAGTGAACCCGAACATTCATTTCGTGTATCCTGTGGATTTTAGATATATTTTAGATATAGATATATTTATTCTCCATATTTTAAATTTTATCAATGGGCTTTAGTTTTCATACTATTGACCTGTTGACTATGTTTAACTGTCCTTTCATGTAATTTAATTTAATTTTAAAATTAATTGAATAATAAATATTACTTATAGATTAGATCTTGATTTTAGATTATCTTAGCTACTGAATACTAGATTGGACAGCGGACTGGCCGCATAGTAACCAGGAAAGGGCAGGTATTTACGCCTGTACAAAAAAAATCAGGTGGGGCCTCTGGGTAAAGGCAGTGGGAGCAGGGACTCAGATCCTTTTGCTAACCAGCTCTACCAGGGTATTGTACAAGCAAGATCCCCACAATAGTGGGCCCATTGCCCCGCTTACATTTGGGGGCGCGCTCAGTGCTGGGAGGTGCCTGGGGTTTGCCAGTGCTGGGGGCAGAACAAACATGTGGGGGGGGGGAGGGCAGGGCTCGCACAGACCCCTGCCCGGCTGTGTGGGGGGTTGGGGGAGTGCAGCAGCAGCAGCACAAGCCAGAGCAGCACCACGGACGGTGTGTGAGCATTTGGCATCGGCTCGGACCGGAGGGCAGCTGCTGTGATATGGAGCTTCACCTGCTCTCACGGGGCTGTCTGCACCCCTCCTCCCTCCTGCGTCTCTCCCAAGCTCCCTGGGGTCTGTTCAGTAACGTCTCTCTGCCCCATCTCAGCCAGGGAGGGAGGAACAGGCTGAGGCATGTTATGGCAGCCGGATCCCATCCCGCACACACCCGGTCGCCTACAGACTGGTGCACAGCAGCTCACGCTGGCCGGGAAGCAGTGGGATGAGGGGGTCAGCCAGGGACTCGCCGCGCACGGTGGTGAGCGGAGGGGCCTGGGGCGGAAGAGGTGGGACGGGGACTTGGCCTTCCCTGTGGTAGCTCCACCAGCCGCCCACCCCTGGATTCCCCGTACAGGGCCATGGAAGGTCTCTCCTGAACGCTGTGTCACCCCGGTCGCCAGTGGCTGTGAGACGTATGTACGGCCGACGTGTGAGCACTTGTGTCTGAGCTGACAGCTGGTTCTCCAGCCGGGGAGCTAAAAGCAGGTCACGCAAAGGTAGCATGTGCTGAGACCAACTTCTCCTGACACCAGCTGGGAGACGCGCCTCTCCCTGGTGGGCTGCTGTGAGTTTGTGTCTCACAACAGGCTGTTAACTCCTGAGTCGATGCTAAGGAAGAGCTGCTGGAGGCACCAGAGGAAATGATCAGGCAGAGGTAAACGGGGGTTGGGGAGAGGAACCCTGTTTTCAAATGCAGATCAGAGGTTTGCTCTGATATACCTGGAGCAGCCGCGCGGGGGTGGGCGGGCAGAGAGACGCCTGCCACCCTTCAGTGTGTGTGAGGACGAGCTGCCAGTGGCTTTGATCTTACGAAAGAGGGCCTCAGCCTACCTGGCTGTAAACCCTGGGAAAAGGACGTGGGGTAACGCCCTGTGGAGGCAGGAAGGTGCTGTGAGTTAAGCCCGGGCCCTGGACAGGGTGTGATGATTGTGTTTTATATGTAATGTTTGTTTCCCAGGTTCTTACTCGCTATCGCCTGACTCTGTTCTTTGCTATTGGATTTGTTCTGGTTTGTCTCTGTCTCCAGCCAGCTAGCTAAACGGCTACGTGCTGTGATCCTGGCTTGAATGGTCTAAGCTGGTGTGTGCAACACCTCTGGGAACAGCGGCTGCGGGGTCACATCTACACTACAGATTGTCGGTGTAGCTACCTCGCTCGGGCTGTGACAAATCCACACCTCTGAGCAACACAGTTACAGCGAGTGAGCCCCAGTGCAGCCGGCGCTATGTCAGCGGGGAGCTCTCTACGTGTAGGAGCAGCTTCACTGAAGGGCGACAGCGTGTGGCTGCGCCGATGCAGCGTTTGAAGTGTGGACCTGCCCTCAGAGCTCTGGGTGCTCAGTGGATCGGGGCCTGGGCACTCCAGAGGGATGCTCAGATGGTCTGGGGCTTGCGTGCGCCTGTCACTAACCTGTGCAGAGAGCGCGGCCTGTGCAGGCCTAGGAGGCAGGGGCTTGTGCTGTCAGAGGCTGGTGGAGGCAGGGAGCTGATCCCCAGCAGGCACACGACTCCCTCACACAAAGATCCCCAGATCTAAGCATTGTACAGCCGTAAAGCACGGGCTGTCTGATCCCCAGTTGCTGACACTCTCCTAGCACAAGCGATGGATACAGCCGGACGGGGGAACAGAAAGACACCCGGAGCCGGTGCCGGGCAGC
>VOCO01034307.1:0-14629 GCA_007922225.1 Emydura subglobosa
TGGGGGCTCCCCTTTTCTGTGACAGACACAACACTGCAATCCAATTTTTCATTTCATTTTGTTTCATTTTAAAAAACCTTTCATTTGCGTTAAAATAGTGGGTGTCTGTGCAGGGCCAGGCACCACAGGGCCCTGATCTGAATCGGAATCCGTTCAGCACCCGGCACAACAGGACCTTGATTTCAATGAAAGTCTGGAATAACATAGAAGCAATCAAAAGAAAACACTCGTTCCCATAACATATACACCTGAGGAACTCACTGCTGCAGGAATTCAAGATTTTTATAGAGAATTGCATGACCTGTAAATATCCGTAGCTATGGAAACTAATAAAGGGTGTCCAACCTCAGGTTTCAAGTCATAAACCCATGGAGTGTCAAGCTCAGCTGATGAGATTCATTCAGTTTTCTTCCTCTCCTGCAAGATCCCGAGGACAGCTGCTCTAGAGAACAGGAACTGATATGGCCCAGGAAGACCGTGTCTGGTCATTATTGGGTGGGTGGGGAGATTTCCAGGACAGATCCCGCCTCCCCCCCCCACAAGATGTTATTTGACTCAGGGTTTTTGGTCAATGTTCCCATCAGTCAAAACAAACGGCTCTGAGAAATAGCAGCTGTGTGGGTCCTAAGGCAGCAGGGTGTCTATGGTTAAGAGGGAAGAGATGCCTGGAAGAGAGCGGGTGAGTGGATCCCGGTATATCTGAAAAGCCATGCTCCGTTTTCTCCCAGGCATCACTTGCATTTCACAGGCTCTCCTCCCACGCCAACATGTTTTCAACCAGCGTCATTCCAGCGACGTCAACAGAGCCACAATGGATTTACACTGAGCTGGCTGAGAACCAAGCCTGTTGACTTGGCGGCGTTTTTCCTTGTGTAAGGACCGAGGAGTTGCTCTGTGATAAAGGAGTGAAATTTTGATCCCAGGAAACAAAACTGTTTCATTTACAGCGTCCCGATATATGGTAGGAGGTCATGTTACGACAGGTTACAACCTTAGAAAGGAAACTTTAGAAAATGGATGCATGGGATGACTTGCTCAGTACTGAGATGCAGCCACCTCTGGGTTGGGGTAGCCAGGGAACAGCCACACATAACGCCACATGGGGATGGCTCACCTGGTGCTGAGATGCAGCTGGTTCTGAGGTGGACTGTGGAAATATGGGTGAGTTTCATTTTTCCAAAAGGGTTATAATTGGGGCTTGAAGTTTGCTGCCCGAATGCCATGATCTCTTACCTACACGTGCTTCGCTTTCCTGAAGAGGGATCGAATGCCTTTCACTATTAGGTACCCTCCAAAAACTGCACCTGCCAAGGGCACGGCCAGTACTGCTCCGAGAGGTGCTACTGCAGCTGCTGCTACGGAGCCGGCTCCTATCACCACGCCTGCGGCTACGTGGAGTTTTCCTGTTGCTATTCTTATTGGTTTTCTGCGCGGTCCAGAATCGGTCGCTTGCAAGGCTGGAATAAATAATATGGTTTTAACAGGGCCGCGAGTCACCTCACTGGCTGTCCCGATGACCGGCCAGGCCACAGATGGGTCGCTCAATTGTCAGACCTCCAACACGAAGCCGAAGAACTCAAGGGACCTTGTTCTCATTTCTCTGCCGGCCTTTTGGGGCCCCCTGTGCTGGGCCATGTTAGTAGCTGTGACCCTTTCACTCCTTCCGCACATTTGATTTAGTTAGCGCTCACCTATTCTTTCGGCTCCTTATGATATTGACGAAGAGTCTGCCTGAATTCTAAGGCCCAGGACACGGGTCCTTCACTGATAAGCAGGGGTGCCGGAGTCCGGAAAGCCAGGGGGACCGCGGCACCCCCCTTGTTAACATGGGCATAGTTTGGGTGCCAGGGGGCCACGTTGCCCCCACGAACTGCGAGCCTTGGGCAGGCGCAGAGCGGGACCAGCGGGATCTGCGCTTCGTGGCGATGATCAGCTCCTCCGTGGCAATGTTGCCTCCCCTTTCTGTACGGGGCCCACGCTTTCCCTGACCTTTTTCTACCTGTAGAAACCCTTCTTGTTCCCCTTCACGTCCCTCGCTCCAGCTGTGCTTTGGCCTTCCTGATTTCACGCCTGCATGCGCGAGCAGTAATTTTATATTCCTCCCTCGTCATCTGTCCAAGCTTCTGCTTCTTGTCAGCTTCCTTTGTGTATTTAAGCTGACCGAAGATTTCTCTGTTCAGCCAAGCCATATTTGCTGTTCTTTCTGCACATCGGGATGGTTTGATCCTGCGCCCGCAATAAGGTTTCTTTAAAATACAGCCAGCTCTCCTGGACTCCTTTCCCCTCATATCAGCCTCCCAGGGGATCCTGCCCATCAGCTCCCTGAGGGAGTCAAAGTCCGCTTTTCTGAAGTCCAAGGTCCGTATCCTGCTGTTCTCCTTCCTTCCTTTTGGCAGGATCCTGAACTCGACCATCTCATGGTCACTGCTGCCCAGGTTACCGCCCACTTCTGCTTCCCCGACCAATTCCTCCCCCTTTGTGAGCAGCAGGTGAAGAGGAGCATAGCCCCTAGTTGGTTCCTCCAGCCCTTGCACCAGGAAGTTGTCCGCCACACTCGCTCTCCAAAACCTTCCTGGAGTGTCTGTGCTCTGCTGTATTGCTCTCCCAACAGATGTCCGGGTGATCGAAGTCCCCATGAGAACCAGGGCCTGTGATCTGGATTAAAGTCCCCCAGGGACTTCCTGTATGATCTCCGGCGAGTGCCTTAGGGGCTCAGTTCCAAAGGTTTTTAGGGACCCAAAGGTGCAGGTAGGCGTCTGGTGGGCTTTAGAAGGTGGCTAACCTTCTTCTAGGCCCTCTTGGAAACCTGCCCAGGTGTCCGGTCCTGTCCTGTCCTTCACACGGTCCTCTGAAAACCTGCCTGCTAGTGCTGTGTGTCTCGGTACCCAGCTGTGCGAGGGGATAACCGCGCTGCTCTGCTCAGAGAGGGGCTGTGAGCACACAGCGCTGAGACCTGGGAGGCGCTCTGATGCTACGGTGATGGGGCCACAGGCTGTCCCTGCCCGGTGCTTGGCCCCTGCTTTTCACCTGTCCCCCACAACTCCCTCCTTTCGGAAAGTAACCTTGGCTGGTCCCCTGCATTCTGTCTTCAACCCCACCCCACAGAGGGATTCCTGTCTGACAGGCTCAGCTGATGACTTCCCCACCCCTATTTTAACCACCCTGCCTCTGTTTATGAACACACTGCCGACTCCCTGCCCCAGGTGCGCCAGCTGGGAGCAGCCCCTCTCTTCCGCAGACACGTTCACTGTGCCATGAGCAGATCTCCTGTACGGAACTCGGGAGAGGGGCAGACGTCCCCTCCGCCACCTCTACATGGCGCCCCAGCAGCAGTCCCGTGGCCGCCGTGCGCATGAGCCAAACCCAGATTTTGAGTCGTTTGCTCCTGTTGCCGTAGCTGCTGATTTGCAGAGCCGCCATTAGCCTCTTGCTCCAAAAGAGGGTCAAGATGCAACCCACCTCTCTGAAACCCAACCCCCTCCTCCCTCTAGCCCCCGTTCTCCTCCTCTGCTGCCTTTACCTTCTGCTTCTCTCTGGAGATCTTGAGCAAGGTCCCGTTCCCCTATTTTTTCCATCACTGTCGCAGCTGCCGTCAGCGCGTGAGTCTGGCCCAAGTTGTGTATCAGTTCCCCAGCAGTGTCTTCTCGGCTGGCGTCCTTCTGGAATTCATTGGGTATGTCGTCGTATTCATCTCCCACACGGACAAGCTGCTTCACGGGCGTCTCACACAGCACGTCTTTGAACGCTTCAAACTGATCTTCTGTCAGGTTCTGGAGGGTAGCAGTGAGGTGCTCGTGGACAAGAGCCCCCTTGTTCTCTGCAGCCATGTTACCGAGCGGCCTGAGGAGACAGAGGGCAGATGGGGAAAAGAAACAGACCTTTGACGTCCATCGTGACTTCACTGCCCTAAAACACAACTTGCTGCACCGGAGCATGTTTAAAGAGGACTTTCCAACTGTCCTTTTTAGCAGCAACCACCTCGGGTGTTAAAAACCACAGCTGCTTCTAGGTCTGCTCCAAACACAAACTAATAACACTGAGCCACCCCCCACCCCCCGCCCAGATGGGAAACTGAGGCACAGAGCAGGGAAGCTGGTCACCCAGCAGGCCAGTGGAAAACAGGTATGTGAACAGGTAATGACAAACCAAGCACAGACATACGTGTTATAACTGCATCCACACGAGGGGCACTGAACCTATATCTAGTCATTCCCTGGTTCTAAATTCATATCATTGTATCAGTACCAAAACTGTGCCGCAGAAAAGCCCTAAGGTAATTGTAACCAATATGAGAGTTTGTTTGTTTGTGTGTAACACGATAAATCCGAAACCAGTGCAAATTCTGTGTGTAAACAAGGCCCCAGTCTAAGCCAAAGCTGGCTACAGACTGTTACGGGGACACATGCAGGGATGCAGATTATTTAGCTCATCGCCCCTTGCAAAACGTTTCTCACACACACATGGTTGCACATGTACACCATACACAGACTTCAGCAAGGCGCCCACACACGCACACCAGTGCTGCAGCCCGGAGCGTTCGGAAATAGACCCAATAACTTCTGGAGATTCAGTGATAGTAATAATGCAAAGGACTCACTCTGTTCGTGCAGAACTTTAGCGGTGGCATAACTTAATAATTTGCTAATACTTTTATGTTGGAAGTGTTTAATATTCCGACCCCAAGGCTGGTTGTGCCCAATGCGGTTTTTAGTATATTTTTGGAGGCCCTTTTTTTGGCTGTTTTCTAAATGTACTATAATTGTAACTAAGCAATCTATTCCTTACGAAAGATTTGGACATACGGGGGACATATGGGGATTTCTTTGGCCACATTTAAACTTGCAAGACTTAAATTAATTTGTTTTAAGGAGCGTTTGGAAGTTCCAATGACTTTTTTTACATGATATAATTTTACTGTGTGAGGCTTATTAAAGGGATGTCCTCTGGGCTTTTGCATATCAAATTTTGTAGCAATAATATTGAAATGTACTTTGGTGTTTATGTTTTATAATGTATACATTTAAAAAAAACCCAGAAACATTATTTAAAAACTGCCGTGCATTGGCAGTGTAAAAAGATTTTGGACTTTTTTTTAATTTAATTTTTATTTGTACTTTGTATGACTGATTTTATGGGTTTTATACTGTTTTGTTTTGTTTTGTGTGGTTACTTGCCATGGATTTTGCGTACAGTTTTTCAACGCTTGTATTTCGCAAAGGAGAGTTAATGTGCTAGGGCTGGACTCCCATCTCGGGACTACACGTGGTTCGTTAAATCTTATTAATGTTTTAACAGCAGTGGAGTTTTTTGGTTGCTACGCACATTTTATGACCTTTAGTATTCTACATTTTGGGGTGAATATAGGGATCCTAAAAGGATTGGCCCCTCCTTGTTTTTATTTTATGCGGGTGGTGTTTATCAGTTTAAGGCCGTTGATCTCATATATTGTGGCATCAGGTCTTGTGCAATTTTTTATTATGGTGTTACACTATCCAGTCATTAAAGACAGTTTGGGTTGAGAAGAGACCTCCGATGATAGCCCGTGGGCTGTTAGATGGTAGTAATGGGCAAACTTCTGTGTTTAACACAAGCAGCAGCTGGTGTAATGGAATACTGATGGGTTAATCAACATTGTACTATTATGTAGAATGTATAGATATAGCATGAATGTTGACAGGCCAGCGGGCAGGGTTGACTACCGGACAAGCAACATGTAACATAAAACAGACACACACACACACAGTCCTGACAGCAACTTCTTACCCTGGTATCCAGGTTGCTCTGTTGATGGGCGCCAGTTCTTTCTGAAAGTTTTGAAAAACAAAACAAACAAGTTTATGTTTTATGGGATATATGTATTAGCTTAACAATGCTTTCATTTTTTTTCATGTTTTAAGTTGTGAGGAATGAAATTATTTGACCCAAGGTTGATTTTGTGTCCTGGACTAAATTTTAACTTGATATATTGTTGGGCTTGCTATTTTTTTTCCATTTTTACTGTGCCTTTTTATTTTATGCCCAACGAGTGGTCTTTTTTCGAGACATGTCGCTATATTACTGATTTGATGGGGTGTTTAATTTATTTTAATTTTTGTATCTATTTTTATCTATTTAAGCTTAGTTGGGTGGCAATAACTTTGTGGATTTTTACTAATTGTCTGGACAAGTCCTGGATCCACTGCTCGGTCAACACTCCAGGCTGCCATTTATCTGGGATTTATCCGCAAACCAAATGTGCATTTCTTTATTTAGTGCCTCTTATATAATCAGGCCTGTTTGAACGGGCCATGTGATGTTTGTATTCTGCCCGGGGGCACTCGTGTCTGGGTTTTGGGTTAGCAAACCACACAGCACCGGGGTTAACACTTTCCCTTTTTCCACTGTGACTTTCTGGTTCACTCGTGCTAAAGTCCATTGTGCCAATCTGGGGTTAGATGTTTATCCCTCCCGTGCTTTTTCTGAAATAATATACTTTACTGGGAGTGGGTGGTCTGTGCAATGACTTGGGATCTCCCAGTGATGTATTCCCAGTGCTGGAGGGCCCAGACCGGTGCCAGGCATTCCTTTCACAGGGTGTGAAATTTTGTTTTCTAGGGCGCAAGGTTTTCGAGCCACAGGCAACTGTAGTTGGTCTGTATCCTGCTTCTTCAGCAAAGCTGCTCCTATGGCCACGTCCGTTCTGCCGGACTGTAGAGAAAAAGGTTCTGCTGCTTTTGGGTAAGCTGGAGCCTGAGCCGAATTTTGTGTCAGGGTCTGCAAAGCTGCTTCTTGCTCGGGTCTTCATTTCTAGTGTCCCCTTTTCGTTAAGAGGAAATACAAGGGGCGGCTTTGCTCAGCACATATTTTAATACAGTCTGGAGAGAAATGTAAAGTTCCCAGGATGGCTGTTAAAGAAGCCACATTAGTGGGGGCTGGCCTTGCCAATTAACTCTGCTTTCCGCCAGTCAGGGCTTCACGCCTCCTTCTTTAAAATGACTCCTCAATATTTCACTTCTTGTTGCACTAGCTGAGCCTCAGCTCGACTGGCCTGAAGCCGGTATCTTGAATCATCTGTAGCACTCTCTTAGTGACCTGCCCCAGTATGTCATCCACATACGAAATTACCCGCTTCAGAGCCAATGAACTTAAGGTGAGTGGAAAAGGTCTCAGAAGAAATCCCAACACTGCTGCAGAGGTACAACGCCTGGGCATCTGAGCTCAGGGCTGGCGGGGGGCAGGCATCACAGCTGACACCAGAGCCTGGAGCTGGTGACTGAGGGGATGCAGATGGGGGCCACAGAGCTGTGTTTTTGAGTGATTGCTGGGTGACTTCCTAGCCTCCCAATTCTTCAGGAGGGCTGCGCACCCCAACCCGAGCAGTGGGGGGCTGGGACTAACTGCCAGCCGGGGGAGCCCTTAGCGCAGGATAAAACCGATGGAAAGAATTCACTGGAATGTGAAAATCTTCAAACCCAAGGACTGACATCTCCCAGGTGTCACCAGAGGATGGGACCTCTCGCTCTGCATACGCCAAGAGGGCGGGAGCAGCCTGAAATAACGGAGATAGATAGATTCCCAGAATCCATCCATCTGTCCATCCATCCAGCTTCCATCTAATCTTCTATCTAATCTTCTCCAACAACCTCATCACATCCTCCTGCTAAACCTTAGCTTGCATCCAGTGACCCAGGCTGTCAAGCAGGCCGGGCGGCTAGCTGAAAGCGTCCATTTCAGTCCTCCAAAAATGGGATGTTTAGCATTGCCTCCCCCCCACGCCCCACAGAACATTTTGACTGTTTGGCTTTTCGCCCTGATTTGGGTCATTTGCTTCCTTGTTCCCTTTGAAAATTCACAACTGTTCACCAGAGGGGAACCTCGGTTTCCTGGCCGGCCCTGCTGTTCTGTTTCTGCGTTAGACGCCAGGCTGAGGCAGTTAGAATAGGGGTGGTTGGTGGATGGACGGGAAAGGCTTAGGAAGCGCTGACAGTATGAAGAGCACAGCTAGGAGCTAAGGCACAGACGATTTCCCCCCGAATGTCTCATGTCTATTCAGGCAGGGTTTAGGAGGTGGGTGGGTGCCAGCGTATCTTTTGTTAAACATTTTGCTTTTGTTAATGATTTCATGTTTATGATGCACCACAAACATGCCCAGTGAAGTACAGAGACTCACAAGACAGGATCTAGCCACAAAGAGCCGACAATCTCACTGAGACAAACAAACCAACAAAAAGGGTTGTTGGTATAACCAACCAAACACCAGATGGGGAGGGATAATGCCAGCATGGGAGAGCAGTGTGGAGAAAGAAGTAGGTGTTGAGAAGAAGGGACTGGAAGAAAAGAGAGAGGTCTCAGGTCTGAGCAGAGACACTACCTTGATAATGGTGACAATAGGCACAACAGAAACAGAGAAAAAGACCTCGTCACACATCAAAGGGAAGGTAACACATCCCAAAACGTGCCCCCGATATGTCCTAGTCCTAATGCTACTAATGCTGGAATGGGAATTATTTCCAGCATAACTGTTGCTGCTATTATTCCTCAATGACCAACCCTCCTGCAACGACAACCTGTTTTGCATTTAGTTCTGGAGCTCCTCCTCCAAGGTCTCCTTTAGCTCCTCCTCCATGGTCTCCATTAGCTCCTCCTCTGTGGTCTCCTTTAGCTTCTCCTTTTTCCTCCGTTGAGCTTGTTTTGCGAGCTAAAACATATAAATAAATACTCTTCAATTGTTTTAGCAATTAGCATCTCAGAGATTAACCAATGGTCTCACTGGGCTGGTTAGGGAGGGATGGTTCATCCAGCAAAGCCCATGAAGGCACGTGTGGGGGCAGGCGTTAGGCCCCATGTCTCTGGGGATGACATCTATGGACAGGAGTAGGGGTTGGGAACAGCTGGCAGAAGTCTACGAGGTCACAGGCCCCGAAAGCTCTAGTCACCTTGAGAAGCACAGGACAGGAGGTAATTTCTAGGCAGAGGCGAGATGATTCACAGAGCAGAGAACCACCTCGACCAGCTCCCATCACTCAGCCTGAAGCCAAACCCATCCTGCTGTCTGTACATACGTGGGTAACTCGTCTCCCCATCTGTTGGGCTGCCTCTGGGCTTCTAGGTTTGGGTCTGTCCGGGGACATACGGACAGCTTGTGGGAGGGGGATGTGCTGGTGGAGGCCCCAAAGCGGCGTGTGTGCCGGGCTCTGGAAATCTCTTGTCGGTGTGTTCGTGGGAACCCGACCACTGGACTTACTGAGGTTTGGCCCGTGGTGTCCTGGCTTGGTTTTGGGATGCTGCGCCCTCACCCCACCCGCAAATGCTGCGCTGCTGTGTGCCCGCGACGTGGCACCAGACCTGGGGTATTGGGCTCAAAACGGCACTTTCAATATCAGCACCTGCTATGGTTGGCTCAGAGTGGCTCTGAAAACCCGCCATGCCCTGCCCCGTTCCCTTTACCTTCCGCTTTCTCCATGAGCTTCGTGAGCTTCTGAGTGAGATCTTTTCTAGGTATGTCGTCCAGGGTCTCCCTGGCTATGTCCAGGGCACCAGAGCATTGAAAGTGGCTAATCATCACTTCGATGGTCTTTTCCCAGCTCACTTCTTCCAAATACCGACGGCTTATTTTCTTCTCATCATCTCTACCTATCAGACGATTCTGGAATTTTTTTAAGTCTTCCTCACTCAGATCATCCAGGATTTCAGTCAGGATTTCAAACACGGTGCTTTTTTCCCACATGCTACAGAGATAATTAACTCCTGAGAAAACGAAGAGGAAGATCATCAAGTGGAGGATAAAGTGGGCGTGTCTCCAAACACATAAGATCAAACCTATGGGCCCATCTAGCCCCAAATCCATCCACCCGCACTCCACGTGAGCCCCATGATGACTCGATCCCAGTCTGTAAGGACCCATACAGGGTGGAGATTTTTGACATAAGGGATCTCTTTAATCTCACAGACAAAGGCAGAATCTGAACAAACAGCTTGGAGCTGACACGAGAGTATATCAGTATATGCTGATCGATGGATCTATCTGTCTATCTGTCTATCTACACCGTGACGGCTGGGCTGGGGCTGGAGGAGGAGCCCCCCCGCACGAGGTGGATTGTGTGGTCTGATTCTGGGATGCTGGTATTAGCGCTCTCTCCCAGCCCTCCTTGCTAGGAACTGATGGGACTTTAAGGCCTGAATCCTCCTCCTGGGCATGGCTGGGTCATGGGAGCCTCCTGGGCAGCGACTGACCCATGAACTCCAACTACCGTATATTCTGGGCCAATCTGGTCCCCAGAGGGTGAAACGTTCTGAGTTTTAACTGATCTGCAGACCTCCCAGTCTGGAGCAGTGACCCGTGAGCGTCAGCTGGGGCGGGCTGGCCCCTGCGTGAACACGTCGAGGGACAGGTGAGTTTCCTGGCAAGCAGGGCTATTGCTGCAGCAGCCTGGGCCGGGAGCGAGATGCTGCAGGGTTCCACCCACAAATCTGTGTCTGGCTTGGTCAGCAAAGTACTTAGGCCACGGCTCCTCGGACCCACCCCGAGGAAGCAGGGCTGAACGCATGTTCCCATGTGACGTGGGTCCGAGCCCTGTCGTTTTGTAGTGTGGACGCGGCGCCAGCTGCTGCCCCGACTCCGGAAGTCTGCGTGGCGCAGGCTGGATGTATTAGCAGGGCCGGGAGACCCGGCTCCAGCAGAAGTGGCAAGCCCGGGTTTACGATGCAGTGCGGATGCTCCAGTGGGGCTTTGGAAACACAGAGTCAGCACAGCTAGGTCCCACAGAGCTGGGTTCACAAAGCAGTACAGCCATCCCTGCTCACCCAGGGGAGGGGCCCAGTTTATCCCTAGCCCAGATCAGCCTGGCTTCATCTGGAGACTGATGAGCTGTTTTGGTTTAAATCTCCTCCCCAGGGACTGAGGAGCCCAGAGAGATTCAAGGCTTGGCCGCCATTTCCTTCAACCAGGCCACTGGGGATCCTGGGACAAAGACGGCGTGCTGGCTGAATATGGCCAGTGAACGGGGAGACTCAGACTTGAAGGACAGAAGGGACCATTATGATCATCTAGTCTGACCCCTGCACAATGCAGGCCACAGAACCTCACCCCCACCTCCTGTCATAGACCCACAACCTGTGACTGAGTTACTGACGTCCTCAGATCATGGTTTAAAGACTTCAAGGTACAGAGAATCCACCAGCAAACGACCTTGCGCCCCACGCAGCAGAGGAAGGTGAAACCCCTCCAGGGTCTCTGCCAATCTGTGCTGGGGGAAAATTCCTTCCCAGCCACAAATATGGTGATCAGCTAAACCCTGAGCACGTGGGCAAAACTTACCAGCCAGACACCCGGCAAGAATCCTCTGCAGTAACTCAGAGCCCACCCATCTACCGGCCCATCACAGCCACTGGGCATATATACCGCTAGTCGTCAAAGCTCAGTTCACTGCCAGATTGGGCTGTCCCATCATCCCATCCCCCCTACACTTAACAAGCTCACTCTTGAAGCCAGCTGGGTGTTTGCCCCACTGCTCCCCGTGGGAGGCTGCTCCAGAACTTCACTCCTCCGAGGGCTAGAAACCTGCCTCTAATTTCAAGTCTGAACTTCCCGATGGCCAGTTTCTGTCCATTAGTTCTTGTGCTGAACCCCATCGGTGCCGAGTGTAAATAATTCCTCTCCCTCCTCGGTATTTATCTCTGTGTTTATAGCCGGGTGCGGAGCGCAGGGTACAAAGGTACAGAGCAGCGTGTGTCTGACAGGCTCAGCTCTGAGAGGCAGCACCTGCCAGTCTCCAGCCTGCATTTCCCGTCTGGGGACGCCTGCGCATCCCCCCACATCAACCCCTCTCCTGGCCCGTCCCATGCCCTGGAGAGGCAGGGGCAGCCGGCTGCTCACGCTTGGTGGGTGCTGATGTTCTGAGTTTGGGACTGCGTCTGAGCCCCGTTGCAGCTGGCGGGTTGTTGAGAAATCTGCTCTGAACCCCGTTCAGCTGGCTCCTGTCTCAAGATCCCAGGTGCTCCCAGCCATGCCCGGGCAGTCCCGGGGCAGCCACCAAGGCTGGCGACCCCCCCTAGGCATTGCCCGATCCCACCGCTGGGGGGGGGGGCAGCTTTCCCGCCACCTGTGAGCCAGCGTCCCCCTGTCCTGTTGCACTTGGGGAGTTTTACCGTCACGTCCAGGAGCGAGGTGGGGAGGGCTCTCTCCGACCTGCTGGAGGCCCCCAGGGGTTGCCTTTGGATGAATTCACAGGGGGAAATCCACCCGGTCTTCTATTCAGCTCTAAATCGCTTTGCTAGGACCCCGTCTCCGACGGTCCCTGCCAATGCGTCAGGTGATTGAAGGAGTGATGCAGAATGAAATAGAAACAACGGGTAAGGGTTAGTCTCTCCCCACCCCCATGACGGCGGGGGGCAGAGAGCAGGGGCAGGGCGACTGGGGACGTCAGCTTGGGGTGGTAATTGCCTGGTCTGTAATTGGACTCTTGCACTCCTGGAGCCAGCGGAGAAAGTGCTAGAGAGCCAGACACAGAGGGAGCGGACGGACGGACAGCTGCAGGCTGTCCCCCCTGTATCGAGCTAGATCAGTGGTTCCCAGCCTGTGGCCTGTGGGCCAAAAGTGGTCCACGGGGTCTTTCGAGGTGGCCCACTGCTCCCTTCCCACTGGCTGCAGGAGGGAGCCACTGCCTCGGGACCCAGGTGGAGCGCATGGGACTACAGGACGTATGCAGTTTCCCTGCTGCAGTCAGGGGCACAGGAGAGCATCATGGAGGAGATCTCCTTCCATCTGGCTGCAATGGGAGGGGGGCGGGGGCCGCAGGTGGAGACGGGTGGCCCTTCGGGGTTGTGAAAAGGACATCTGTGGCCCTCGAGCCAAAACGTTGGGGAACCACTGATCTAGATGCAGATCTGAAACCAGCACGAAGCTCGAACCTGTCAAGGGACATGGCCTCACATTCCTCCGCCTTTCCAAAGACATGTGCATCATCACCGACATCTAACACAGAGTGCGACATAGTGCCCAGCTAAAAGCTGTACGTTGACCCCAATAAAGGGGCAACAGACCTAATATATCTGGCTGACTGGTGTTTGCTAACAGGACGCTGGGGTCAGAGTGGGCTGCCGAAAGCTGTTATTTATGTAGGGAAACTAATCCTGTGAAGAGTTTTCAGGAACGAAGAAGTCCCGATCTATGTCCAAAAGTGGCCCCTTCTGAACAAAGATTGGTTTGTAAATTGAGCTGGTTGGTAAATGCCCCAGTTGGATTCTAACAATAGAAAGCCAGCTGCCAAATTGATTTCATTGCTCCCCCACCGGAGTTAAAATCGGGGTCACGCCATCATTTTTAAAACCGATTTCCATTAAAGTGAGGCAAATGTTGAACGTTGCCTGGATCATGCAACACGGCCAGCTCCAAGCATTCAAAAATCATGAGTCAGGCCTCCAGCATTCAGGAGATTGGCATCAAAATCATGAGATTTTTAAAAATAAACATGGGGATTTTTGTTTCTCTTCATTGATAAAATTACAGAGACCCCAGACGTCACCCTAATAAATGTGCACACCCCAAAGTGACGGGCAAATCTGGTAACAGGGGCAGTGGGGCAGGGAGTTGGGGGTACAGAGGAAAGGGGGTTTTCTCTCAAGCTCCCTGACAACTTATGACCGTGGGGAGACCTGTTTTATTTCACAGGCCGCTCCCAACCTCTCTAGCTAACCCCATCTAGAGCCCCAGGATGGGTGCTACATCCCAGCTTTTAAACACCCCATTGGCGGACCCCGTCAGTGGGCCAGCTCCTCCCAGGACGTCCTTTTCTTCCTCAGCACCTCCAAGAGGGAGCCCCTGGGCTCCAGCCCCGCTGCTTTGCCCTGTGAGCTGTGTCCAGCAAGTCCAACTGAGAGAGACGCTGCTCTGAGACACGTCGCCTCTGCCGGGACCCCAGCAGGGTTAATTAACCCCCCAGCACACAGCCTGGGGAGCCCTTAGGTTAGCAGAGAGAAATCACAATCAAGACGCAGGCCCGTCTGGCCAGCCTCCAGCCAAACCCAGCATCTGCGGCTTACATTGCAGAGGACTAAGGGAGTCGGGCACCTAACTCCATTGCAAGTCAATGAGAGCTGGCCGTTTTGATTCCCATTAAGCCCCAGTCCCTTTTTTTCACATGGACATCTCCCCCCCGTGAACTGGTCTGAGACCCGACAATTCATCTCACATCAGCAACGTCACAGTACTGCACCTGCTCTGCTACAGAGACGAGCATTCCCTGGAGCCATGCAGCACCAGAGATATAGTCTCTAGCATTGTGGTCAGCTTTCCACGCCCCGGAGATATTCGCTTTAGGTGTCTCTAAGGTGTCCATCACCGGGGTATCGAGGCGCCGGGATAGTCACCTGACCCACTGCCCTTAAGGACGTTGATTATGCTAACATTATGGAGCTGTAATTTGCAATCAACGTATTAGTTCAGAGGAAAACTTTGCTGAGGAGCGAACAACAAATGGGTGTTGATTTTAATGGGTCCCCCTGGGCATCATTAAAAAGTCTTTGCCAGGATGAAGAAAGCAAAGTTTCAACTTCCAGTCGGGGTGCGGAGGGGATTGGGCAAATCCAGAGGCTCAGTCGGTGCGGCACCAATGTATTCCAGGATGAATTCGGCCCCCAGGATGCGAACCAC
>VOCO01034308.1:0-13852 GCA_007922225.1 Emydura subglobosa
GTTTCTGTCTGTCTGGAATGGGCATGTTCTAGGCATCACTGGGTAGAACCCTGGTGATTTTGGTGAAAACTGGAGAACTGTAAAAGCCTGATTGCCACTAAAATCATTGTTTGATCCCTCAGGATACGGGGTGAGTCTGTGACCTCTGGGTTAAGGTTAGTGTTTAAGTTGAAGGTGACGTTACAGGCCCCTCTCCCCACTCCACTCAGCCCCCCCGCTGGATTTCTTGCCTGCTCTTCAGCCAGCCCCTGTCCACTGGGCTCCTCACCCCCATATTCCAGCCAGGCCCCTCAACGCCCCACTCTGGTCAGAGCCCCATTGATTTGGGTGAAAATCTGAAAAGCCTGATTTTAGTGGAAATGAGTTTTTTCCAGTTTTCTGCTCTTCACAAAAATCAGTAGGGTCATGACCAGAGTGTGTGGGGGGGCAGGGGCCCATTTGAAGGTGGGGGGAGGATTTGAGAAGCCCATGTGGATGCACCACTGAGCCTATGTAAGCAATGAAGTGAGCGACCCTCTAGTTACAGAATTGCCACGTAATTGTGCTCTGGGATGTAGACTCTCAGGCTGAGATTCTGTGCTGGGAACCCTCAGCCCAGGGGCATGTGAGGGCGACGGCGGCTTTAACCCACCTCCCCCCGCATCCTCCTGATCCTGGGTGCTCCGGGTGCCAAAGCAGCCCCCACTGTAACCCAGGGCTTGTCTGCAGGGGGAGGTTACACCAGTGTAAGATAAGGTGGGAATTTAAACCCTTCTGGTCACACCGGTATAACGCCGCACGTCAGCACTCTTATTCCCTAGTAGGAGTGAGGTTTTCTGGCTTAGCTTGTGCCTTTAGTTACAGCATCTTTGGGTGCCTGTGGGCAGCAGCACGGCCCAGGATCTCGGCAGCTCTGTGCGCTGTGGCTCCATCCCGACATGTCCTTCTTGTTCCCAGTCCCATCTCCACACACCCCACAACAGGGCTTGTGAGTGGGTCCTCAGAGGCACCTGCAGCTATTCTCTGCACTGCCTGCGCTGGAGGAATCCTCGCCCCGCTGGATCCAAGCCCTTTGAAGCCCTTTTCGCTGCTCTGGTTCTTTTACTGAACACAGTGGAGGTGGGGTGGGGGAGAAAATCCCACCCTCCATTTATTAAAATGTGTCCAGCCCTTATGGGTGTGAAGGTGGCACTGAGCAAGTGACCTGGGTGTAACCAGTGCACCAGCCCCGTGAGATCTGCCTGAGTCTGCAGACAGCACTGTTTGCTGCTCACAGACATCACAATGGGGCTGGGATGCTGGCACTAAAGGCTGATCGATGGTAATTTAATTGTCACCATTTGCAATTATCTCACTGCTGATCATTTTAGCGGAAACACCCAGCTCGTGCGCTTCTCCTTCCCTGCTGGATGCAAGGGCAGGTACTGGGGAGGGAGCAGTGGGGGACTGGCAGACATTGGGCAGTGGGGCAACTACCTGTTTTCTAAAGTTACTGGGGTGAGGAACAGTGAATTCAAGCCCCTCCCAGTCCGACCTCGATCCAAATATAGAGTAATCTCCGATCACACTAAAACAGGGAAGGGAGAGAGGAGATACATTCCCCCTCCTCTCCCCTTTCCTCTCCCCAGTATCAAATGCCTCCTGGGTACCAGAACAAATGCACCTGCACACACATACAGCACATGGTCACTGAGGGGGAAATCCTGCCCCTTCTCTCTTTACATGGCCGTGGTAAGGCCAGGACACCAGGGGATCCCCTGTGAGGGATCCCAATACTGGACAAGTCCCCAGAAAAGACCCTGTCCCAGCTGGGCTAGGGCGACTCAGAGCCTGGGCTCAGGGTGCTGTTTCTGTAATCTCCGTGAGGTTTCTTAGGACAATTGGGCGCCTCCCCTGCAGAGCCCGTCTGAGCCAGTGCGAGCAGCCCTGAGCTCACTGCTTGGGCTCTGGTGTTGATACGGAGACATTCCCCATCATCACCCATTCAAACACCAGCACGTTATTTGCAATTGTTCCAGCCCAAGTGTGTTTTACACTTTCTCCAGCACACACATGTAGCCCGCTCCTGCCCCAGCAGAATTGTATCTGTCAAATACCTCCCCCACAGCTGAATGGGGGGCTCTGCTGCATTTCCCACCCCATCACCGCTCCCCACAGCTCTGCAATGTCCCTGCTGTGGGCACTGCAGCCCACACAGCTCCATAGCCACAGCCTGAGCAATCCCATCACTTCCCAAGGGCCCTCCAGGCTCAGCCGTGCCCCTGGGCTGAGCGAGGGAATCCCCGGCCTATGACGATCTTTACATTGAGTCACAGCCTCCCTTTGGCTTCATTCAGTCATATTTATGGGGATAACCTTTACATCAGTCAATGCAAGTGGCCCAGACACTGACCTTTCTCGCTCTGCATTTCAGATCGAAGCGTCTCTGGAGAGAGAAAAGGGTGAGAGGAGAAATTTCAATCTGTTGTGTTTATGGGAATAACTGTAATGTTAGTTACTGTAACTGGCCCAGACACTGACCTTTCTCACTCTCCAGTTCAGATTGAAGCATCTCTGGAAAGAGAAGAGGGTGAGAGGTGAGATTTCACCTTCAAGAATTTATGGGAATAACTCTACTGTCAGCTAATGTAATGAGTCCAGACACTGACCTTTCTCGCTCTGCATTTCAGATCGTAGGGTCTCTAGAGAGATAAAAGTGTGAGAGGAAAAATTTCAACCTGTTGTGTTTATGGGAATAACTGTAATGTTAGTTACTGTAACTGGCCCAGACACTGACCTTTCTCGCTCTCCAGTTCCGATCGCAGAGTCTCTACATGGGGAAAGGATGAGAGGTGAGATTTCATTCTGTCATGTTTATGGTGAAGTTCCTGTTATTGTTTAATGCAGTTGGGCTGTTGTTATGAAATAAAGAAACAAATAGACGGACACATGGAGAGACACAGATGGGTCCCTGTGGAGGTCCCTGCACTCCCATCCTAGGCCAGCTCCTGGTCATGGGGATGGTACCTGCCCCCTGGTCCCAGTGAGACATGGGAACAGCTCCCTGTAAGGAGAGGTTAGCTGAGAGGTGCCCAGCTAAGAACGTGGTGGGAGGTGCTTTTCCTTACCTGGGTGCTCAGCTCAGCATGAGCCAGGGAGGAGGGTGTGGATGGACCCTGCAGGCATCACTTCTGAGCTCAGCTCTTTCCCACATGAAGCTCATCCACGGGGTGTGTCAGCCTGGGATACAAACACTGCAGGAAATGGAGGTAGCGTCACGTCTGACAGTCACTTCTGAGCACAGCCTGAGCTAGACCATCTGTGCCCCAGTGCGAGCAGTGTCTCAGGGCAGCTGTGCAAATCCGGAGTGAGTGTGTTTTGTTACAGCACTCCTAGCCAGACTGCACAGCCATGCAAATCCTCACTGTGTGTGTGTTTTGTTACAGCACTCCTAGCCACACCGCACAGCCATGCAGCTGGGGCAGAGAATTCTCTCCAAGGCCCGTGAAACAAGACAGTGACAGTTAATTGGTCTGATTTGTTAGTGTTTGGAAATGAGCCCAACAATGAGCCTCTCTGGGCACATAGACACATTTTACATACAACTTGAAATGAGATAATCCCTGTCACCTAAACATGGGCTCAATGCGCATCCTGTATCTATTCAAACCACAGATTAACCGGTTCAAACCTGGTGCTGACAGTATGGGAAGGTGACAGTTCTAAACACAGAATATCCAGTTCCAACTTTCACATCCCTCTTGACTGCAAAATCATTTTAACAGACATTTCCCCTTCCCAGTTCTTCCTACACTTGCAAATTTCTACACAAAGTTCACAGCACGTCAGGGAAGAAAAACCCTTTGGGTGGGACTTTTGGTTTTGGTTTTAAATCTCTGTCTGTCTCTCACCAAGTCCCCCCCTCTCCCCCCCACCTTTACTTTACCTTTCACTTTGAGTTCCCTCCAGAAGCAGTAACTGGCCAGGGCAATGAGAACAGCCAGGAGAGCCAGGATCACCCCCAGAGCCACCATCCAGGGATTGACCCTCGGGAAAAACAGCTCTGCAGGAGAAAGCATCATTGACTAGTTGGAAGCAAACACATGCAGGATGAAGGCAGGACACTCGACAATGGGGACACAGCCAGTTAAAAGAATCTCACAGGGAAATACACAGTGAGATGTGGCTCCTTTGTGCTTTATTATTAAGCCAATGAAAGTCCAAACTTTAGTCTTTTTACTGACTGGTTAACTCATGGGAGGAGGTGTGCTGGGGACAGGGAGGAGGCAGGGTGGAGCTCTGCTATGCTGCATCCATCTTCATCCTCCAACTGCCTACGTCCAAGTCAGCTGATGTTCCCTCACTTCCCTAGGCTGCTCTGACTGACCCCAAGGCTGCAGCCGGTGCAGACTGGCCCTCCCTAAGGCAGTGGGCACAGCTCACCCCACCTTGCTTTACACTGGCTCGTCTGGGGTGTAAATCTACCTTGCACTAGGCTGCTGCGCACTCACTGGCTGTGTGGACCCTGCTGCTGGGCACTGAAAGTTCCCTGGTGCACTTTGATCTGTTCCCCTTTCAAAGCTGGGTAGAGCAAAGTGCCCCACGGAATTGTTAGCACAGGTAGCAGGGTCCACACAGACAGACAGTGCCTGGCAGGACAGTGCGAGGTAGATTTACACCCAGACGAGGCAGCGTAAAGCAAGGTGGGGTGAGCTGTGCAGGCACAGCTGAGCTGAGGCAGATTTACCCCCCAGCTTCCCGTGAACTAACTGTTCCTGTAGACAAACCCTGATTCTGCTCACACACTGCAGAGCCCTCCCCCAGTCTGCGAATAGGACCTAGAAAACCCCAATCCCAACCCCCATTCCTAAATTGACAGTTTGCAAATCCAGCATAGCCCTCACTGCACTGCAGGGACAAAGGAGAATTCCCTCCCCCTCCCCCACAGAGAAGAGATGATCACTGGATAGGAGCTGCTCTGAGAATCTGGCCAATGGTGGCCCAGCCTGCAAAGTCCTAAACACTCTCAGCTCCTGCTGGAGTCACAGAGCATTGAGGCTGCTCAGGATTTACAAGAAGCGTTCGGCACCTTGAAGGTTCAGGCCAATAATGAGAAGATACAATTTTAAATACCCTCCAACACAGTCTGCACCATCTCAGTCTAGCCACGTGCGGCTTGGACGGGCACTGACCTGCTATGGAAATCTCTGACTGCCTCTCCTGCTTGAGTCGGGGGTTCCTGACACAGCAGGACACTTTCCGGTTGGACTCCTCTGTTAGAACAATGGCAGCCTCTGTCTGAAACAGGCCATTGGCCTCTTGGGATATGTTTTCAGAGGCTGATGGTAAGAGCTACCCCTGGAGATCTCTCCACAGCACCTCGGGCTTTGGGAACCATCCAGATGATCGACACACAACCCGGATCCCTCCATCCTGATGTCCCTCCACAGAGATGGCAGGATCAGAGCCCAAACCTACAGAAGAAAAGAATGGACTTGTGATGACACTGCAGAACCCAGTAATGAGAGAAACATTTTTCCACTATTATCAAAATCCACTTCCTATTAAACTAATAACTGAATGTGAGCCCTGGGTGTGGCTGATTAGTTAAACTGGCCAGTTTCCAATTTGACATACAGTAAAATTAATGTTAATGTCAGGTCTGCTTGTTGGGCTACAGATAGATAAATGGAATTGAATTTATTGTACAAATGAATTTTTTTTACTGTATCAATAACATACACTCATTCATTTATAAAACCGCGCTAATTGATTCATTCATAAAACCGTGCTGTGCATGTATTAAGAGATGCTTGGTAGAGCTGCTTTCATTTGTTCACTGAAAAAGCCGTTCCTGTGTTGGATTAGTTTCCACGGACAAAGCCGTGTTCAAGTCACTTGCTTCTTGTCTCTCCACAGTTTAAGTTTTGTCCTTCCACTATTTCAGTCACTTGCACTTTTATTATTAGCAATGATAGAAACTGTCTGTATAGAAATGTTCCTAATTAAGTAGCTCATTCTTTCATAGCCATTAGAAGTTGCTTTTAGAGTCTCTGTTCTTTAACATTGTGTATCTATTCTTTGCTATTGTAACTAAAGTAACTCCTTTTAATAACTTGTCCTATTACATTGTAACCAATGTCCGATGGGACTCCAAATTGTAAATTGGAACTCCATGTAGAATGATGTACTCCATTTTACATTCTTCATGAAACTTCCTCTAGGTGTATACTGTGTAATTTCATTTAGATGGGTGAATGAAGGGAGTGTGTGATGGGATCAGTCTCCAGTTCCAGCCTGTCCTGATGATGAAATGCAAGTACCACCTTAATGGCTGAAGAATGCAGACAAATCCCTGAAAAAGCAAGAAGGATCCACCCCAGAGACAAAAGAACAAAGTATAATCAAGACAAGAGGAAAGTCATGTCTGCAATTGACCTGTCCAGCTTCAAACACCAGCTACGAACTCAAGCTACGATCTCCAGCAATGATCAGGACTGGGAACTATACCTGATGTACTGCAGAACATTTGGTGTCCGTCTGTGTGTGTGTGTGTTTAGGTACTAGATAATAGCTATTAACATAATTGTGTTTTCTCATAATAAATGTGACATATTGCCTTGTCCCCTAAAAAAATATCATGTATTTCTGTACATGTAACGTATTCTATGCACAAACTTGCTCCAGTTTAGTTAAAGAGGTTTAGTTAAACCAGTGCAAACCCCTGTGTGGACACTCTTTAATCAAGAAGAAATCGACTCAAGCTAAACTAATACAAACCATTTCCAAATCATTTAAGAGTGTGCACATAGGGTTTTGCACTACTTCATTGAAACCAGTGCGTGTGTATGTGTAGACAAGCCTTAAATTAATTCACTGCCAAAACACTTTGTTACTGGAGAGATCAGGTTGTGTTGGCAGTGCTTCCTACCCTTCTAGAGAGCAGAAGTTGGCAAGAGAAAATTGGACTCCTCTGAGAGCCAGGAAACACACCCACCAAATGCAGACATTAGATAAGAAGGAAAAGCAGGGTTAAGGTAATGCCTCCCACACCAGACTACGCTGTGCAGAGAAGGCCTTTAGCTGTCTGGAAATTTCTAAGAGATGTTCCTCCACGGAGCAATAGAGAAGGGACATGTGTCTGGAGCCTTCCCCACTCAGGATTCTTTTATTTTTTTAAGCTTTATTTGTATTGTTTTTATGTAAACAAAACATACAGTTATAAACAATGCACTAGATGGAAGTAGCAGATAAATATCAAAACACAACGTTCATTATTTGCAAAACCTGGTTCGATGCGGTCTGACTCCACTTCCCCCCCCCCACAAACACACACACACACACACAGCCTCATGTGAGCTGGGTTGTGGGGGAGGGGGTTTGTCACTAGGGATCTGAGCCCTTCTTCTTGCCCCCATGTGTGCGAGGATGAGGAGAAGCCCTGCCCTCTGCACATGCATCTGTACAATGGGGATAATGATGTAAAGTTGTCTGAGATCTACTGAAGGAAAAGCACTGTACAAAAGTTGGGTCTTTTGATTATTACCTAGGCACAGACATGTAGCAACTGCAAACCCAGGTGAGAACTACAACTGTCTAAATGGCCACTAACTCTTACAACAAACATTTCCCTTGCTGTTTTAAAAAACTAGAAAATTCACTGACAAAACCTTGGGTAGTGCAGAGTTCAGGCTGCCTGGTGATATTATCTCCTGCCCTTCCAGCATTCTGAGTTCAGCAAAACTCCGACCTCTGAAAACCAGGAAATCCATAGTGAAGGTAAACACCTCAACAACCTTAACTCTGCCCCCTTGGAGCTGGCAATAACCACAGGGAATTGGCTGCATGCACTAAGGCTACACTCAGAGGATTCAGTGCAGCTGCAATAACTAGTGGAGGGATTATTTGGAGTGCACAGGCAGAGCTGTCCCTATGACATGCGGAGACGTGCAGGTGTACTGGGAGGGATCAATCATGCCTCATTTCAGCGCTGAGTTGTGCAGGGTGTGTCAGTAGCATAGACAGACTTCTTGCCATGGGGATAGTCAGCAGCCTGGTGTCAGATATGGCTTGGTGAGGGGCCAGTGAAGGCACCATCCCAGAAGGAATCCTCAGGGCGATGGGGTGGGAACATTTTACAAGCCGGGGGTGGTTTGCGTGGAGCAGGCTCAGTGTTTGAGTGTAGAGCAAGTGTTCGCTGCACCTGCCCTGAACCTCATGGCACGGCTGGTTACAGAACTAGCTGCACCTCTGCCCCCTTTCTGCTCTCTCTGACAGTACCTTCAGGGGTCAGGACTCCTGCTTCTTCCTCAGTTCTCCCACTCTTAGACCAGGCTCTGGGCTACAGTACCCTGCGTATCAACCACTGCTACCCTGTGGGTGCCAGACACGAGCGGAGATCAATCCCAGCTGGTGACATCAGTGTGCAGTGAACAGCCATTGTTCTGCCCCAGTGTGCACAAAAACAGTTATGATAAGCACATGTTAATGTCACCTGACTGTTTAGGTTAAAAGTTTAGTCACCCAGAAACACAGCACAAGTTGAAATACAGATACATCAAACATATCCATAACTTTCAATACAAATATGACACACACACATAAACAATATCATCATCTTAGCAAACTATAACCTTTCTTATGGAACCTGACATGGCCTATCTCATGAATTATTGTGATTTTGAAATATTGCTGTTAAATATAATAAAATGTCCCCCTAGTTCAGTCAACGTCACAGCCTGGATTTCAGAGACCTTAGAAAAACTGGCTTTTTAACAGTGAACTAAAATGAACCTTACCCAGAGCAGAGCTAGTGTCCCACCAAAACGAGAAAAATTGTGCATCTTGCCATGAACCCTCTGACTCCACTTATTACCCTGTTTAACACATTAAAACATCAGCAGAAGTTACTGACCTGCCACTGCAGTTCCAATAAAGCTTCTTTATAAGAGACACTGGACTGAAAATAACACGTGTACTGCCCAGCGTCTGAGAGCCGGATATCGCGTATTCTCAGGGAAACACTCCCATTGGTGATGTCGTCTTTCAAGAGCTCAGTTCTTCCTCGATATTCCGGCATCTGCTCCCCATACTGATCCTGCCCATCACGGTACAGGTGCACGACTGCAGAGAACTGGGATCGGAACCATCTCACCTCCATGCGCTCAGCGCTCATCCTGGGGGAGAGGTGACAGGGCAGGACGGCCTCTCCACCGACATAAGCAGTGATTGGACGGTCAGGTCCTGTCACTGTGAACTGTGCTGTGAAATGTGCAATGACAAATGGAAATTTAATCAGCGAGGGGCTGGGGGTGGCATGAATTCAGCAGCAAGACTCACAGTAAGAGAGCGCCCTGCATTAGAAGTGAGCACCACATACCCATGCAGTGCCCCAGACATGTCTGTGAGTGCAGAGTCACAGGCTTGGGGTAACTGCACCTCTGACCCCCTCCGTGGTCTGCTCAAGGAATGTCCCCTCAGGCCTCTAGTCATCACCTCTCTCTGGGCAGGGACCCACGTCCTTCTCCCGCCACACTGGGGTTTTAGGATTGCAGTCCCCTGCAAGTCACTGCACTAAAGTCCAGCACCTGCGCTTTGCTTTCTTTCCCAGGGCTATGAACAGTGTGTGCCAGTGGTTACCAGTAACCAAACGGCTCCTCCACAGCAGAGAACATTAAAGGACAAAAGCCTGACAGAGAAAACTTAACATAAATGAATCAAAGGTCTGGACACGTCCTGCTTATAACAAAGATTCTCATCTGGCACATGGGACTCTCTGGTAGGTTCTAAAGTCTTTCAGATCCTTCTCTAATGGTTTACCCCGTTGATTAACAGGTCATCGGTTTGTAGCCCAAGATCTCAGGCTTCCGGTCAGTTTACATCAAGGATTTATACAAAAAATCTTTGTTCTCTTTGGCTTCTGGGATCTGGTCTGAACCAGTTTAAGCAATTTTCCCTAGGGATGGTACTTCTCTGGAGCTGTTACCTGTCCCGGAGGTAATTAACCCCCATGGTTGTAGATACTGGAGTAGATGGGGTAATCTTTCCCCATGGCACAGATTACAATCCTGAGCCCACACAGATACACATAGCACATATAGATACTATTTATAAGGGAGGTACAAAAAGACACAGAATATTCATAACGTTCATTCAGTAGTCCCCAAAATACCACATGTGGTTGCAGTGTCTGTCACACAGAGCTCACATGTGAATGTTACACACTGTCCATAGTATCTGTGAATAGGGCTCAACACTTCTTATGGGCACCCTGGGGGTAATGGATACTGGAGGGCCTGGTTCTCTGATACACTAAGGACATTTTATGCTGCTCCAGTGGAGGGGCCTCCCGGACGGGTGTTCAGACAGTGTAAAGACTTGCCAGGTGTGAAGATGTGAACATAGATTGTCATCACTACACAGGCAAAGTCAGGTAATGGAGAGGGAGAAGGAGGCAGATAGACAATTGCAGAGGGCAGAGAACCAGCCATTGTGACACTGCACAGAATGGGGCAGGGGGAGGTGTCACAGGGCAGAGGCTCAGCATCAGGAGACACAGAGAGAGCTGGTTAAATTGGCAGGATGGGAACCACAGCAGGAGGGAATCATAGAGCCAGAGTAGCTGTGGAGGCAGCCCTGGGGGTGGAGAGGGTCACTCTAAGGCCTTCACCAAGGGCACAGAATGAAGAAGCCGACAAATATCCTCACACCCTCATTGTGAGATGACGTTTAGCTCTGAGCCCTAATCAGACGTGTCCAGTGCAGTATGAATGACTGGTGGGTTGTTACTTCTCAACCGGAAAGTCCGGGATGCAGGACTCATTTGTGGCTGAAGAGTCTGATCTGTGACTTATCCTGTCCGGCAGTGCAGGGTATAGGATTTGGATAGTGGCGCTTTTAATGGTTTGTGAGCCCTGCCGTGGCGCTCACCATGTTCTGTTTTTTAGAAGCCTCCAGTCAGAGCAGCCGTGTGTGTGTGTAGCTACACTTGACAACATGGTGTGTAGCTAGTAACCATGGTTCCTGGGGACCCAGCTGTGCCCTGGGGTGTCTCCATGTGGCCGGTTGCTGTGTAAAGAGCAAAACCACAGCAGGCGGGTGGAGCAGAGGCTGGTTATCAGACCAGGCTGTGACGCGAGAGGGACGGTGATGACCAGCAATAGCAACGGGCAGCAAACCCAGCGAGGGGCCGGAGCTCCTACCTGACGGCAGCCTGTGAGCCTGCAGAGCGAGGCAGAGAGCGAGGTAGCCGGGCAGAGCAGAGCTCACTGTGCAGCCGGGGGAGAACGAGGGAACCTTCCCTCTCATCGCAGCTTGGCCTGGGGAAGAGGAGAAATAACAAACCAGACGGCGAGTGAGTGTGACGCAGGGACACGGACACAGGGCTGCAGGGAGGAGATAAGCCGTGCGTGGGGAGTGGGACAGGCTGTGGGGAGGAGATTCAGACAAACAGGCTTCGTCTGCACCAGCTCTGAGCTGGGGTTCCATGGTGCAGTGGGTAAAATGCCGCAGCCAGTGGCCAGGGAGGGAGCCTGACCAGGGCTCCAGGGCGCAGATTCCTGGTCCCCTCAACCCAGTGACTCCCACTGACGGAGCTGGGGGAGGTAAAGCCCCTCCTGCCCTGGCAGAACCCGTAGGGTGGACTGCAGTGGTAATGGCACCTGCCCTCCCTCGGGCAGTAGCCCTGCAGCTTCGGGTGGGGCTGGGAGGGATTCACTGAATCTGGACCAAGGTTTTTCCTCTTCTCACTTTTCACCCCCTCCCTCTGGAACGTCATTTGAGTGACGCGGGTTTGGTGTTTTGGGCCCAGCATCACAGCACCTAACTTCCAGGTGCCTCGCAGACCCCAGGGGGTCACAAAGCCTGAGGTAGGTGCCCAGGGTCCTGTACAATGAACAGGGCGGGGGAGGTGCCTCAGGCTGCCATTCATCCATTCACAAAAGCCAGCATGCTAGGCGGGGAGCTGCGGGTGCCTGAGCTGGCCCAAGGGAGGTGCCAGCCAGAGGGGAACATGCTAAGCCCCGCCCCTCTCTCAGACAGAGGCACCTCGGTCTGGGCTGCAGGGAGGTGCCCAGCTCTGGTAGCGACCCACAGCTGGGAACTGGCTTTGGAGCTGAGCACTTACACCATGTTTGCAAGACACTGGGGAAAGGTGGAGGTGTCCTTTCCTCCTAGCCTTTTAGCCCAGTCGTTAGCGCACACGCCTGCAGTGTGACAGGCCCCTGGTTCAAGGTCCCCCTCTGCCTAAGGGGGAGAAGGGCTCTGAACAGGGATCTGCCATCTTGCACTTGAGTGCCTGAACCACTGGGCTACGGGGTATCTGCTTTAGGGCTCCCTCAGTCTGTCCTGTTGAAGCCGTTTCACTGTGTATAAATAATGAGAGAATCACTGGAGCCGGGGACTGGATCCTGGGTCTCCCCCACCCTGGATGAGGGGCTTTAACCACCAGGTCACACAATCATACTCCAGTTTGTGCTCTCTCTCTCATTTGGGCCAGAGAGAGCGAGCACCCACACGCGCTTACCCAGGATGTGACCGACCCAGGATCCACTCTCCCGACTCCAGACACTCTAATTATTTACCCTCAGAGCAACAGGAGAGAGTGAGGAAGCCCCACATCAGCACATCCCACACCTCAGTGGTCAAGGGCCTTACGTAAGAGGGGCTGGATCCCTTCTACCCCTCAAGTACAGGGGGTATTTGAACGGGGTTCTCCTGCTAACCATGTGAGGACCCAAAGCACTGGGCTAAAGGTTAGAAGAAAAGGCCTCTGCTTTTTGTGGACACTTCCCTGAGGTGCCAATCCGGCAGGTGGCCGAAGGCCTGTCTTTGACATCCCCTGGTTTGTGAAGGCTCTGGGCTCAGGTTGGAGACGGGCGAGCATGTGGATGCTCAGAGGGAGGCAGCCGTGCATATTCCCAGAGGCTGAAACATGGGCACTGAGGGAACTTTTATTGCAAAAACTTAGATGCTGAGTGAGTTCAGGCCCTTACAGGTTCAGCTGGAGTTTTGTGCATCTCAGTGGAGCCTATAACTGGGACTTAGGTGCCTAATCCCCAGGCTAAAGCACTTAACTCCTTTTGTGCAGCCAGGCCTTTCTCACTAAGGAGGGGGGAAGAAACACACATGCAGGCACAACACACATCAGCATAACATCACCTGAGGAAATTTACAAATGGACATTGTTTGCCAATTACGTCTGATATTATTAAATAAAGCAGATGAGTAAAAGGGAGAACAAGCGCTGTGTCAGCATCCCCGTCTGTGTTCCAATGAGCAGAGAGATCTCTGAATTTGCATGGACATTTCCACAGCCACGTGTAATTTCAGGGGAAGGAGGTCCCAGATTATTTCTGAGATCGCCAGGAATGAGGCCCTTTGGCAGGAACAGCTCATCTGGAGCCGTGGTTCTCAACCAGGGGCATGCAGAGGTCTTCCAGGGGTACAGCAACTCAAGGAGATATTTGCTAGTTTTACAACAGGCTACATAAAAAGCACTGGCGAAGTCAGTACACACTAAAATTTCATACAGACAATGACTTGTTTATACTGCTCTATAGACTATACATGGAAATGTAAGTACAGTATTTATATTCCAATTGATTTATTTTATAATTATATGATAAAAAAAGAGAAAGGAAGCAATTTTTCAGTAATGGTACTGATTTTGTAAGCAAGTAGTTTTTAAGTGAGGTGAAACTTGGGGGTAGGCAAGACAAATCAGACTCCTGAAAGGGGCACAGTCGTCTGGAAAGGTTGAGAGCCTCTGATCTAGAGGATAAGTGCTGTGAGTAAGGAAATAGACAGACTCGCCAGAGCCCAGAGCTCCCCTACCTGCTCCACCTTGGAAAGACTGCAGATTAAGCCCATTATCTCGTGTCCTACTTTCAGTGCA
>VOCO01034415.1:0-11007 GCA_007922225.1 Emydura subglobosa
GTCTGGGGGTCGGTGCCTGGGAATGGCTCTGTGCTGTGGTTTGGGCCTGGGTGTCTCCATCCCCAGGATGGTACCTTGTGTGGCTGCCCCAGTGACTGTATTGCAGTGGACGTCCATCGTCTCCCCGTGAGCGCTCAGCCTGAAGACCTCGCTGTCCTGGCTGCAGTCCCCTGTGATGAGCCGCGTCTGGACAGCTGCAGGGGAGAGGGGGAAACGACAGAGCCCCTCGCTGTGAAACCACTTTCCTGGGAATCCGTCCCGGCTGGGCCAGCTCCACACCCCCTCCCACGCCTCTTGGTGTCGTGGGGCTTCAGGGCTCTTCCCCACTGGGGGAGGGGGAAGTTTGGAGCTCACCACTCTGAGTCCCAATGGCCACCCCTCCGTGCCCCCTTCCCACATTCTGTCTGTGTCTCCCTGGGGATGCTGTGCACAGAAAGGGGAGTACCCCCTGGGGGGGCGGAAAGCCCCTATGCTGGATTGCCAAGTGTTGCATTTAACCCCTTCTCAAGCAGTTGCTGTTGCTCCCGGGGGCACTGGCAGGGCTGGGCTTTATTTCCTGGGCCGGGTCAGGGCAGGTCCGTGTCTGTGTTCACCACAGACTCACAGCCACACAGATATTTCGGCTCCAACTTCCAGTGGATTTGGGGCCCAGTGTAGAACCCCGGATCTCCCGGCAGCCAGCAGGCAGCGCTAAGAGCCACCCTTCCCCCCTCACCCATAGACTCTGTTGTCACGCTCTGTGTCATATTCCCCGGAGACCTGCGCGCAGTGGCCAGCGCGGCCTCCTCCACGCTCTGCAGCAGGACGTTCACGGCCGACGCCACCTCCCCCTCGCTCATGTTGTCCCAGACGGAGGTGTTGTTCATGAGGACGCTGAAAATGCGAATCTCTCCCTGAGGAGAGGAAAGGAAACACCCTGGAAGCGAGGAGTCCGGGGGCTCAAGCGCCGCGTCCCATGTGTTCACAGGGGACAGCGACGTGTCTTAGGGACATCGGGCGTCACAGCCTCTCCCAGCTCAGGGGGCTGCAGTGCTGTCAGAGGGGAACCCTTTACAAAGCCAGGTGGGGCTGGAACCCTTTGTCATTCCTTCTTCGTCCCCTGCTCTCCCATCCTTCCCTCCCAGGGCATAACATTGTCACAAGCCCCCGGCTGCCGAGGTCAGAAAGGTATGGCAGAGCCGGGAGAGAGCCCAGATCCTGCGGCCTGAAAGACCCTGGTCCCTGGCTGAGGATCTGAGGGAGAATCTCCATTAACTGTTAGCAGTATGGTGCTTCTGATGCACAACACAACAGTTCTGAACACTAGAGGGTGGACAAATACACGTGCACACAACCCAACAGAGGGCGTGTCCACACCCACCCACACCACTAGGGGGCGTGTTCACACACACATCCACAAACACCATTTGGGGACATCTGTGTGTGCATACACACACACACACACCACTAGAGGGCGTGTGGTTGAACACAACCCTCACCACCAGAGGGCATCTGCATGTGCCCACACCCACCCACACCACTAGAGGACCCATACGCGCGCACACACACACACACACACACACACACACACACACACACACCCACCAGTGGAGGGCACAGATATTTTCTGAAGAGTATCTGTCACCCGCAGTGAGACTCCTAAACCGGCTTAGCAGCAGGGAGTTGCTCCAGGCTGCAGGGCACACCGAGGGAGGGGGCCTAGCCAGCAGGGCACATTCAGGGGGTGGAGACTCTCACCTCTAGAGATAATGCCGTGCTCTTGGCTCCACACGTCGACGTCAAAATCTCTAAGGTCGAATTCAGGAAAGAGCAAAAACTGCTGCTGCTGCTGCTCAGCTCTCCCTGCAGAGACACAGGCAGAGGGTGAGTTCTGCAGGCACTGCAGGGCGAATGTGCAGGGGCCTGATCCTGACACCCTTAATTGTGTAACTAAAGCTTTTCAGGATCAGGCCCTAGATCCCTGAAGATTGTATCAGACTTGCACAGCCCAGGACACGCCCGACGGGCTGTTACCGCAGTGAGATTCATGCGGAGAAATGGAACAGATGCGGGTGTGTGAAAAGAAGGTCAGAAGAATAAACAGGGAACAAAGTGCTGAACTTAGAAGCAGAAGGTAAGAGAAGGATCGAGGAACCCAAAACTAGGTGGGGGGATGTCATACAAAAGGATTTGATGAGCTGCAGAGTTTCCGAGGAACTGCTCCAAGACAGACTGGAAGGGAGAAGGACTTGAACAGCTGATCGCACGTAGATGGGACCAGTCTAGCAGGAGGAGGAAGAGGAGGAGGAGGATCAGGTCCCAGCTATGAAAGGAACAAACCCAGCAGTGCCTTAATCTTGGCTGGGGTTTCTAGGCGTTACTGAAAAACCGATAACAAAGGTTTTTGTCCGGGAATTTCCATATCGGTGGCAGAAAACACAGGGCAAAATCCCCAACAAATGAAGGTTGGGTTCAAAGGTACCTGCACAGAGCAGTTCCTGCGCCTCTCTTTGATTCTCTCCAGCTCAGCACTGCTGTTATAGCAGGGATCTTGGAGCAACGGGAAGAGAGGAGCAGATATTAGCGCTTTAACCGCAGATTTTCATATCAACTGGCTCCTGCTTGAGGGAAAATCCCCTTGTCCTCAAGCCCCACTGGCTGCTCTCTGTCTACATGCTGCGCTGCCAACAGTTTAACAAGCGGCTGCTCTAATAAAACTCCCTCCCTTCCTCCCCATCTCACTCCTTCGCTCTGTCCCCTCCATTTACACTGAGCTTTGCCCCGCCTTCCTGCTCCCGTCCTCTGCTTCCCGCACATGACTCACTTTACATCTGCAAGGGGCCTTCCTGGTCCTGTTTACAGGCTGGGGGCCTCCATGCAGAAGTCTGTGATTTGTTTTTTTCAGCAGTCAGTCTGCAAAAGAGCTAGCCTAGAACAAAGTGGCAGGAGGCAGAGGGGGGGAGTTATGCCCATCTGCTGCAGGGAGCAGCCTGCTTTGTCTCTCTCTGTTTTGGGTTCTTGACTGTTAGGTTCTGGAGTTAAGAAATAACCTTGTGTTGTACTGCAGCCGGCCAGCGAGAGGATTTTATGCTTTGTTTCCCAGTGTGTGCATGTGTGTGCTATGAACATAACAGACGGGAGAACAGTCACTGTGGCATCTATGGGTCAATCCCCAGTCGCACAATGCGGTCAAATGTGGCCAAGGTTTGGGGAGATTTAGGAGTCCATGTTTGAAGCTTGTTCTCCCAAGGGGTGGAAATGTGGCAGAAATCCCTATCACGTTCCAATCACAGGGGAACACACCGGCATTGCCAGGCTGGGTCAGTCCCAAGGCCCATCTACCCTGGTATCCCGACTGCGACAGAGGAAGGTGTAAGTGTCCTGCCACAGCCGTGGGATAATCTGCCCCCAGGAAAGTCTCTAATAATCAGAGGTCGGCTGAAGCCCTGACGTGGGATGTTTTCCTCCCTCCCAGAATTATTGTCCATTAACTATCACAGCCCCAGGGATTGTCGTTGCCCATAGAGGCGGCCTGTCCCTCTTTCAAACTAGACACACTCACAGCCTGGCTGCCAGTCAGTAGCAGTGATTCCACGGGCTAATGCTGCACCGGGTGGAAGGAGTTTGCTCCGTGGGGTTTATCCCCCATCTAAGCACCAGGGACAGGGGTGAGCCCAGCCCCTAGCACTGCGGGAGCAGGCGAGGGTCACGTCTCATCACAGCCTCTGTGATGACCTTGTGCCTTTGCCAAACCTGGCAGAAGCCCCGGTGCAGCGCCAGGCCTGGAATGGGCATGTGAGGTATATGCGGGGAGGAGGGTTCTCAGTGGGTTGGGGTGAGGGGAGAGCTCACCATGGCAGGTGTTCTCACTCGCGCTCCTGAATGTGGCTTTCCCAGAGCTGGACTCGTAGCCATCGATGCAGCTGCAATTGTAACTCCCAGGCATGTTGGTGCAGTTTGCGTGGGGTCCGCAGTCTGCCCGGCTCGGCTCCAGACATTCGTCAATATCTGCAACACAAGAGGAGAGGCTCTGTCCAGGCCTGGCAGGGAGACGTTCCCCTATCATCCCCTTCTACTGACCTGGGTGTCGGAACCCAGGCAAACAGGACACTGTTGGATTCAACAATCAAAGGCCTGATTCTCAGCAACACTCAGGCCACACCAGGCTGCGCTGGCAGCGTAACGGGCACTTGAGAATTCCCTGCCCTGAACGAGGGGCCGCCCCAGCTGGTGTGGAGCAGCTTTAGGGGCCCTGCCCCCACCCTGTTCCCAGTCCCTGATGTAGGAGCCATGGCCAGGGCTCCCTGCGCTGCAGCTATTCTCTGCCCCCAGGGCTCATGGGAGGCAGATCAGGGGCGTGGCTCAGGTGCCATGCACTGTGGCTATTCCCTGCCACCCAGGCCCATGGGGGGCAGAATGCACTGAGCTATTCCCATGACCTGCACATAAGGCCCCTTCCCAGGCTCAGGGGGCCACTAGCAGCCCAGACGCTGTGTGCTGGGGCCAGCGAGGGTCCCCTTCCATTTCCCTGGTGCTTCTCTGCAGCACAAGGAGTTTGCTGTGTGGGTCTCTTTCTAACTTGGTGGGCTTATTCCTCGTCCAAGTGCCGAGGAGAGGGGTGAGCCCAGCCCCCAGCTCTGCAGGAACAGACGAGGGTCACGTCTCATCACAACCTCAGGGACGGCCTCGTGCCTTTGCCAAAACTGGTGCAGCGCCAGGTCTGGGCTGAGCATGTGAGGTGGGGGGAAGGGATGTCTCAGCAGGTGGGGGCCAGGGGAGAGCTCACCCTGGCAGGTGTTCTCACTCGCACTCCTGAACGTGGCTTTCCCAGAGCTGGACTTGTAGCCATCGATGCAGCTGCAAGAGTAACTGCCAGTGTTGGCCAAAATCTTGTTTTTGAAATGTATGTAAGAACGGAGCCATAACACACACACACCACCCCTTTTTTTTTCTACTAAAAGGCACTTCAGCCTAAATCAAAAGCTAAAACCTCAAACTGACTCTGACTGCTCTGTTTGTAAATGTCTGTACTACATCCACTGGCCATTTTACCTAGTAATGTTAAGTCTACACTGTGCAATGTAACAAATCTATCTAATTGTGAAAAACACTGTCAAATATAAAATAATGTGTGTCTTAAAAATAATATGTAAGCTAGGAGTTGGCACTGAGTGATTGAAGTGTGAATGGCCTTGCAGTTGAGATGGGTGTAGACAGGGAGAGTAATTAAACAATTGGTCTGAGTGAGGGATATCGAAACAGGCATGAAGAAAACACCAGCCTCACCCAAAACGCTTGAGGAAAGAAGAAAGGAGCGAAGATGATCAAATGGCCGAAGAGGAGTCCACCTTGATGACTTTGGAGCCAGTGCACTTCAAAGGACAAAAATCCAATCAGGCTTGCAACAATGTGGGTGATTGAAAATCACACCAAGGACAGTTGCAGCATGACAGTGCAAAACCCATAGACTGACATGGGGTCTCTTCCCTATAAAATGGGACAGAAAAATGAAGGCTGGAGGTTCAGGTCTACAACATCACACCAGCCAGGAGTACCAGTGCGCATCAGCAGAACCTTGCTCCTCACCCTCGTGCTCTAGTCACCTGGCCAGTGACTACCACGAGCACCAAGAGGCTGGTAACTATACCATCTGTGGGACCTTTATGTATGTTTGTCTCCCTGTCTGTGTGTGTGTGTCAGTGTGTATGTGAATATGAATGAAAATATCCATTGAAATGTGTCAACAAAGAATATTTTATCAAACAAAATCTCTGTAATATTAATACAATGTTAATACTGTTTCCATAGTGGTTGCATTATTGATACTGTTTCTTTAAAAGCACAAAATTGATATTATTGCAGTGTTGATACTTTTCTCTTCTTTGATACTATCTACAGAAGTTTCTGTGTTCACAATAAACATGGCTTGTTGCCTTATCCCCTAATAAGATCCTGTAATATTTGTTATTTGTGTAACACCAGGCATATTGGTGCAGTGTGCGTGGAGTTCACAGTCTGCCTGGCTCGGCCCCAGACACTCGTCAATATCTGCAACACAGGAGGGGAGGCTCTGTCCAGTCTTGGCATGGAGATGTTCCCTGTATCACCCCCTGCACTGAGCTGGGTGATGAGACCCAGGCGACTGGGCCACTGTGAGCTTAACAATCAAAGGCCTCATTCTTAGCAACACTCAGGCAACACCAGGCTGTTCTGGCAGCGTAACAGTCACTTGAGAATTTGGTGTATTGAAAATTGTGTTAGTATCACAAGCTCTCACTTTACATCTGCAAGGGGCCTTCGTGCTCCTGCTTGCAGGCTGGGGGCCTCTATATAGAAGTGTGTGATCTGGTTTTTTCAGCAGTCTGTCTGCAAAGGAGCTAGCCTAGAGCAAAGGGGCGCGGGGGGGGAGTTATGCCCATCTGCTGCAGGGAGCAGCCTGCTTTGTCTCTCTCTGTTTTGGGTTCTTGGCTGTTGGGGTTCTGGAGTTAAGAAATAATCTTGTGTTGTGCTGCAGCCGGCCAGCGAGAGGATTTTATGCTTCGTTTCCCACTGTGTGCGTGTGTGCTATGAACATAACAGATGGCAGAACAGTCACTGTGGCATCTGTGGGTCAATCCCCTGTCCCACAATTGGGCCCAATGGGGCCAAGATTTGGGGAGATTTAGGAGTCCATGTTTGAAGCTTGGTCTCCCAAGGGGTGGAAATGTGGCAGAAATCCCTATCACGTTCCAATCACAGGGGAACACACCGGCATTGCCAGCCTGGGTCAGTCCATCTAACCCGGTATCCTGACTGCGACAGGTGCTACAGAGGAAAGTGTAAGTGTCCTGCCGCAGCCGTGGGATAATCTGCCCCCAGGAAGGTCTCTAATAATCAGAGGTCGGCTTACACCCTGACGTGGGATGTTTTCCTCCCTCCCAAAATTATTGTCCATTAACTATCACAGCCCCAGGTATTGTCGTTCCCCATAGAGGTGGCCAGTCCCTCTTTCAAATGTCCATCTTTCAAACTCGACTCACTCACAGCCTGGCTGCCAGTCAGTAGCAGTGATTCCACAGGCTAATGCTGCACTGGAAGGAGTTTGCTCCGTGGGGTTTATCACTTGTCTAAGCTCTGGGGACTGGGGTGAGCCAGGCCCCCAACTCTGTGGGAGCAGATGAGGGTCACGTCCCATCACAGCCTCCATGGCGGCCTCGTGCCTTTGCCAAAGCTGGCAGAAACCCCGGTGCAGCACCAGGCCTGGAATGGGCACGTGAAGTGTATGGGGGGAAATGGGTGTCTCAGCAGGTGAGGGTCAGGGGAGAGCTCACCACGGCAGGTGTTCTCACTCGCGTTCCTGAACGTGGCTTTCCCAGAGCTGGACTCGTATCCAACGATGCAGCTGCAAGAGTAACTCCCAGGCATGTTGGTGCAGTGTGCGTGGGGTCCGCAGTCCACCGAGCTCGGCCCCAGGCACTCATCAATATCTGCAACACAAGAGGGGACGTGATGTCCACTAAGCTGGGCAGCGGGACCCAGGTGACTGGGCCTCTGAGAGATGAGTTAATAATGCCCCGATTCTCAGTTCCCCATTTATGCTGCTGGAATGTCTGTTCCAGGCCCCTGAGCACCCAGCCCCAGGAATGGGAGAGTCGGCTCCACCTGCACCCAGATCTCCCATATTAGGAGAAGGTGGGGGGATGTGCCCTAGGCACTCCAGGCTCCCTGTGTGTTGTGGGAGGCTGAAAGAGAAGCTGAATGCTCTCTGTCCTCCCCTCCCCATGGATCCCTGCACTGAGCTGGGTGACAGGACCCAGACGACTGGGCCCCTGTGAGGTTAACAATCAAAGGCCTGATTCTCAGCAACACTCAGGCCGCACTAGGCTGCTCTGGCAGCGTAACGGCCACTTGAGAATCCCCCACCCTGCACAAGGGGCTGCTCCAGCTGGTGTGGAGCGGCTTTAGGAGCCCTGCCCCCACCCTGTTCCCACCCTTGATGCAGGGGCCGTTTCCGGGGCACCCTGCGCTGCAGCTATTCTCTGCCTCCCAGGGCCCATAAGGGGCAGATCAGGGGTGTGGCTGGGGTGCCCTGCACTGTGGCTATTCTTTGCCCCCAGGGCCCATGGGGGGCAGAGCGCACTGTGCTAATTCTGTGGCCCGCATGTAAGGCCCCTTCCCAGGCTCAGGGGGGCACTGGCAGCCCGGACGCTGTGTGCTGGGGCCACTGAGGGTCCCCTCCTGTCTCCATGGTGCTTTTCTGCAGCACAAGGAGTTTGCTGCATGGGTCTCTTTCTAACTTTAGGGATTTATTCCTCATCCAAGCGCCAAGGAGAGGGGTGAGCCCAGCCCCCAGCTCTGTGGGAACAGACGAGGGTCATGTCTCATCACAGCCTCAGTGACGGCCTCGAGCCTTTGCCAAAGCTGGTGCAGCACCAGGTCTGGGCTCAGCAGGTGTGAGGTGTGTGTGGGGGGGTGTCTCAGCAGGTGGGGTCAGGGGCTAGCTCACCACGGCAGGTGTTCTCACTCGCGTTCCTGAACGTGGCTTTCCCAGAGCTGGACTCGTAGCCAACGATGCAACTGCAAGAGTAACTCCCAGGCGTGTTGTTGCATTCTGTGTTGGCTCCGCAGTCCACCCAGCTTGGCCCCAGACACTCGTTAATATCTGCAACACAGGAGGGGACGTGATGTGCACTGAGCTGGGCAGCAGGATCCAGGCGACTGGGCCTCTGAGCTATAAGTGAATAATGCCCCGATTCTCAGTTCCCCATTTATGTTGCTGGAATGTCTGACCCAGCCCCTGAGCGCCCAGCCCCGGGAACAGGGAGTCGATTCCACCTGCACCCAGATCCCCCATGTGAGGGTGGGTGGGGGGATATCCCCCTGGGGCTCCAGGCTCCGTGTGTGTTGGGGGAGGAGGAAAGAGAAGCTCCGTCCCCTCTGTCCTCCCCTCCCCATGGATCCCTGCATATGGGGGGAGGCAGAAGGTGTAGCTGGTGCCCCTTTCTGTTCCTCTAGGTAGGGATCTGTGGGGCCTCTGCCACCAGGGCTGATTAAGGGCCAGGCTGGAGTTCAGACTGGTCCATATGATAGGCCCCCCCCAAAACTGTGCCCGATCCACAGAGCCCAGGACTCCTGGCTCTTTAGTCCCAGTTGCAGCAGTTCCTGCTCCTCGCTCTGGAATCCCCTGGTTCAATTCCCCAGGAGTGCAGCTCTGACCAGTGCTGGTGTCACCTGTTCCCCAGACGGGCTGAGCCCCGCCCAACAGACTGTAGAATTGGCTGCTCTGGCCCAGCCCCCCCAAGAACAAGGCAGGAGCCCCATTACCATAACAGATGACTATTGGATCGCTGAAGATTGGATTCCCACTCGTCTGGTATCCGTCCCGGCAGGTGTAGTGGGTGCTGTTCACACACTTGGTGTTTCGCAGGTGTGACAGGAAGTTGTTGCAGCTCTCAGAGGTACCTGGAGGGGCAAGAACAGCTGGACAGGGTCAGCTAGTGCAGAGCGGCTCCCCCCAAACACACACACAGCGGGACCGACTCCTTTCACACGCCCCATTCGCTGATTCTGATCCCTGAGCGCCTGGCAAACAGCTCTGCCACCATCCACCGCCTGGCAGCAAGTTTCTCCCACTGCACAGGAGGCCTGGACTCCCCGGGTAGTGCAAACAGGACGAGCCACCAGGGCCTGGCCTCGGTTTACATGAAACATTTTCAATTTCACACAATTTTTTTTTCTCTGCAGCAGTTGCAGTCACTCTCCTTAGCCTCAGTTTCAATCTGAAAAGTCGCTTTGAACCAGAAAACGGGAATCTCTCAATTAAAAAATTATTTCATCTCCCTCCCCCCCCGTTTTTTTCCTAGTAAAACCAAACATTCCTCTGATCTGAACTGGAGCTGGGAAGGGAAGGGGAGGGTTACACAGGGCACCTTCTCCCCTCTCTGCACGCACCTACCCTGCTCCAGTCAGGTGTAACGCAGGCAGGGGCTGCGTATTGTTTTCCAGGACAGCTGTATCCTCACCCACATTCCCATCCTGGGCTTCCTCATTTCCACAGCTCTGCTCAGTCCTGACCCAGAACCCCTGCTCCTCTAGCCCTGCTATTCCCCCGCAACCACCGCCACAGCAGTGCCCCTCAATCTCGATCACGGCCTCCCTGCTGCTCCCCGCACATGCAGAGTTGTGGCATCGCATCTCAGTGCCACCCTCTGGGCCAGCCTGCTGGGTTCCAGCTATGGCTGTCTGCACTGCCAAGCCTTGAGCAGGGGGCGAGGCCTAGTGACACCATGAGGAGATGGCTCAGTGCGGCGCAGCAGAAGGAGGAATCCTGGTGAAAAGACGGTGTGTCTAGTGGCAAGGTAGAACCCGTAAGCAGAGGGGGTGAGGGAGACTGAATGGACAAATGGACGTAGAGGGACTAAAGCTCACACACGGAGGGGCCAGATCCTCAGCGGGTGTAAGCTGGCATCACTCCTTTAACGTCAGTGGAGCTCTGCTGACTTACTCTAGCTGGGATGTGGCCCGTAAACCTTCCCGGTTCTGAAGAGTCTGGGTTTTCCCTTCTGTTGGCAAACCGTACAGTCAGCTGCTCGACTGCACTTTGGTTGGTTGTGCAATACATTCAAGAGACCAGATACCCAGCACCAGTCAGGTTCATTGCTAAAAGTCAGTAATAGGATATTACAGGAGAAAAGGTTCAATACAGCTCCAGTTCCAGGAACCCATCTCATGCAGCAGTGTTGAATTCACTGTACGAAGAAGGCTTGCTTACAAAGTCACACCCCTAAAGCTGTCCTTTTTATACCCAAGCTCTTTACATGGAAAAAGGTACCGTAGCCATCCTCTGAGGTTAGTCCTAACCAATCATCTTTTTACCTTGTTTTTCTGTATCAGACTGTGCCCCTTATCTCTTTGTTCTGGACACATGCATTACACGGAGCAAGAGTGCGATGGCAGCTGCTCGGCTTGTCCCATGTATATTGTCTTTATCTTTCGGACATTTCAGTGAGAGTAACTCCCTGCCTGTTCCTTGGTAGAACCCCCTATGTT
>ML680821.1:0-71161 GCA_007922225.1 Emydura subglobosa
GGGCATTTCAAAACACAGGGGCCCTGATTTTGCTCTCAGTGATGCCAGTGTCAATCTGGAGTGAGCCACTGAAGACAGAATGTGAGAGCAGAATCTGACCAGTGTGTGAAACCCTGTGTGACCCATTCTTGATTTGAAATCTCGTGTATCACGGACAACAACTGCAGAGGCTGTCGCTACATGTCTCAACCTGGCAGTAAAGTCACTGAATTGAAAAACCAGAGAAAAAAACAGAGAATCCAAAAAGGGGACGTTAGTGAGACAGATAGAAGGGGACAGTAAGAAACAAGGAAATGATTCTAACGGAAGTATCTATATAAACTATTTACAATAAATCGTTAGTTCCAATTTTAAATCCTTTCATGTTACTGACAATACTAAACAGTTCAAGTCTCTGTGCTGGAGAATTCCTGCCCAGATTGTTCTTGACTGGAACCCTTCCCGAGCCCTTAGCACTAACATTATTGTAGAAACAGGCAACTCACCGGAATCCCACGCAGCAGAGAGAGGAAATCTCCTTACTGTGACCTGAGAATGGTGTACGAAGCTCACGTCTGACACTCGCAGTGCTGGACAGGGACCTTTATGATTTCCCCGTACAGTCCCTGAGGACTCTCAGGTTGGCCTGGACTACGGGACATTTCCCTGTGCTCCGTGAGCAGTGGGAACAGCATAAAATAGACCCTGGAGAATTTCTGTCTAAAAGCAACCCCTGGGAGTGAAGAAATGATTGAATGAAATCATAGGCTCAGATTTGCACGACCAACTGAGTCTTACAGACTTGCTAGAGTTGTCCTGCACAGCTAAAACCCCAGAGAGAAAAGAAGAGCCAAGGGTTAGACGTGCTCATTTATCTCTCAGCATTTCTGTGCTGCTGCCCATTGTCATAGAATCTGAGCATCTGCTGCTACTCCCGGATAATGAGCCTTGTGCTGAATCCCTGAGACTGCGACGTCCACCTGGACAGGATTTTGCGCATCCTTGTTTCAAACGTAGGATTTCCACACTGAGTAACAGTCCCTCCCATCCGATAGCCTCTCTGACAGAGGGCAGCACAGATTGCCCAAACTTAGTCATAAATGCCTCAGGGTGCAACATACCACCATCCGATGGCCTCTTTCTGACAGAGGTCAATACAGATTGCCTCAGTTTAGTCATTAACCCCTCAGGGTGCAATATCCTGCCATGGGGAAGTGCAGCTTCCTGAACCCCCTTCAGTGATCAGCACATGCCCTGCAGCCTGTGGACTGACGGCCTTTGTCTCTTTATCCCAGCTACAGTAACTGCACAAGCTGTCATTGGGGTAGGGAGGGTGCAGGGAGATGTTCAGAGGCGAGTGAGGTGCCCATTGTCCATCCACATTCAATGGGACTCTGCTGCCCATTGCCCTTGTGCCTTTGACAAGCTCTCCCTGGGGTCTAGTGGAGCATGCGCTGGTCTGAAACTCAGGAGACCTGGTCAATTTCTAGCTCGGCCACAGGTCTCCTGTGTGACCTTGGACGTGTCATCTCCTAAGCTACTCTGGGCCTCAGTTTCCCCTCTGTAAAATAGAAAGAGCACTTCCCTGCCTCAGGGGGTTGTGAGGAAAAAAATCCTTTAATTGTGGGGCGCCCATATGGGGACCAACAGTGAGGAGGGCCTTATGAGGCCCCAAAGGTACAGCCGTGCTTGTTTATCTCAAGCAGCATTACTGCCTATTTCAGGACTCTGCTCCACTGTGATCTGGATACTGCACACCCTGCTCCGCACACTGTGCGTTCCTCCCCCAGTCAGTGCAGGAACAGTCCTGCACCCCTAATGTCCCCCTGCAGGGTCCCCACAACTCCTGTTAATATCCCCAATGCTATGAGAGTCTCCACCTATCAATTTCATTGGTCTGTCACCATTCATATTTCCAATTTCAACTGTCCAGAAAATATGGCTGTGGGTAATCACTTATCATCCAGCCCACTGAAAAAACGGTTTCTAACCATTTGTAACTGTTGTTCTTCAAGAGGCGTGGCTCATGTCCATTCGAATGTAGGTGTGTGCGCGTTATGTGCAATGTCAGTGGAAGCCTAGTGGTACCCAGTGGTATCCGTTGGGTCACCTCCCATGCTCCCTGGAGTCGTTCCCTCGTGGTGCTGGTACATGGTGTGGTAAGAAATGAGAGCTTAAGGCCTGCAAACAGGCTAAGGCTTAAGGCCTAAGTGGAAATAGCCAAGTGAACAGAAACCAGCCTTTGAATTTACGACCTAACTGAAACTGGTACGGAGAAAACGCTGATACTGCAAGCATACACATTTCCAAAATATTGCTAATATGCAAATATTACTTAAAATACACAATAGGTGGAGAAGACACCAAGACATCCTGACACCAAAGAGATAACTGACCCCCTGAAATGACACTTTGAGGAATAGAAATGTCTAAATAAGTGATAGATACAGTTGTGTTGCCCATATCGTCCATCTACGTGGTATTAGACTACGTCAAGAGGGTGGGAACTACCTACATCGGAGAGGGCAGAATGAAATTGTCTGTGACAGTATATAAAAGAGGGTGTCAGAGGGAACAATGTTGTCCTGCCTAGGGGATAACGGAAAGTCCTGCCATTGGGCCGTGTCCATTGTAACACCGCATATAGGAAGCTGACCCATAGATACTCTGTAGGTCGCTTCTCATTGTGCCACATGCAATAAACCTGGCCAGGGTGCCTTCGTTGCTCAGCTAATCCGTGGTTGTATAGATTCATTCGATCATGAGTGCCATCTCGGTTACCTGCACAGAGCTGGGACAGCACCCACACGGGGACACACGCATGCAGCCTACAATGACAAGCACCAACACCGGTAATGACATTGACAACACATGGGACCCTGTCGACCCTCCGCCCACTCAGTTTCTTCTTGCCAGCTAACTCCAGCAGAGGGGCAAGTGGGAGGGTTCTTGGAGTGGACATGAGCAACACACCTCAAAGAACAACAGTTATGAAAGGTTAGGAACCCTTTTTTGTCTTCCAGTGCTTGTTCACATCGACTGCAATATAAGTGACTCCCAAGCCGTTGTGCAGGAGGAGGGATCGGAGTTCATTGGCACGCAGACTGCGGAACCGCTCTGCCAAAGGCAGCATCATCTCTGGTTTGCGATGTAAAGTGTGGACTGAAGACCACATTGAAGATGTCCCAGATCGGGACCTGTGCTAGTAATGCTTCTGAAAAAGCTCATACCCTTGTGGAATGCGCTGTCATGGCAGAAGCGGGTACCTTCGCCAAGTCGTACAGTGGACGTGACCCATGATGAAATTCTTTGGGATGAGACTGGAAGGGCTTTCATCCCATCCGCTGTTGCCACAAACAGTTGAGTGGTCTTTATGAATGATTTTGTCCTTTCAATGTAGAAGGCAGGAGCACGCCTGGTGTCCAGAGAGTGAAGTCTCTGCTTTTGGCTGTTGGCATCTGGTGTCTTGTAGAAGATTGGAAGTAATATGTCGTGTGCATGTGGAATTGTGAGACCACCTCTGGAAGGAAGGTTAGGTGAGGATGCAGCTCGATCTTGTCCTTTAAGAAAATCGTGTTTTGGGCCTCTAAACTGAGGACTCTGATCTCTGAGACCCTTCCGGCCAGGGTGAAGGTCATCAAGAAGGTGGCATTCCAGCAAAAGAAGAAGAGAGAGCACATCACCAGGTGCTCAAATGGGGGCCCCATGAGCCTTTATAGAACTAGAGTGAGATCTCAGGCGAGGATCGACTGGCACATGTGACGGTATTGCCTGTTCAAGCCCTTGAGGAAATGGACGTCTTTTGAGTTGGTGAGGGTAGTTCAGCCATTGAGCCACCCCAAAATCACAGCCAGGTGGACTCTGATCGATGACACTGATAGCCCATGCTATTTTAGGTGTCGTAAGTAGTCCCGGATGAATGGTGTAGATGACTTCAGGGGCGAAACACCTTTCTGCACAGGCCAGATCGAGAATGTCTTCCACTTTGCCAGGTACATCACTCTACTAGATGGTTTTCTACTCCCTAGAAGGATCTCTTTAGTGGGTCCAGAGCATGTCAACCCTAAGGAGTTCAGCGTTGGAGTTTCCAGGCCGTGAGATGCAGGCACTCGAGGTTCAGGTGATGTAAGCAACCTTGGTCCGGGGTAATCAGATCTGGGACCAGGGGCAGGCTGATTGAGTCTGTACCGAAAGACCCAGAATGGTGGTGAACAAATGTTGACGAGATCAGTCTGGGGCTGTCAGGATCATGGAAGTTCCTTCCCAACCTTGTCAGTCTCTGAAGTCTCTCCTTGTGTCGGGGTATACCATGCCCCAATGCCCCCTATGGAGGCCTCATGGTCCTACCACACACTGCCGCAGAAAGAGCAGTAGAGGTGAGTCCTCCTGGTTGCCTAGAGTGGCTGTGGGGAAAACAACCAATCAGGGAGAGGTTGCAGGTAGCAGCCAATCAGAACACAGCATTCCCCACTAGACGGAGCTGCAGTATCTAAGCAGAGTCAGTTGCTGCATGGAGGTAGAGGAGAAAGGCTGGTACTCCTGGCTGGACAAAGGAATTCCAAGAGCAGGGACAGAGCAGCTGCTGGCAGGGACCCGGGGAGGAGGAAGGAGATCTTGGCTGGCTGCTGGGATGAGGTACCTGCCTGCCCTGAGGTAAGGTAGAAAGAGAGAGAGAGAGACAGCCATGACAGAAGAATTAACATAAGACAAACTGGAGACAAAATGAACCCATTCCATTTCTAAAGCGTGTCTTCTGTACCTTCCTAAAGATGAGAGACGACTTAGAAAAAATTATTGACAGAGCTCAGAGCATTATATACCCCCGCCCCATATAAACAGACGTAATACTGGTTCTACACTACTTTGAGCAAAGCGAGCAGATTTTTGAGAAGAGCCAGAGAACACGGCAGTGAGTTTAGGAAGTCACAAAGTGCAGAGCTTTCAAGGTTTAGCAACTATAACTTCAAAGAGAAAGGTGCTGAGTGAAGTCCCAGCCTACCTTAGGGGACCTTGGATAAGAAATAGACGGGGCTTCCCTTTTAGGCTCATTGACTCATCAAGGCCTGCAATACAGCATCTGGGAGAAGAGTGAAGGGGTTAAATCCCTCATGATACTAAACTCTAGGGGAAGGTTGCCCTGAACCCCAAAAGGAGTCCCATGCAGGCCATGATTCAAAATACAGAGCAGCAAGACATGAAACATAGAGGAGAAAAGCCAAGAAAGAACCACTAGGACAACTATACCCAGAATCAGTCCAAAGGAGCAGATGGATAATAGCTGAAAACTTACCTCCACCATTGGCCCCTTTCATTTTTAGAGAGCTCAGCACAGCTTAAAAAGACCCCTGAAGCCCATAGAAAGGTCATTACAGATTGGAAAGTGTAAGCAGGATGGGAAAGAAACAATATGCCGGTGTTTATAACTAAAAGAGGGTGAAGTGGGGACAGGCATAATTGTGACTTAAGCAAGGACATGAAGAATTGCTGCTATTCTGCATCCTACTTCTTTTGTCACAGATAAATAATTGTAGTATTTAAGGAAAAGCCATTCTACCCTTCCAAACAGAGGTGCCGGCAACAGTAGCCCAGCTCCGAACCACTGTCACCCTCGTTAGTGTCTGCCAGAAGTCTCTCTTGATGAACCGTTCCATCTGCCAAGAGCAGGGCAAAGCCCTGAATGCTCCAAAGGGAGAGAATTTGCTGGACTCTGCCCCATGTGCAGTCTCTGATGGCCATTAAAGGTGTGAGCCCCAACTGAAACTTTTCCCACATTCAGTGCATTCCTGGGGTTACTCTCCCATGTAATTTCTTTGCCATCTATATCAGGAGAAAAGGACAGGGGAGTCTGAGACATAGCTGTGGATCCCGTGCTGGGAGGGAAAGCAACGCTGGGTCTATTTGTTGTTTGTCTCCGGGAGGGCTGTGAGGTGGGGGGGCTGTGTAGCCCCTGAGTAGAACTGCAATTACTGGCATGCCCTAGCAGTGGTGTTCATTTTTACCGATGAGGCGGAGCAGACGTGACATGTCAGAAAGAGCGATCTGCCATCTGTGTGCAACTGCAATGTGAAACACCCAGAGAGAGCTACACAGTGAGTGGCGTGAGTGCCAGGATAAACTTAAAAGTTCCTCCCATGTTTGATTTATTTTGTTGAATTTGATTGGTAGCAAACACCTTTGAGTTGGATGAAGTGACCTTAGAAGTGAAGAGTTTTGTTCAACTTTAATAATGATCTGGAGAATGGATTGGATTGCACTCTCAGCAAGTTTGCAGATGACACTAAGCTGGGGACAGTGGTAGATACACTGAAGGACAGAGATAAGATAAAGCGTGACCTTGACAAATTGGAGGATTGAGACAAAACAAATCAGATGAGGTTCAACAAGGACATGTGCAGAGTCCTGCAGATAGGACAGAAGAATCCCATGCACTGCTACAGTCTGGAGACCGATGGGCTAAGCAGCAGTGCTGCAGAAAAAGATCTGGCGTTTACAGTGGACAAGAAACTGAATATGAGTCAACAGTGTGCCCTTGTTGCCAAGAAGGCTAACGGCATATTTGGCTGCATTAGTAGGCGCATTGCCAGCAGATCGAGGGAAGTGATTATTCCCCTCTATTCGGCATTGGTGAGGCCGCATTTAGAATATTGTGTCCAGTCTTGGGCCCCCCCACTACAGGCAGGATGTGGACAAACTGCAGAGAGTCCAGCAGAGGGCAGCGAAAATGATTAAGGGGCTGGAGAACGTGACTTATAAGGAGAGGCTGAGGGAAGTAGGCTTCTTTAATTTGCAGAACAGAAGAGTGAGGGGGGTTTGATAGCAGCCTACAATTACCTGAAGGGGGATTCCAGGGAGGATGCAGCTAGACTGTTCCTAGTGGTGGCAGTTGGCAGAAGTAGGAGCAATGGTCTCAAGTTGCAGTGGAGGAGGTCTAGGTTCGGTATTAGGGAAAACTTTTTCACTAGGAGGGTGGTGAAATACTGGAATGGGTTACCTAGGGAGGTGGTGGAATCTCCATCCTTAGAGGTTTTTAAGGCTTGGCATGACAAAGTCCTGGCTGGGAAGATTTAGTTGGGGTTGGTCCTGCATTGAGCAGGATGTTGGACTAGATGACCTCCTGGTATTCCTTCCAACCCTCATCTGCTATGATTCTCTGATTCCAAAGTGGGGAATAACTGACTGGGAGGTGGTACTGGTGAAGATGATCTGGGGGATATAGTGGATCACGAATGTGATTCAGCAAAGAGATTCAGTTGAGAAAAAGGCAAATGCCATTCTGGGGTGTATTAACACGTGTGTTGTACATAAGATTTGGGAGATAATTGTTCAGCTATACTCTGCGCTGGTGAGACCGTAGTTAGAGTGCTGTGTCCAGAGTTGGGCACCACACTTTAGAAAAGAGATGGACAATCTGGAGAGAGTGCAGAGGAGAGGAACAAAAAATGGCAAGTGATTTAGAAAACTTGACTCGTGAGGAAAGGATAGAAGGTACTGGGAATGCCTGGTTTTGTGAAGAGAAGGCTGAGGGGGGACATAACAGTCTTCAAATCTGAAAAGGTTTGTTATAAAAAGGATGGTAATTAACTGTTCTCCATGTGCACTGAGGGTGGGACAAGAAGTAATCAGCTCAGTTTTCGGGAAGGGAGATTTTGCTTGGATATTAGGAAACATTTTCTGAGAATAAGGAGAGTTAATCACTAGAACAGTTTACCTGGGGTGGTTGTGTAGTCCCCATCACTGGAGATTTAAATATCTGGTCAGACCTATCTCCCCTAGGGCTGTTAGCATTTACTGTAATAAACGAATGAGAGAGGCAGAGGCAGCAAGGACCCACGCCTAAAACTAAGGATGCCAAGAAGTTGGATCTCTTTGGCAGGAAGATATGTTCCACGGGGGGCTCCAGCTTCTAATTTCATATCAGCAGGCGCCCCTCAGCCTCTATGGCGCAGAGCCCCCAAGAGTTAAACAAAATTCACTGAATTGCTCCCACAAGAGTCTAGGGCTGAATTTTCAGCTTTAGTTGAGGAAGGCAGGACAATAGCAAAAGCTTCTCTGCAAGCGGCGCTGGACGTTTCGGATTTAGCCATGTGAACCGTGGCTTTGGCCGTGGTAATGAGATGAGTTCATTGCTGCAGGCCTCTGGCCTCCCATCCAAGGTGCAGCAAAACATCCACCCAGGACCTCCCTATTGAGCTTACGTCCCTCTTTTTGGAACAAACTGATTCCAAGCTCCACAGCCTGAAAGACTCGAGGCCACCGTGAAGTCTCTAGGTCTTCAGACCCCAGCCGCTCAGAGGAAGCATTTCACACACGGATCTTGTCTCACTTTTACCAGTCTTAACTGAAGCAAGGCTCCACTAGGAGAAGTGGCTGGAGCAATAAAAGAAGGCCTCCTCGCTTGTCAACCCACGGGCCTGGGCCCATGAGAAAATCATGGGGTTCAAAGCAGAGCTTTTGTAGGTGTCACTGAGAATGGCAAAGCAGAACAGTATCTGGATCTAATCCCCCTGTGTTTTTGGACCGGTTATCCCACTTCTATAGGGGGTTGGCCCATATTACTTCAGACCGTAGGGTGCTAATCACGATAGGACGGGGATACTCCCTACAGTTCAGTTGTTCCCCTCCTTCCCACCCTCCCTTTCCATCTCTCTTTAGGGACCCTTCTCATGAGCACCTTCTAATCCAGGAGTTGCAAATGCCCCTAAAAGTGGGAGCAGTAGAGGAGGTTCCTCTGGCGCTAAGGGGCAAAGGTTTCTACTCCCTTTATATTCTAATCCCGAAAGCCAAAGGCCATCTCAGACCGATCCTGGACCTGTGAAACCTCAACAGATTCATGAAGAAATTGTAGTTCTGCATGGTCTCCTTGCCCTCCATTACCCCATCTCTGCATCCAGGCGACTGCATGCTGTTCTCGACTTGAAGGATGCACACTTTCACATCTCAGTCCTTCAGAGTCACAGAACATTCTGCCAATTTGTAGTGAACCAGGTTCAATACCAGTTTACTGTCCTCCCCTTCAACCTGTCAGCAGCTCCTCACGTATTTACCAAGTGCATGGCAGTCGTTGCGGGTTTCCTGATGAAAAAAGAGTCCAGGTTTACCTTCACCTCGACGATTGGCTGATCATGGGTTGCATCAAGGGAGTGGTGGAATCCAATGTAAGTTTGATATGGACAACCTTTGAGAATTTAGGCCTCCTAATAAATGTGCAGAAGTTAACTCTCTCACCTGTTCAAATAATAGATTTCAGAGGGGCAGTCCTGAACTCAGTCCAGGCAAGAGCCTTCCTTCCAGAGAATGGTTCTGGGCCAGGGGAACTATCATTGAAGGTCACAGAAACCATGCTACCTCCATGCAAGACAGTGCCTGAAACACCTATGACATATGGCCCCATAGTTACGGACACCTTGTCTTTGGTGCGGAGCAGAGCTCTTGTTCCATGTGAATGTCAGAGAGCTCAGAGTGGTGTGGCTTTCCTCTCAATCTTTCCTGAACCACTGAGGACAAATGCGTGTTGGTTCTTACAGGCAACACCTCAGCGATGTCCTAAATAAACAGACAGAGTGGAGCACGCTCCTCTCCCTAGTGCCAGGAAGCCCTCCGCCTGTGAGAATTCTGTGTGACCCCTCAATGCATCTTGAGACTTCTTGTCTTCTGGGCACACAGTATGAGCTAGTGGATCATTTCAGAAGATCCTTCTCCAACGATGAGTGATCCATTCACCCAGACACTGTCAAGAACATCTTCCAAAACGTGAAGAAGAGCAGCCTGTAAGGCTTTTAGTCTAGGGTTGCAGGGTTCTGAGAGCAGAGGAGTTGCCGGATGGGAATGACCGAACAAGAATGCGAACAAGGCTTCAACCGAAGAAATATTGCTCATTTATTTATTCATTAGTAAAGAACAGAGTACATAGACATAACTAATAACAACACAAAACCAGAAAGAGATACAAAGGCCTAATACTCTACCATGCATGTATTCATTTCTTATTGTGCACAATTCTATTACTTATTTCCTTGTGCTTACAGACAGATGGTCGCTTGTAAACTATGTTTACAGACAGATGGTCATCTGTATAATTTCACTACTTATTGTCTCATGTTTACAGACAGATGGTCGTTTGTAAACTGTCTCTTATAGTCCACAGTTCTATTACTTACTACCTCGTGCTTACAGGTAGATGATCGCTTGTAAACTCTTAGTTATCTCAAAGCAAGTGTACTTTCATACATTACCAAAAAGCGCTTCTTTCCTTAAGCCGCTTGGGCTGAGTCGACTCTGATAAGTATTAGCCGTCCCTCAGACGCTGCCGGTTCATAGAAGGGCTCACTCCAGCTACCAAGAATCCCAGCGGGCTGCAGTCCAAAGTGCAACTGACTTCAGGGGGTTTAAATACCCTCAAACTGACCAGCGAACAGTGTCACTTTTGTGGTCAATGTGGTTACGTCATGTGACATGTTCACAGTGACCAGGTTGGCACTTCCTGTTTTTACCCAACTGGCTGTGGTCAGCTCAGTTGCTGGTCAGCTCATCCTTTCTAATTTTTGCCCTCTATTTGTGCTGAGCTAGCATCCGGACTGCCCTTATCAGTTCCTTCCAGCCCTTTTCCCAAGCTATATATTTTACTATTCTATCTTAAAGCACAAAACCCAGTAACTATTCTTCTTATATTCTACACAAAGATGGGTTGTTTCCCATCCAGGCTTGTTTGTAACAAGGCACAACAGAAAATGTCTGCAGTTCTGCTCCTTCCGGAACCTCAGCCCAGGCTTGTTGCAGGCATATTTCTTCTCCCTTGGACGGACCATCTTTTCTATGTGTCCTGCCCACGCCACTCATGTACAGAGTTCTGCTGAAGGTCAGTGTCAACTGACAGATCACAGGAAGCAGCGATTCATGCTGATGGTGGATAAATAATATAGTAAATTGCTTGACCATGCTTTACTTTGTTATGAAATATGTTCAAGAGGCCAGTCAGGTTTACTGCTCTAACTCAAAAATAAAATAGTGCAGGAATAAGGATTGATATGATACTAGTCTCCGGGAAGCCGTCTCACACAATGATGTTATATTCACCTTATGCAAAACTTGGGCTCCACAAAGTGACACATTTCTGCTTTTATCAATGATGTGATGGTTTCACTCGTTACACATCACTAAAATCCAACCCATCAGTCTCTAGGATCCCTAATAGAAGCAGGGCGATGATCCTACTTTTGTGAGCTTCTGCATTGCCCCTTTGGAATCTGACAGCAAAAGGATCTGAGTCCTCGACACCCACTCTCACTTAGGACAGGGGCTACAATGGCTCTCTACTCACCAGCCACATTCCTGACCCACTGATCACTACATTAAGTTCAAACCTGATACAACTTGTTAAACAGCAGCCATAAGAAAAATAAGGAAAAAAAGGGGAAGGTTAAAGGAAACAAGGAGCCCTGCCCTGTGAGCATGTGGACCCCCTAACTGACAGATTCTGGGATGTAAGGAAACTTAACAGTCTGTCCCTTACACGTCCAGGCCTCCCTCTCTGCACTGGACCTTGCTCTCCCCAGCTGCTCACCATACTCGATCAGAGGTTGCTCCATCATCGGAGATGGTAGTCTAAAAGTCACAGAAAGGTCAAGTGACAGGGTATGTGGGGCTGGAGGATGACAGGTGATTCTGAAAGGGATCAGGTGATGGTTAGAGAGATGGAACTGAGCAATGTAGAGAGAACTGCTTGGTGATGGAGTGATAATACACTAAGTGTGAGAAACTTTTCAAATTCTGAACTGTCACAAGGTAGAGCTCAGCCACATTGGGACAGAGCACCCTTGATTAATGAGGAGACATCCTTCCCCCCTTATCACACAGGTTTAAAGTCAGTGGCCCCAGGTGATCACATTCTACAGGTGTGTTTTCCCACTTTGTCACGAAGCTCTTTGGTTTTGACCCCATAAATGATAGGGTTGAGCATGGGGGGGCACAAGGACATACACATTGGCCAAGAGGATGTGAACATGGGCAGCGATGCCCTGACCAAACCTGCATGTTAGGGTGGAGAAGAGGAAGGGAGTATAAGACATCAGCATCACACAGACATCAGTGGGCTGTGCAGGTGTTGAGGACTTTCCAGTGGGCTTTCTTGGAGGAGATCCTGAGGACGGCCCTGATGATCAGCCCATAAGACAGGACAATGAATGTTAGGTCTAACCCAATGGTCACGAATGTTATCAACAGGCCGTACCTCTGGTGTCTCCACACGAGATCTTCACCACAGCGATGTGGTCGCAGTATGTGTGTGGGATAACACGGTTGGTGCAGAATGGCAGCTTCTGCAGTAGCAGGAGCCAAGGCAGAACCAAGAGAACAGCCCTAGCTTAGCGATTCGTGCGTTGGTGAGGATGGTGACGTATCTCAGCGTCTCACATACGGCAACGTAGCGATCGAAGGCCATTGTCACGAGGACGGCTGAGTGCATAGTAGCAACCATGTGAAGGAAGAACATCTAGGTGAGGCAGCCGTCCACAGTGATGTCTTTGGAACGGAACCAAAATATGCACAGTGCCTTCGGGACGATGTAAGTAGAAATGCCGATGTTTGTGAGTGCCAGCATGGAGAGCAGCAGGAACATGGGCTTGTGCAGGGTCTGCTCTTTGCTCACAACAAACAGAACCATGAAGTTTCCCAACAGGCTGATGATGTAAAACGTAGAGAAAGGGATGGAAATCCAGATGTGGGCAGCTTCCAGCCCCGGGATGCCGTTCAGGATGAATGTTGACGGGCCGGAGGGGGTTAGGTTAAAAGCTGACATGAGGTGGTCGATGCACTAATCAGGCTCAGAAATGCTCAGGGTGCCTGTGAAGGGAGAGAAGCCCAGCGAGAGGGGTTAGGCACTTGATAACAAATAACACAGTAAATATTTTTTGTTATTAACCATCTAGAAAGGGGGTTGAGAAGTGAGATGACAGCATTTGCACATAGCAACAAATTATTTAGGCTGTAATCCAATCTGGAGATGCCTTCAGACATCCAAGGTCGGTGAACAAGCAACATGATGGGAGATGACGTTCGATGTTAATCAGTGCAAAGTATACACTCATTGGAGGGAAAAACTTGAACTCCTCCAACACCTTACAAGGTTCTTATTTAGCTCTATGAAGTCAGGACAGGGACCTGGTGTGACGGGACTTATCTCTGTGAAACCATACTCAGCTCTTCGGTCTGTGAAGCCCTGCTCAAAGTGTCAGGATGGCCAAAAAATAAAGAAAAAGTTGGGACACAGGAGGAGTGGGACGGGGAATAATACGGAAATGCAATGCCATGGGATCAATCAGTCAATGTTTCACCCTCCTCTGGACTCCTCTGTGCAGTACTGAGTACCCTTCTCAAACAGGATATTGCAGAACTAGACAGGTTCAGAATGATGAAGGGCCTGGGAAAAGGCTCACAGGGACAGAGGTTGAAAAGCCTGGGGTTGTTACCTTAGCAGAGGTATAAGAGGGTATTTGAGAAGAGTCAATAAAATACTGACTGGTAGAGAGTACTTCAAGCATGAGTTCTCCCTGTCTCATAACACAAGTTCAAGAGGCTACTCAATTAACCTGAAACACGGCCAATTCAACACTCATTAAAAAAAGAATGCTTCCTTCACTCAGTGCATAATCAGACAGAGGAACTCATTGCCACAAGATAAAGTTGAGGCCAGGAGCTAAGCAAGAATTGCACAGGTTTAGGATATTTGCATTGATTGAAACTGCCATTACAAAAGATACAGCTAAATAAATATCTTGGAAAGCCAATACACCCACAAGTTTCAGGGCACAAAGTAATCTCTGGCTTTTAGGTGTTAAGATGACAGCATCATGAAGGTCAGGTTATCCTCCCAACACCTTCTTCAGCAGCCCCTGGGTTTGTCTCTGTCAGAGAGAGGACACTGGATGTGATGGACCATAGGTCTGATACAAGATGCAATTGCTCTTTTGGAAAGGAGCCAAGTTTTCCCCATGGAAATAGACTTTATCATGTCAGGCTGGGAGTTTGTGCTTTGTTATTTCCCTTATTTCTTTTGGTGAGACACTTTCTTCAAGGCACCCAGCTTTCTCTGAGACATAACAAGTACAGTGCTTTCATTATTTTGCCTTGTTAACTGACAGGGGTATGGAGAGACACCTGTCAGCAATCCAGCTGCTTACCCTTCTCAAGCAGATTCCACAAAAATTAGGGGAAGCTAAATAATGAAGAGGACAGGTCACTGATTCAGAGCAATAGGGACCAGTTGGTAAACTGGGTTGAAGCAAATAATATGTGTTCTAATCTAGCTATGTAGATGTATACGTCTAAGAACAAAGAAGGTAGGTGATGCTTATGTGATGGGGGACTCTATCGCGGGAAGCAGTGACTGAACAAGATTTGGGAAGGGGCGGGCGTGAGGGGATAATTAGCTAAACATGAGCTCCCAGTGTGACCCTTTGGCTAAAAGAGCTAATGTGATCCTGGGATGATAAATGGGAATCTCAAGTAGAGGGAGAGAAGTTATTTTACCTCTTTCTTTGGCACTGGTGGAACTGCTGCTGGAGTAATGTGTCCAGTACTGATGTCCCAATTAAATCTGGATGTTCATACACTGAAGAGGATTCAGAGAATAGCCACAAGAATGTTTAAAAGATGAGAGATCCTCCTTTACGGTGATAGACTCAAAGAGCTCAGTCAATCTATTTTGTGTAAGAGAAATGGTTATGGGGTGACTTGATAAGAGTCTACAAGTCCCCACAGAGGGAACAAATATTGAATATTGGGCTTTTCATGGTAGCATAGAAATGTATAACACCATCCAATAGTTGGAAGTTGATGTTAGACAATTTATGACTATAAATAAGGTGGAGAACTTTTAAATATAGAGACTAATTAACCATTGGAGCAATTTACCAAGAGTCAAGGCAGATTCTTCATCACTGAGAATTTCTAAACCAAAGATCAATATTTCTCTATAAGCTCAGCTCAAGGAAATCCTAGGGGGCAGGTCTCTGGCCAGTGCTATACAAGAGCTCAGACTAGATGATCACAGTGGTGCCTTCTGGGCTGGGGCTCTGTGAACATGTCCCTGCAGCATATACAGGAGTCAGCTGGAGGCATTTTACCTAGAAGCTCCTGCCTGAGCCTTACTGAAGGCATCTTTTTTTTTTTACTCAGGACAGTGCTGAATTTAGTCCCAGGCGGTAAATGTCTTATGTGACTTTAGAGCCTGGGAAATGATACTCTAGGTGTGTTTTTCACAAGGCTGAGGCATCCCGTGACACACTGCATGGATGAACATTTTAGATGAGAAAAATAATGATGAGACCACATAATATTTGGGTCCTGAAGAATGTACATCCACCCTCCCTCCCCCAGAGACATTAGTGTTCCTGGATTTCCCCCAGTGAGATTTCCAACACTGCCTGGTTTCCTCTAAGCCAGAAACATGCTGTTATTTTAACTGAATTTTGGTGCTTCTCATCCTCTGTAGAACCAGAGACGCAGGACAACAGAGAGAGCAGCACCGCACCAGCCACTGAAAAAGATTGTTACCCTAATTGTTTTGAACTTCTAAGCAATGAGTTTAAGATTTCAGGTACTCTCCTCTCCATTCTTCTCTGGTCCAGATGAGCTCACTCATTCTTAGAGGCTGCACAATAACTCCAGTTGGAGTCACTGAAGGCTCTGGACGGTGATAATCAGGCCATTTACTTAAGTCCTTATATGTGGATTTGGGGTGAAATCCTGGCCCTGATGGGAGTTTTGCCACTGGTCTCATTGGGACCAAAATGTTATCCTTAGTTTTGAACTTTAGGCTTCCTGCTGTGAAGATCCTGGCTTTAGGCCCTGCAACAGTGAGAGCTATTCTGTTAGGGTGCTGAAGAAATCTGAAGGAAGATCCCCAGTTTTGTGGCTTCCTGAGACTGGGCATGAAAGATGGGGATTTCAAAACACAGGGGCCCTGATTTTGCTCTCAGTGATGCCAGTGTCAATCTGAAGTGAGCTCTTGGAGGCAGAATGTGAGAGCAGAAACTGGCCAGTCTGTAAAACCCTGTGTGACCCATTCGTGTAGTGAAATCTTGGGTATCATAGATACCTAGTGCAGAGGTTTTTTGTACACTTATTAACATGACAGTAAAGTTCCTAAATTGGAAAACTTGAATGAAAAAGAAAAAACTACACAGACTGAAAAAAAGGAAGATACTGAGATAGACAGATACTGTAAGAGAGAAGAAAATTATGTTAAAAACAAATATTTGTCTAAAATATTTACAATAAATCTTTCATTCCTTTTTTAAATCCCTTCATGTTACTGACAATACTAAACAGTTCAAGACTCCGTTCTGGAGATTTTGTGCCCAGATTGTTCTTGACCTGAACCCTTCCCGAGCTCTTAGCACTAACTTTATTGAAGAAACAAGCAACTCACCAATATCCCACACAGCAGAGAGAGGAAATCTTACTGTGACCCATCTCGAAGAAACAGCTGTTATGAAAGGTTAGGTGCCTTCTTCGAGAAATTGCTCATGTCAATTCCAATGTAGGTGACTCCCAAGCCGTTGGCGCGCAGACTGCAGATCCTCTCTCTCAAATGCAGCATCGTCTCTGGCTTGTTGAGTGAGGGAGCAGTGCGATGCAAAGGTGTGGATTGAAGACCACGTTGCAGCTGTCCTGGATTGGGACCTGCTGAAGAAATTTGTTCCTTCTGCTTGTGATCCCACCCACCGAGCCCTGGGGGTCCCTAGCTGGGAAGCCACACATGGGAAAAATTGCCACCCTGCACCAGCTGTCACTTATAAAGAATGGCACAGATTTTAATGGGATGAATTACAGGGCAGTCTCCTGCTCTGGCTGTGAGCTCTGGATCCGGACGTGGCCAGCAGAGGATGGGCAGGCGAGGGCTGTCTGCAGCAGGTAGCCCAGGGTGTGCTGCAGCCCGGCACATGCTTGGCCCCCCCCAGGCAGGGCAGAGAGCACCGCAGCATGTCTCTGGGCGCTGTCTCCCCCTGAGCCGGCCCCGCCCCTGCTGGGACCCCAGAGTGAGGCAGTTGGCGTGGCAATCTTTACATGGTTTTTAGCACACTGCTGGACTGCAGCTGTGGGTTAATTGTACTGCAGGTAGCCTGGAGATTGAGAACCGCTGTTCTAAGAGAACGACACTTGCTGCTGGAATTGCTGCCCTCTGGCTCTCACGTAGGGCAGGGCAATAGGGAATCAATAGCCCTGGCCTTCCAACATGCAGGGCAAGCAAAACAGTTTACACCCCCGGCCTGCAAGCTGGGCAGGGCTGATAAGGCAGTCAATAGCTCTCCAGCGGGTTGAGCAGGTGCAATAGTCTGGAGCGCTCCGCCTTGCAATCAGGTAGGGCTAGTAAAGTTCAGTGTCCTCGGGTAGGTGACATCCGAGGAAGCCCAGCACTCCTGGGGTAGTTAGGAAAGGGGGGAAGAGGACACAAGCCCACTCCACTCCACTGCGTCCCAGCCCAGGACCCTACTAATGGCAAAGGGATTCTGCCACTGGGTCAGAAGGGATCCACCCGCAACACGCTGACACAGCCATCGTCAGCTGTACCTGGGCTACGTCCTCCCATCCTGTCCCTGGGTACCTGCATCCATTCGTCTCCCTCCGGCTCGCTGGGGTAGACGGTGAGTGGGAGGCCCACGAGCCCATCACCGTTGACCGGCGGTAGGTTCGGAAAGTCCTCACGGTCGTCAGTGGAGAGCAGCTCCTCCAGGTCCCAGGGTCTCAGAGGGTCCTTTGGTACACTCAGGCCACTCCAGTGGGTCCCTGACGTCAGGCAGCTCGTCCAGGTCAGGGCCGGCCTCAGGGAGTTTCTCCCACCCAGTGGTCTTGGGTGGCTCTTCCCAGCTACTAGGGCTGGTGGCCCTCTCCCGTCACTAGGGCCCGGCGGCCCAGGCAGGCCTTGGAGACTCTGGTCTGTCGGGAGGTTGCCCCAAACAGCCGCAGGGTCTGGGTCAGGCACAGACCGCAGCCTCTGGGAAGACACGTCTGCCTCCGCCTGCCACATCTGCAGATAGGCCGACCTGTTATATTTCCCTTTCCTGCCCTGGCTCCGCCCCTCTGCTTCTGGGGTATTCGGCCTGCAGGGCCTTGTTCTGCCCAGCAGGGACGTCTCAACCCTTCCTCGGGTCCAGACTCCGAGGAAGGCCACAGCGCCTTGCTATAAGTTCATTTACATTTGAGTTTTGGCATTACGTCAGGAGTGGGTCACTTCATCCGCTCAAAGGTGTTTGCGACAAATCAAATTCAACATTATAAAGCAAATGCTGGAGGAAATTTAAGTTTAGCCTGCCACTCCTGCCACTCACTGCTTAGCTCTGTCAGGGTGTTCAACGCTGCAGTTGTACACCGATGACAGACCGCTCTTTCTGACATGCCACGTCTGCTCTGTCTCCCCAGTGAACATACATACCTTTGGTAGGGCACACTGGGAAATGTAGTTCTGCTCAGTTTGTTCAGGGGCTGGATGATCCCAGCCGCATGGCCCTCAGGAGACAAACAACAGATAGACCCAGTGGTGCTTTCCCTCCCAACACAGGATCCACAGCTACTCCTCAGACACCCCTGTCATCGTCAACTACTCTAGATATCAGAGAATCCACATGGGAGAGTAACCCCAGCAATGCACTGACTGTGGGAAAAGCTTCAGTCTGAGCTCACACCTTTAATGGCTGGCAGAGACTGCACATGGGGAAGAGTCCAGTGAATTCTCTCCCTTTGCGGCATTCACGATTTCGCCCTGCCCTGGCAGATGGGACGGTTCATCAGGAGAGATTTCTGGCAGAGGCTGACAAGGGTGACAATGGTTCTGAGCTGGGCTATTGTTGCTGGCACCTCTGGCTTCTCCATAAATAGAACAAATAATTTTCTCTGACAAAACCTAAGCAGGATGCAAAATAGCAGCGATTCTTCATGTCCTGAGTAAAGTCACAATTACGGCCTGTCCCCACGTCACCCTCTTTAATTATTAACACAGGCATATTGATTCTTTCCTTCCTGCTTACACTATTATTCCAATCTGTAATGACCTTTCTATGAGCTTCAGGGGTCTTTTATAGCTAAGATAGCTGTACTGAGCTCTCTAATAATTAAATGGTCCATGCTCTGATATGACCGTTTACCCCTCCCTCCTCCGCGAGCATTTGGAGGTGTACATTGAAAAGGACACACTCCTTGATATTTTTCTCCATGGTGGAAACAGCTGAAAACCCATTATCCATCTGCTCCTCTGGACTTCCTTGGTATCATTGTCCTAGCGGTTCTCTTTCTTGGCTTTTCTCCTTTATGTTTAATGTCTTGCTGCTCTGTATTTTGGCTCATGGCCTCCATGTGACTCCTTTTGGGGTTCAGGGCAACCTTCCCCTAGATTTACTATCATGTTGGTTTTAACCCATTCACTCTTCTCCCATATACCCTATTGCAGGCCTTGATGAATCAACATGAGCCTAACCAGGAAGCTCTGTCTATATATTAACCAAGATCCCCCGAGGTAGGCTGGGACTTCATTCAGTGCCTTTCTCTTTCAAGTTGTGGTCGGGAAAGTTTGAAAGCTCTGCACTTTGTGTCTTCCTAAACTCACTGCCGTGTTCTCTGGCTCTTCTCAAAATCTGCCTACTTTGCTCAAAGTAGTGTAGTGCCAGTATCATGTCTGTTAGTATTGGGAGGGGGCATATAATGCTCTGAGCTGTAGCAATAATTGTTTCTAAGTCATTGCTCATCTTTAGGAAGGTACAGAAGGCATGTTTTAGAAATGGAATGGGTTCATCATTGTTTCAATCTTAAAGGAGAGCCCTAATCCGTATGTTAATTCTGTCATGGCTCCCTCCATCTCTCTCTCTTCTACATTCTCTGAAGGGTCCATTTTTCTTTCAAACAGTTTAATTTTCCTCCGTATCCATGTTCCACATCCTGCCCCATGCCTCTTCCTCAGGACTGTAGGAGGCTTAAAAATTTCAAACCCTTCTCAAAGACTCTCTTAAAGCCTAGATTCTCTGACAGACTTGCCTGATTATGTCACCCTTCAATTCTGACATTCCCCAAGAAGTAGAAGTGTTTTTGACAGGCCGTGGTCGTAGAAAGCTAGGTGGGTGGGCTCTCTGTTTAGAGAGGCTGGGGAAATCCTGCACTTGTGCACACTTATAATGGAGTCCCTGACACTGTGCTCACTCGAATCTGTCTCCATTTTCCTTCCTGCTCTAACAAGCACAAACTGCCCTTGTTTACTCATGGAGGCAGGGTATGGAAGTTGTGCTACTTTTGTCAAGACTGGGAACATTGGCTGTCAGGGAGACCATCTAAGAAGCCGTCCTGCAGGTTCATTGCCAAGGTGAAGTGCTTCCATTGTGTGGGCAACCTCTGGCTAAGTAGCATGGCCCCTGTGTGCCAGGCGCACTCTCCTGAGAGCTACCAATGAACTGTTGTCCTGGAAAACCACAGGATGATCCATTTCTGGCTTGTTCCTGCTCTCCTCCCCTCTTAACCACCAGGCACAGGGAATGGGGATTGCACCTAGAAACTTATCGCAGCCTGATCTGCCTTCTGGGGAGTGCCATGTTTTAGCTTCTGAGCATGCACAAGCATGGGGCACCCTTGGGACAAGCTACTCCAGACAACATGTTGTGCTTCTCCTTCACACATTGGTAGGACTGCCTCATTTCCTTTCCCTTTACCCCTTATACTGGTGGATCCCAGGTTTTGCATTGCTGTGGGTAGGTCTGTTCTCGTGGGAATGCCACAGATGTTCCTGCAGATGTTCATCTCTGCGCAGCCCCGGGAAGTCCGGACCTAGAGCCCTATGAAATGCATTTTATTATGGTGGATTTTTGGATTTATTATTTGCTGATTTCATTTTTTCCAGTTAAATAAAATTAATTCCATCTTTATTCGTTTTTTAATCAAAATGGTTTGATCCATTAACCATTTCAACAGCTTTACTATAAATGTATAAAAACGTTCAGAATTGGATTGCAATGGGAAACACTGATTTCAACAACAACAAAAAAATCCTGTAGGCTCTAGCAGGCCCCAGTGCTGTGATACTGTAATTATATCCCTCCTGCCGAACTCTGTGTGTGTGTGTGTGTGAATGAGAGTGTGTTTTAGGCAATTGTTTTCTTTTGAAATGTTTTTCTTTTCTGTATGCATAATAAACACGGCATACTGCCTTATCCCCTGAATAAGATCCTGTTGTTTATTTTATAAGTATAACAATCCTACAATTTAAACACAACACCTTGCAGATAAACAGTCTATGGTGAAAGGAACCATTTAAATCCCGTTTCTAAGAAGCACTCGGTCATGTTACCAAATGGACCTTGCTGAACAGTAACAAAGTCCAAAGAGATTAGGGGGCTGGAGCACATGACTTATGGGGAGAGGCTGAGGGAACTAGGCTTATTTATTCTTCAGAAGAGAAGAATGAGGGGGGATTTGATAGCAGCCTTTAACTACTTGAGAGGGGGTTCCAGGGAGGATGGAGCTAGGCTGTTCTCAGTGGTGGCAAATGACAGAACAAGGAGCAACAGTCTCAAATTGCAGTGGGGGAGGTCTAGGTTGGACATTAGGTAAAAGTTTTTCACTAGGAGGGTGGTGAAGCACTGGAATGGGTTACCTAGGGAGGTGGTGGAATCTCCCTCTTTAGAGGTTTTTAAACCGCAGCTTGACAAAGCCCTCACTGGGATTATTTAGCTGAGGTTAGTCCTGCTTTGAGCAGGGGGTTGGATTAGATACCTCCTGAGGTCCCTTCCAACACTATGATTCTATGATTCTATATGTGATTGGGGACTCCCTGCTGAGAAGAACATACAGGCCGCTAACCAGAGCTGATCCGGAGAACTGAAGGGTGTCCTGTGTGTTGGGTGCTAAAATACGGGTGTGGACCTGGGGCTGAAGAGGATCCTAATGGAAGCAGGAAAGAATCCACTGATTGTCCTTCATGTGGGTACAAATGATATAGCTAGATTCTCGCTGGAACGTATTGAAGGAGACTATGCCATGCTGGGGAAGACTCTTAAGGAAATGGAGGCTCAGGTGATCTTCAGTGGGATTCTGCCTGTCCCGACAAGAGGACAACAAAGGCCTGACAAGATTCTGATGATCCACCGATGGCTCAGGCAGTGGTGCTGTAAGGAGGGCTTTGGGATGTCTGGTCACCAGGAGGCATTCATGGGCAGAGGACTGTTCTCTTGGGATGGACTTCACCTGAGTAGGGAGGGAAATGCACTTCTAGGATGGAGGCTGGCACAACTGATTAAGGGAGTTTTAAACTAGGGAGCTGGGGGAGATGGCTGGGAGATGCCCAGGTAATCTCCAGGCCTGGTTTTAGCATTGAGAGGGAGGAAAAGGAAGTAAGAAAGGACACAGCAGTGGGGAGCGGAATGGAGATTAAGGAGAAGGATCGTGTAGATACCAATCTGATAGGCGATATTGGCAGTAGAATGACTGGGCCAAATCAGGTAAGGAATGTGAGCAAAGCCAAACAGCAAAAATTAAGATGTTTGAATTCCAATGTGAGGTTGCTGGGCAAGAAAATGGAGGAACTAGAGCTACTGGTAGAGGAAGTGAAACCAGATATTTTAGGGATAACAGAAACGTGGTGGAATAGTAGTCACGACTGGTATACAAGTATTGAAGGGTATGTGCTGTTTAGGAAAGACAGATATACAGGCAAAAGTGGTGAAGTAGCATTGTATGTGAATGATGAGATAGACTGTAAAGAAATTAGAAGTAATGGAATTGATAAGACAGAGTCTGTCTGGGTAAAGGTCACACAGGGGAAGAAAACTACTAGAGTTTCCCCTGGGATAGTGCTTGGGGTGTGCTACAGACCACCAATATCTGATCTGGACATGGATAGAGACTGCTTTAAGGCTTTTAATGAAGTAAATACTACTGGGAACTGTGTGAATATGGGAGACTTTAACTTCCCAGATATAGACTGGAGGACAAGTGCTAGTAGTAATAATAGGGCCCAGATTTTCCTGGCTGTGAGAGTTAACAGATTCCTTCACCAAATAGTTACTGAACCAGCAACAGGGGATGCCATTTTAGATTTGGGTTTTGGTGAGCAGTGAGGACACCATAGAAGAACTGGTTGTAGGGGACAGCTTGGTTCAAGTGACCATGAGCTAATTAAGTTCAAAATAAATGGAAGGATAAACAGAAACAGAACAAGCTGCATGAGCAAGCATCTCAGACAGGTGATTAAGAGAAAGCAGAAAGCCTACAGGAGTGCAAGATGGGGGGATCAGCGAGGAAAGCGACCTCTTGGGGGTCAGAACATGTAGAAATAAAGTGAGAAAGGTCAAAAGCCAAGTAGAGTTGGACTTTGCAAAGTGAATTAAAACCAACAGAAAAAGGTTCAATAGCCTTATAAATAGGAAGAAAACCAAGAAAGAAGAAGTGGAACCACTAAGCACTGAAAAAGGGGTGAATGTTATGGATAATCTAGGTATGGCCGAATATCTAAACAAATACTTTGCCTCCAATTTTAATGAGGCTAATGATGAGCGTGGGGATAGTGGTAGGGTGGCTAATGGGATTGAGGATATGGAGGTAGAAATCACCACATCCACGGTAGAAGCCAGAATTAAACAGCTTAATGAGACTAAATCGGGGCAGCTGGATGATCTCCATCCAAGAATATTGAAGTAACTAGCACATGAAATTGCAAGCCCATTAGGAAGGCTTTTTAATAAATTTGTAAACTCAGGGGTTGTACCGTAAGACTGGAGAATTGCTAACATAGTTCTTATTTTTAAAAAAGGGAAAAAATGTGATCCGGGTTACTACAGGCCGGTTAGTTTGACCTCAGTAGTATGCAAGCTCTTGGAAAAAATTTTGAAAAAGAAAGTAGTTAAGGACATCGAGGTTAACGGTAATAGGGAAAAACAAACAAGATGGGTTAACAAAAGATAAATCATGCCAGACCAACCTGATCTCCTTTTTGACAAGATAACAGATTTTTAGACAAAGGGAATGCAGTGAATCTAATTTACCTAGATTTCAGCCAGGCGTTTGATATGGTTCCACATGGGGAATTATTAGTTAAATTGGAAAAGCTGGGGGTTAATATGAAAATTGAAAGGTGGATAAAGGACCGGTTAAAGGGGAGACTACAATGGGTCATACTGAAAGGTGAACTGTCAAGCTGGAAGGAGTTTACTTGTGCAGTTCCTCAGGGATTGGACTTCAGACCAATATTATTTAACTTTTTTATTACTGACCTAGGCACAAAAAGTGGGAATGTAGTAATAAAGTTTGTGGGAGCTAATGCCAATACAGAGAATAATTGTTATATCTTACAGGAAGATCTGGATGATCTTGTAAACTGGAATAATAGAAACAGGATAAATTTAATAGTGGAGAGTGCAAGGTTATGCATTTAGGGACTAATAAGAATATTTTTGCTATAACCTGGGTATGCATCAGTTGGAAGGAGAGGGACCTGGGAGTATCAGTTGATCTCAGAATGAAAATTAGCCACCAATGTGATGTGGCCCTGACAAAAGCTAATGTGGTCCTTAGATGCATCTGAAGAGGTATTTCCAGTAGAGACAGGGAGGTGTTAGTACCATTACACAAGACACTGGTGAGACCACATCTGGAATAGTGTGTGCAGTTCTGGTCCCCCATGTTTAAGAAAGCTGAATTCAAACTGGAACAGGTGCTGAGAAGGGCGACTAGGATGATCCACAGAATAGAAATCCTGTCTCATAAGAGGAGACTCAAAGATCTTGGCTGGTTTAGCCTAACCAAAAGAAGGCTGAGGGGAGATATGATTGCTCTCTGTAAATACATCAGAGGGGTAAATACCAGAGCGGGAGATTCAGCACAGGGCTCATCAGCCGGGAGTAGCAGCAGATGCTCAGATTCTATGACAATGAGCAGCAGCACAGAAATGCTGATAGATAAATGAGTACGTGTAACCCTTGGTTCTTCTTTTCTCTCTGGGCTTTTATCAGTGCAGGTCCTCAACAGCAAGTCTGTCAGACTCGGTGCCCAGAGAATCTGAACCTCTCTTATCAGTGACTCGTTTCTTCACTCTCAGGGGAGGCTCTTGGACTGAAATTCTCCAGGGTCTATTTTCTGCTGCTCCTACTGCTCATGGAGCGCAGGGAATTGTCCCCGAGTCCTGGCCAACCAGAGAGTCCACAGGGACTGTACGGGGGAATGATAAAGGTCCCTGTCCAGCACTGCAAGTGTCAGATGTGAGATTCGTACACTGATTCTCAGGTCACAGTAAGGAGATTTCCTCTCTCTGCTTCATAGGATTCTGGTGAGTTGCCTCTTTCTGCTATAAAGTTAGTGCTAAGGGCTCAGGAAGGGTTCAAGTTTAGAACAATCTGGGAAGGAATTCTCATTCACGGAGACTTGAACTGTTTAGTGTTGTCAGAAACACCAATGGATTTACCTGGTAAAAATGGAACTAAAGAATTATTGTAAATAGTTTAGAGAAATATTTGTTTTTAAGACCATTTCCTTGTGTGTTACTGTGTCCTTCCATCTGTTTCAGTATCTTCTTTTTTTTTTTTTTTTGGTCTCTATGTTTTTTTCTCTGATTTGCTCAAGTTTTCCAGTTCAGCAACTTTACTGCCAGGTTAAGAAGTGTAGGCAAAGCCTCTGCAGTGGGTATGATTGAGAGCAGAGATTTCACAACATGAATGGATCACACAGGGTTTTATAGACTGCCCAATTCTGTTCTCACATTCTGTCTTCAGTGGCTCACTCCAGATTGACACTGGCATCACTGAGAACAAAATCGGGGCCCCTGTGTTTTAAAATCCCCATCTTTCATGCCCGTGATTTTCACAGCAGGGAGCCGAAAGTTCCACACTAAGGGTTAAATCTTGCTCCCATTCAGATCAATAGCAAAACTCCCATCAGGTCCAGGTTTTCACCCCTAATCCACAATTAAGGAACTTAAATAAAAGGCCTGATTTACCTCAACTGGCGTCGTCCTGTAGCCTCTAGGGATGGGTGAGCTCATCTGGACGAGAGAAGAACTGACAGGAGAGTAGCTGAAATCTTAAACTCACAGCTTAGAGGTTCAAAACAAGTAGGGTGACAATTGTTTTTTTGGGGTCTGCTCCCTCTGTTCCCCTGCTTCTCTGGTTTTATAGAGAATGAGAAGCATGAAAATACAGTAAAAATAAAAGCATGTTTCGGGTTTGGAGGAAAACAGGCAGTGCTGGAAATCTCACTGGAGGAGAACCAGGCGCACACAGTGTGTGTGGTGGGGCGGGACATGCAGTATCCACTGTGGAAGAACCCAAACTCAGGGGTCCTTACTAATATGTCCATTGCCTCTAGTGGATGGTCCAGAATTAGCCAAACAACAGATTAGCAAAGTCAGATTTTATTCTTTACGTAAAGAAGGTGGTCCCTTCAAATGTAAGGAACGACAGCTTAAAACTAAATTCTAACAGCTTATATAGTTCCACACAAATCTTTATACGTCACAGCTTCCATGGTCATACAAACTAAAAAAACTACCCATCCAGGAATTTTCCCAGCACAGCAATTTCAACTTTCCTTGTGTAAGTTACAAGGTCTTTCTCTGCATTCCATCCCTGCTGGCGTCTAGGTTCCATAACTATCTTGATAACCCTTAGCATTCTAAGATTTAAACTTCTGCTAGAAAGGCACTTTCAATCTCAGGCTTTTGCAGCCATTTCTAAAAATCAGTTCTCAGCAGAAACAGAGACCCCATCTTCTTTTCCCTTCACACCAGATCGCAGTGGCACAGAATCTTGAATCAGGGCGAAATAGGGAATGGACATCCTGCCTAATTCACAGACCGAAGAGGTGTAACTAGGCCTCCTGCAATCTCCCGGGGCAGGAGGGGTGTCTCAGACTGTAACGTAATGTGGACACACTGTAGTAGATTGTCTCTGACACCTTCCCCATCCAGCCCATCCCTCCTCCTGTGACCAATCCCATAACAGCCTCCTGGCTACTTCAGCAATTGCCAACATGGAGAAGCAACATCAGGAAGTTGTGTCTGGGTTTCTAACTGGCAGGAATTTGCTAAAGCTTTGTGTTGTTTTGAGGAAGAGTTACTCGCGCTGGCTCCTTTTAGTCTCCACGTCCTCTCTCCCTCCCCTCGGGTCTGTCCCTCTCCTCTTCCCTGCACACGCTGAGCTGTGCTGGGGTTCCCTTCACCCCCAGACAGGCTGTGCAGGCTGCTTCTCCTCCATCCCCCCTTTCCCTGGTGCAGCCAGACACAGAGTTTAAGCCAGGCTGTGTAGATATTTGTACGAGCTGTCAGTGTGTGCTGTGTCCGGCACCTGGTGTTGGTCTTGGGTGTTGTGGAGGTGGGTGCACATGGACAGGCAGGCAGCACTGCTGAAATTCAATTTTTCTTTCTGATTGGTGGTCCCAGACCACTGCTGGGAGCTCTCCTGGCTCCAAATGTCTCTGGGCTGCTGTCAGGGCCTCTTTCCCCTGGCGAGCCAGAGAATTGCAGCCTGGGTGTCAAAACTTTAACTCATTTTTTTTTCCAGTTTTTTTTTTTACGGTTGTTGAATGTTAATTACGCAACTTCAGCTTCATTTTCCACAGTTTCCCCAGTGGAAAGAACCATTGATCTTTGCTCCTCAGCTGGTTCTGTCTCCCATCAGATCTGACCCCGTCTATAATCTCCTTCCCCCTCCCAGGCTGCCCCGATTCCAGCACTACGCTGGGCGCCAGTGTCTTCTCCGTGCTTTAAAGTTACCCGCGGCCCCCACAACGTTCGAGCCACCCAAAGATCCCCACAACTCTTCCTCTGCAGGGGATAGGTAACCCGTCCCACCTGCTCTCTTTGCTGGGGGGACAAAAGTGACGTTTTCTCTCCAGTGAGGAATGTCACACCCCGAGTAGCAGATGCCAAGGCATCTGTGCTGGGCTGCTGCTCTTATTTCTCCCAAACACAACGAGCAAGCTGAGAAGTGTGCACAGAGTATAATGAGAACTGGGAATTCTGGGTCATGTCAGTGCCTAAGTAAATACAGCTGCCATGTGCAGGAGCTGCTGGCCACTGGCTGACACAGTGAGCTACTGGGATACAGATTCTGAACCTGCGACTCTTTGGGATCATTTGTTAGCCAGCTCTGTTAGCCATTTCTGGGGACAGTTGTACATACATTCCTCAAGGCGGAGATTTCGTGGGGTCGCTTTCATCCATGCAATGTTTCACAGGATGCCTCCGCTGTGTGGAGAGATACCTAGATTATCCTTTTCAAAGCTACACAATTTACATGAGACCTTTTCCCCTGAGGCTAAATTGACCACTCTCAGAAATAAAAACAAATGCCTTCAGTAAGATTCAGTCAAAAACTTACAGGCAAAATGCCTCCAGATGACTTATGTATATGCTGCAGGGACGTATTCACAGAGCCCCAGGCCAGAAGGCACCACTGTGATCACCTAGTCTGATCTGTACAGCACAGGCCCGAGACCTGCCCACAAGGAATTCCTAGAACAGAGCTTATAGAGAAACATCCAACCTTGGTTTAGAAATTCTCAGTGATGGAGAATCTGCCATGAGCCTTGGTAAATTGCTCCAATGGTTAATTACTCTCTATATTTAAATAGCGTACACCTTATTTGTAGACAGAATTTCTCTAACTTTAACTGCCAAGCATTGGATGTTGTTAGACCTTTCTGTGCTAGCCTGAAAAGCCCATTATTCAATATTTGTTCTCTCCATGGGTGCTTGTAGGCTGTTATCAAGTCACCCCTTAACTATCTCTGTGTATCAACATCCAACTTTAATTGTGCACGCCGGAACAGGACACATTTTCCATTGTGATAAAATTAGCTCTTTTGGCCAGAGAGTCACACAGGGACCTCATGTTTAGCTGATTACCCTTTCACTCTTCCCAAATTTTGTTCAGAGTCACTGATTCCCACGATAGAGTCCCCCACTGTGTAAGCTTCACCTACTTTCTTTGGTCTTCAAACACATATTGTTGGCCTCGACCCAGTTTACCAACCAATCCAGATTGCTCTGAATCAGTAACCCGCGCTCTTTATTATTTACGATATCCCAATTTTCGTGGCATCTACAAAATGTATCAGGATTTAAGCATGGGAAGGGTAAGCAGCTGGGTTGCTGATGGGTGTGTCTGCTCACCCATGTCAGTTAACAAGGCAGAATAATAAAATCATTGTACTTGTTATCTCTCAGAGAAAGCTGGGTGCCTTCAGGAAAGTGTTTCACCAAAAGAAACAGGGGAAATTAGAGAGCACAAAGTCCCAGGCTGTCATGATAGTGTCTGTTTCCATGGCTCCTTTCCAGCAGAGGAATTGTATCGAGGTTCAGACCTATGGTCCGTCTATTCCAGGGTCCTCTCTCTGACAACAATAACCCCAGGCCTGCCAATGAAGGTGTTGGGAGCATAACCTAACCTTCATAAGGGTATCACCTTAAGGCCTAACAGCTACAGATCAGCTTGTGCCCTGAAGCAGGTGTACAGGCTTTCAAATATATTTATTTAGCTGTAACTACTGTAATGGAAGATTCTTACTATCCATGAGAGTGTCCTATACCTTTCCGATTCTTGCTTAGCTCCTGGCCTCAATTTCATCTTGTGGCAATGAGTTTCTGTCTAATTATGCACTGAGTGAAGAAAGCATTCTTTTTTTAATCAGTTTTGACATTGCCATGTTTCAGTTTAATTGAATGTCCTCTTGACCTTGTATTATGAGACAGGGAGAAACGTCTTTGCTATACTCTCTGCCAGTCTGTATTTTACAGAATCTTCTTAAATCCCCTCATATTTCTCTCCCTTATAAGGTAACAGTCCCCATCTTTTCATCCTTATTGTCATCAAACATCATCTTCCACCCTGCTGCTCGTCCTAAATAATGTGATGCCTTCTGCAAATGTTGGCACTGCATTTCTCACTCCTTGTCTAGATTGTTACTAACTATAAAATATTTTCCGTGCTACATTTTATCAGGTGTGTAACACTCCTCACTCTACCTTCTTTTCCTTCACAGGCACCTTGAATATTACTGAGCCTGATCAGCATTTCAACCATCTCATGGCGATTTTCAATCTCACACCCTCCATTCCGCCAACTTTCATTCTAAAAGGTATCCCAGGTCTCGAAGCTGCCCACATCTGGATTTCCATCCCTTTCTCTACTTTCTACATCATCAGCCTGTTGGGAAATTTCATGGTTCTGTTTTTTGTTGCCAAAGAGCAGACCCTGCACAAGCCCATGTACCTGCTGCTCTGCATGCTGGCGCTCACAGACATCGGCATGTCGACCAGTGTTGTGCCGAAGGCACTGTGCATATTTTGGTTTGGTTTCAAAGGCATCACTGTGGATGGCTGCCTCACCCAGATGTTCTTCCTTCACGCGATTGCTGCTACGCACTCAGCCATCCTCGTGATAATGGCCTTCGATCGCTACGTCGCCATATGTGACCCTCTGAGATACGCCACCATCCTCACCAATGCACGAATCACTAAGCTAGGGTTAGTGGGTTTGATACGAACTGTTCTCTTGGTTCTGCCAGAGCCCCTGCTTCTGAGGAGGCTGCCATTCTGCGCCAACCGTGTTATCCCCCAAACGTACTGCGAGCACATCGCTGTGGTGAAGATGTCATGTGGGGACACCACAGTCAACCGGACGTACGGCCTGGTGATAGCATTATTGATCATCGGGTTAGATCTGACACTCATTGGACTCTCCTACGGGCTGATCATCAGGGCCGTCCTCAGCATCTCCTCCAAAAAAGCCCACCAGAAAGCTCTCAACACCTGCACATCCCACATCTGTGTGATGATGATGTATTATACGCCCTTCCTGTTCTCTGCTCTGACACACAGGTTCGGTCAGGGCATCGCTGCCCATGTTCACATCCTCTTGGCGAACCTATATGTCCTTGTGCCCCCCATGCTCAACCCCATCATTTATGGGGTCAAAACCAAAGAACTTCGTGACAAAGTGGAAAAATACATCTGCAGAATGTGATCGCCTGGGGCCACTGACTTTAAACCTGGTGACAGGAGTGGGAAAGGATGTCTCCTCATTAATTAAGGGTGATTAGTCCCAGAGTGGTTGAGCTCAGCCTTGTGGCAGTTCACAGTCTGAGAAGATCCTCATGCTTATTGTCTTATCACTCCATCACCAAGCACTGCTCTCTCTGTTGCTGAGTTCCATCTCTCCGACCATCACCTGATCTGTTTCAGTGTGACCTTTCATCCCCTACACCACACACCCTGTCACTTATCTTTTCTGTGACTTTCACACCACCAGCGCCAATGTCTTTTCATACATTCTCAGCCCTATTTTCCATCAGTACGGTTGTTGATATTCACCATTTCTCACTCTCCTCCTTCTTTGACTCTTTTGCCCCTCTCTGCCATCACAAAGTCCCCAGCTCTGCCATGCACCAGGCCCCAACAATCCCTTCCAGTCCTGAGCCTTTGAAAATCTGTCTCTCTGAATTCTTAACTAGTAATAACTTAGAGTTTTCCCCTCTGGTTTGTCCTCTCCAAAGACATGAAATCTGCCACAATTATCAGTTCATTTTCGAATACACATTGCACAGAGATTGGGGTCAAAATAAACAAAAAGTCTATTTAATAGAAAATCACAGATGCAAAGATGAAGCATGGGAGAACACCATACACTGCTACAGACTGGAGACTGACAAGCTAGGCAGCAGTTAGGCAGAAAAGAACCTGCAGGTCACAGTGGACAAGAAGCTGGATATGAGTCAGCAATGTGTCCTCATTGCCAGGAAGCTAACACCATATTGGGCTGCATTAGTGGGAGTATTGTCAGCAGATTCAGGGAAGTGAATATTTTCTTCTATTCGGCATTGGTGAGGCCACATTTGGTATATTGCATCCAGTTTTGGGCCTCCCGCTATAGGAATATGTAGACAAATTGGAGAGAGGCCAGAGGAGGGCAACAAAAATAATCAGGGGGCTGGAGCACAAGACTAATGAGGAGAGGCTGAGAGAACTGGGCTTGTTTAGTCTGCAGAAGAGAAGAATGAGGGGGGATTTGATATCAGCCTTTAACTACCTGAAAGGGGGTTCCAGGGAGGATGGAGCTAGGCTGTTCTCAGTGGTGGCAGATGACAGAACAAGGAGCAATGGTCTCAAGTTGCAGTGCGGGAGGTCTAGGTTGGATATAAGGAAAAAGTTATTCACTAGGAGGGTGGTGAAGCACTGGAATGGATTACCATGAGAGGCGGTGGAACTTCCATCCTTTGAGGTTTTTAAGGTCTGGCTTCACCGATCCCTGGCTGGTATGATTTAATTGGGATTGGTCCTGCTTTGAGCAAAGGGTTGGACTAAATAACCTCCTGAAGTCCCTTCCAACTCTAACCTTCTAGGATTCTATGCAATAATGAGGAAAGCAAACATAGAGAAGTTACACAGAAAAAAAACAAAGACACAGGAACATCCCAATCCTTCCTTGGGGTCAGGCTCCGTGGAAGGCCACAGCGCCTTCCTACAAGTTAATTTACATTTGAGTTTTGACATTACTTCAGGAGTGGGTCACTTCATCCAATTCAAAGGTGTTTGCAACAAATCAAATTGAACAAAATAAAGCAAACACTGGAGGAAATTTAAGTTTAGCCTGCCACTGCCGCCACTCACTGCCTAGCTCTGGCAGGGTGTTCAATGCTGCACTTGTACACCAGTGACAGACCGCTCTTTCTGACATGCCACGTCTGCTCTGCCTCTCCAGTAAACATACACACCTTTGGTAGGGCACACTGGGAATTGTAGTTCTGCTCAGTTTGTTCAGGGGCTGGATGATCCCAGCCACATGGCCTCCAGGAGACAAACAACAGCCAGACCCAGTGGTGCTTTCCCTCCCAACACGGGATTCACAGCTACTCCTCAGACACACCAGTCGTCATCTCCTAGTCTCGATATCAGAGAATCCACACGGGAGAGTAACCCCAGCAATGCACTTAATGTGGGAAAAGCTTCCGTCGGAGCTAACACCTTTAAAGGCAATCAAAGACTGCACGTGGGGCTGAGTCCAGTGAATTCTCTCCCTTTGCAGCATTCAGAGTTTCACCCTGCCCTGGCAGATGGGACGGTTCATCAGGAGAGATTTCTGGTAGATACTGACAAGGCTGACAATGGTTCTGAGCTACGCTATTGTTGCTTGCACCTCTGGCTTTTCCGTAAATAGAACAATTATTTTTCTGTGACAAAACCTAAGTAGGAAGCAAAATAGCAACGATTCTTCATGCCCTGAGTAAAGTCACAATTATGGCCTGGCCCCACTTCACCCTCTTCTAGCTATCAACATAGGCATATAGATATTTCCTTCCTCCTTATGCTTTAATTCCAATCTTTAATGACCTTTCTATGTGCTTCAGGGGTCTTTTAAAGCCAAGATAACTGTACTGAGCTCTCTAATAATTAAACGGTCCATGCTCTGATATGACCGTTTACCCCTCCCTCCTCCGCGAGCATTTGGAGGTGAACATTGAAAAGGACACACTCCTTGATATTTTTCTCCATGGTGGAAATAGCTGAAAACCCATTATCCGTCTGCTCCTCTGCACTCCCTGGGTATCGTTGTCCTAGCGGTTCTCTTTCTTGGATTTTCTACTCTATGTTTAACATCTTGCTGCTCTGTATTTTAGCTCATAACCTCCATGTGACTCCCCCTGGGGTTCAGGGCAACCTTCCCCTAGATTTACTATCATTTGGATTTTAACCCATTCATTCATCTCCCGTGTACCCTATTGCAGGCCTTGATGAATCAACATGAGCCTAACCAGGAAGCCCCGCCTATATCTTAACCAAGCTCCCCTGAGGTAGGCTGGGACTTTATTCAGTGCCTTTCTCTTCCAAGTTGTAGTTGTGAAAGCTTGAAAGCTCTGCAGTTTGTGTCTTCCTTAACTCACTGCCGTGTTCTCTGGCTCTCCTCAAAATCTGCTTGCTTTACTTAAAGTCGTGTAGTGCTAGTATCACGTCTGTTAGTATTGGCAGTGGGCATATAATGCTCTGAGCTATAGCAATAATTGTTTCTAAGTCGTCACTCATTATTAGGAAGATACAGAAGGCATGTTTTAGAAATGGAATGGGTTCATCATTGTTTCCATCTTAAAGTAGAGCCCTCATCCGTATTTTAATTCTTGTCATGGCTCTCTCCATCTCTTTCTCTTCTACATTCTCTGCAGGGTCCTTTTCCTTTCAAGCAGTTTAATTTCTCTCTGTATCCTTGTTCCACATACTGTCCCATGCCTCTTCCTCAGGACTGTAGGAGACTGAAAAATTTCAAATCCTTTAAAAGACTCTCTCAAGGCCTGGATTCTCTGACAGACTTGCCAAATTATGTCAGACTTCACTTCTGACAGTCCCCAAGAAGTGGAAGTGCCTTTGCTAGGCTGTGGTCTTAGAAAGTTAGGTGGGTGGGTTTGCCATTTAGAGAGGCTGGGGAAATCCTGCACTTGTGCACACTTATAATGGAGTCCCTGATCATGTGGTCACTAGAATCTGTCTCCATTTTCCTTCCTGCTCTGATAAGCACAACTGCCCTTGTTTACTCATGGAGGCAGGGTATGGAAGTTGTGCTACTTTTTTCAAGACTGGGCACATTGGCTGTCAGGGAGACCATTTAAGAAGCCGTCCTTCAGGTTCATTGCCAAGGTGAAGTGATTCCATTGTGTGGGCAACCTCTGGCTAAGTAGCATGGCCCCTGTGTGCCAGACGCACTCTCCTGAGAGCTACCACTGAACTGTTGTCCTAGAAAACCAGAGGATGATCCATTTCTGGCTTGTTCCTGCCCTCCTCCCCTCTTAACCACCAGGCACAGGGAGTGGGGCTTGCACCTAGAAACTTATTGCAGCCTGATCTGCCTTCTGGGGCATGCCATGTTTTAGCTTCTGAGCACGCACAAGCACATAGCACTCCTAGGACAGGCTATTCCATGCAATGTTGTGCTTCTCCTTCACACATCGGCAGGACTGCCTCATTTCCTTTCCCTTTGTCCCTCATCCTGGTGGATCCCAGGTTTTGCATTGCTGTGGTTATGTCTGTTCCCTTGGGAATGCCACAGCTGTTCCTGAAGATGCTCATCTCTGCGCAGCCCCAGGAAGTCCAGACCTAGGGCCTATGAAATGTGTTTTATTACAGTGGATTTTTTTTTTCTTCATTCATTTTTTCTAGGTAAATAAAATTAATTCCATTTTTATGGTTTTTTAAATAAAAATTGTTTGATCCATTAACCATTTCAACAGTTTTACTGTAAATGTATACAAATGTTCAGGATTGGTTTGCCATGGGAGACACTGATTTCAACAACAACAAAAAATCCTACAATTTAAACAAAACATCCTGCTGATAAACTATCTATGGTGAAAGGAACCATTTAAATCCCTTTTCTAAGAAGCAGTCGGTCATGTTACCAAACGGATCTTGCTGAACAGTAACAAAGTGCAAACGAGGAGGAGCCTCTTCCAGTGTCAGTGTAACTGGATTCATATTTGAATTAAAAAATAAAAAAAAAACGCACTATAGATAAAATCATTCTTCCTTGCAGCACTCGTTGTTACCATTTTAAATTACACTCTGCACCTTCCAGGTTCCTGTCTTCTGAAGGAATGCTGAAAGGCAGGAGTTGGCTGTTCCAAAGCAGGCATGTTTTCTGGTCCAATTCCCTAATGTAGACCTGGCCCACAAATCCCTGCGGAACCTGCAACCCTCTTCCTCCTGACACTGTCAGGCTGGGGCTGTGGGTGGTCTGGCCTAGTGGCTGGGTCCAGACTGAGGCAGGGCCAGGATCCACCAGCAACAATGAGAGCCAGAGTCAAGATCCAGAGCCAAGGTTCAAAGCCAGAGTAAACTGGGGTGAAAGAGGGAATGAGATCGGGGCAAGGTCTGTGGCCTCAGCAGAACAAGCCTGGAGCTGGGCAAGAGATGATGCTCTACACGTCAGACAATCCACACGGGAGAGTCACCCCAGCAATGCACTGAATGTGGGAAAAGGTTCACGGGGATCACACCTTTAGTGGCTGTCAGAGACTTTATAAAGTTTGTCTTTTTTACTGCAGCTGACAGAACATGGCCGAGCTCCTCTGGCATCGTCTTAGCAGCCAATGCCTGTCTGTGGATCATACAGTGATCCCAGGTTGCTCTAGGGGCCACTTCCTGCAGCCTCCTTACAAGCCCCCTATGCCATCCTGTCACGGACCCTGCTCCATCACTGCAGATTCCAAAACAACGTCCCCAGTCAAGATTGTCTGTGTCTCAAACAAAATTATTTAATAGTTTCAAAAGCTCTTCCCCAGTTTCTCATCTTGGAAGTGGACAGCAAATGGGCAATTTGTACTGATGTAACAAAGTGAATACACACCAGTAGCTGTGCAGCAGTTGATGTATCTATGGACTCATCCATCTGAATTGAATAAGATGGGCTCTGACAAAAACTTTTTAGGAGTTGCTCTTTTACATCAGTGGGGCTCTCCGCAATACCTCTGCCTTTAACGTATTTCCTCATCACCCATGGGGCCAGGTGTTCGGCCACGTCCAGCAATGGGCCTGGTTTCCTCCACTTGAGTCAAATGAGCGTCACCATATCAAGTGCTCAAGCCAGTCCATTGTTCCTGTTTGTATGTCTCTGTGAGGTGTCCGCTTTGTGTTTGCCTGGATCCATGTAACCTGTGTGAGACACACATTTGGGAATAGTACCTACCATTGCCTACCATGTCTATACGACATTGCAGAAACAAACTGTTACACTGGTTGGATAGGTGAGGGGACATTTATCATATTATTTGACATCAGTGTGTTAAAATCATAATAATTCATGAGATATGCCATGTCAGGTGTAGGAGAGTAAAGAGTTAAAAGCTGCACATGTGATCAGGCCTAAGCCACAGGGAATGTTCAGCCACATAGGGACAAAGCACCCTTAATTAACGAGGTGACATCTTTTTCCTCCTGTCATACAGGTTTAAAGTCAGTGACCCCAGGCAATCACATTCTGCAAGTGTATTTTCCCACTTTGTCACGAAGCTCTTTGGTTTTCACCCCATAAATGATAGGGTTGAGCATGGGGGGCACAAGAAGATAGAGGTTGGCTAACAGGATGTGAACATGGGCAGTGATACCCTGACTGAACCTGTGTGTCAGGACGGAGAAGAGGTTGGTAGTATAAGACATCAGCATCACACAGATGTGGGCTGTGCAGGTGTTGAGGGCTTTCTGGTGGGCTTTCTTGGAGGAGATCCTGAGGACGGCTCTGATGATCAGCCCGTAGGACAGGCCAATGAGTGCCAGGTCTAACCCGATGATCACTAAAGATATCACCAGGCCATACGTCCGGTTGACTGTGGTGTCCCCACACAACATCTTCACCACAGCAATGTGCTCGCAGTACGTGTGGGGGATAACGCGGTTGGCGCAGAATGGCAGCCTCCGCAGAAGCAGGGGCTCCGGCAGAACCAAGAGAACAGCTCGTATCAAACCCACTAGCCCTAGCTTAGCAATTCGTGTGTTGGTGAGGATGGTGGCATATCTCAGAGGATCACATATGGCAACGTAGCGATCAAAGGCCATTGTCACAAGAACGGCTGAGTGCATAGCAGCAACCGTGTGAAAGAAGAACATCAGGGTGAGGCAGCCATCCACAGTGATGTCTTTGAAACTGAACCAAAATATGCACAGTGCCTTCGGCACAACACAGGTAGACAGGCCGATGTCTGTGAGCGCCAGCATGGAGAGCAGCAGATACATGGGCTTGTGCAGGGTCTGCTCTTTGCTTACAAGAAACAGAATCATGAAATTTCCCAACAGGCTGATGATGTAAAATATAGAAAAAGGGATGGAAATCCAGATGTGGGCAGCTTCCAGCCCCGGGATTCCGTTCAGGATAAATGTTGACGGGCTGGAGGGGGTGAAGTTGAAAGCTAACATGAGGTCGTCGATGCGCTAGTTAGCCTCAGATATGCTCTGGATACCTCTGAAGGGAGAGAAGCCCAGTGAGAGGGGTTAGGCTCTTGGTAACAAATAGCATGTTAAATATTTAGTTATTAACAGTCTAGAAAGGGGGTTGAGCACTGAGATGGCAGCATTTGCATAGAGGAATAAATTATGTAGGCCATAATCCATTCCAGAGATGGCGTCAGACATCCAAGGTCTTTGAACAAGCAACATGATGGGAGATGACATTCGATGTCAATCATTGCAAAGTATATGCCCATTGGAGGGAAAAACTTTAACTCCTTACAAGGTTCTAATTTAACTCTATGAACTCAGGAGAGGGACATGGTGTAACGGTACTCAACTCTGAAATCCTGCTCAAAGTGCCAGCATGGCCAAAAACTAAGGAAGAAGTTGGGACAGCGGAGGAGTGGGATGGGGAATAATACAAATGTACAACACCATGAGATCAATTAGTCAATGCTTCACCCTCCTTTGGACTCCTCTGTGCAGTACTGAGCACCCTTCTCAAACAGGATATTGCAGAACTAGAGGGGTTCAGAATGATTAAGGGTCTGGGAAAATGCTCACAGAGACAGAGGTTGAAAAGACTGGGGTTGTTACCTTAGGAAGCAGAGTAATAAGAGGGGATTTGAGAAGAGTCAATAAAATACTGACTGGTAGAGAGTATTCCAAGCATGTGTTGTCCCTGTCTCATAACACAAGTTCAAGAGGCTACTCAATTAAACTGAAACATGGCAAATTCAACACTCATTAAAAAAAGAATGCTTCCTTCACTTAGTGCATAATTAGACAGAGGAACTCATTGCCACAAGATGAAGTTGAGGCCAGGAGATAAGCAAGATTTGGACGGGTTTAGGATATTTCTATGGATTAAATCTTTTGTTACAATAGATACAGCTAAATAAATATCTTGGAAAGCCTGTACACCCTCAAGTTTCAGGGCACAACGCAATCTCTGGCTGTTAGGTGTTAAGATGACAGCATGATGAAGGTTAGGTTATCTCTCCAACATCTTCTTCAGCAGCCCCTGGGTTTGTCTCTGTCAAAGAGAGGACACTGGATGTGATAGACCATAGATAGATGGATCCACAATGCTATTCCTCTTTTGAAAAGGAGCCAAGTTTTCCCCATGGAAACGGACACTATCATCCCAAGCTGGGACTTTGTGCTCTCTAACTTCCCTTGTCTCTTTTGGTGACACTTTATTAAAGGCACTCAGCTATCTTTGAGACATACCAAGAACAGTGGTTTTGTTATTCTGCCTTGTTAACTGGCAGGGGTAAAGAGAGACACTTGTCAGAAACCCAGCTCGTTACCTTTCTCATGTAGATTCCTCAAAAATTTGGGGAAACTAAATAAGGAAGAGGACAGGTCACTGATTCAGAGCAATAGGGACTGATTGGGAAACTGGGTTGAAGCAAACAATATGTGCTCTAATCTAGCTATGTAGATGTATACGTCTACGAACAAAGAAGGTAGGCCTTGCTTATGTGATGGGGGATCTCTATCGCGGGAAGCAGTGACTCTGAACAAGATTTGAGGAACGGGGGTGAGTGAGCGGATAATATAGGATGACGATACACTGGAGAGGATTCAGAGGAGAACAAGAAGAATGTTTAAAAGATGAGAAACAATTTCTGATTATATATAAGGTGTACAACTTTTAAATATAGAGACTAATGAAACATTGGAGCAATTTATCAAGGCTCATGGCAGATACTTCATCCCTGAGAATTTCTAAGCCAAGGTTGGATGTTTCTCTATAAACTCTGCTATAGGAATTCCTAGGGGGCAGGTCTCTGGCCTGTGCCTTACAGGAGTCCAGAGTAGATGATCACAGTGGTCCCTTTTGCCTGGGGCTCTGTGAACACGTCCCTGCAGCACAGACAGGAGTCAGCTGGAGGCATTTTACCTGGAAGCTCCTGCCTGAGCCTAACTGAAGGCATTTTTTTTACTTATGACAGTGCTGAATTTAGCCCCAGGTGGGAAATGTCTCATGTGACTTTAAAGGCTGGGAAGTGATACTCTAGGGGTGTTTTTCACAAGGCCGAGGCTTCCTGTGACACACTGCATGGATGAACATTTTAGATGAGAAAAACAATGACGAGACCCCATAATATCTGGGTCCTGAGAAATGTACATCCGCTCTCCCTCCCACATAGACACCGAGTGTTCCTGGATCTCCCCCAGTCAGATTTCCAACACTGCCTGGTTTCCTCTCAGCCAGAAACACGCTTTTATTTTAATTTAATTTTGGTGCTTCTTATCCTCTATAGAATCAGAGATGCAGGAGAACAGAGAGGACAGCACCTCACCAGCCACCGAAAGAGATTGTTACCCTAATTGTTTAGAACTTCTAAGCAATGAGTTTAAGATTTCAGCTACTCTCCTCTCGGTTCTTCCCTGGTCCAGATGAGCTCACACATCCTTAGAGTCTGCACAACGTCTCCAGCTGAAGTCACTGGAGGCGCATGGCCAGTGAAAATTAGGCCATTTATTAAAGTCCTTTTATGTGGATTTGGAGTGAAATTCTGGCCCTGATGGGAATTTTGCTACTGGTATCAATGGGACCAAAATGTTATCCTTAGTTTTGAATGTTAGGCTTTCTGCTGTGAAAATCAAGGCTTTAAGCCCTGCAGCAGCGAAAGCTATTTTGTGAGGGCGCTGAAAGAGTCTGAGGGAAGATCCCCAGTTTATGTGGCTTCCTGAGACCGGGCATGAAAGGTGGGGATTTCAAAACACAGGGGTCCTGATTTTCATCTTAGTGATGCCAGTGTCAATCTGAAGTGAGCCACTGAAGGCAGAAGGTGAGAGCAGAATCTGGCCAGTGTGTAAAGCCCTGTGTAACCCATTCGTGTTGTAAAATTTCGGGTATCACAGATATCGAATGCAGAGGATTTTTGTACACTTATTACATGGCAGTAAAGTTCCTGAACTGGAAAACTTGAATGAACAAGAGAAAAACTAAACACATTGAAAAAAAGGAAGATACTGAGATAGATAGACAGATACAGTAAGAGAGAAAAAAATGAATTTAAAAACAAATATTTTTCTAAAATATTTACAATAAATCTTTCGTTCCTATTTTAAATTCCTTCATGTTTCTGACAATATTAAACAGTTCAAGTCTCCGTGCTGGAGAATTCCTGCCCAGATTGTTCTTGACCTGAACCCTTCCCGAGCTCTTAGTACTAACATTATTGCAGAAACAGGCAACTCACCGGAATTGCACACAGCAGAGGAAAGAAATCTCCTTACAGTGACTTGAGAATTAGTGTACGAATCTCAAATCTGACACTTGCGGTGCTGGACAGGGACCTTTATGATTTCCCTGTACAGTCCCTGAGGATTCTGAGGTTGGCCATGGCTCCGGGACAATTCCCTGTGCTCCGCGAGCAGGTGGAAGGGTTGAAAATAAACTCAGGAGAATTTCAGCGTAAGAACCTCTCCAGAGAGTAAAGAGAAAATACACTGATAGTGGAAGTTCAGTTTGTCAGAGCTAACTGAGTCTTGCAGACTTGACAGAGTGGTCCTTCACTGCTAAAATCCCAGAGAGAAAAGAAGAGCCAAGGGTTAGACGTGCTCATTTATTTCTCATAATTTCTATGCTGCTGCTCAATTGTCTTAGAATCTGAGCATCTGCTGCTACTCCCGGCTGATGAGCTCCGGGCTGAACCCCTGAGACTGTGATGTACATGTGGACAGGCTTTTGTGCATCCTTGTTTCAAACGTAGGATTTCCACACACAGTAACAGTCCCGCCCATCCGATAGCCTCTCTGACAGAGAGCAGCACAGATTGCCCCAGCTTAGTCATAAACCCCTCCAGGTGCAATATTCTGCCATGGGGAAGCGCTGACCATAAAATATGGCTGTTTTCAGTTCTGTTTGCTGGCTCCTGTGTCGGTGCTTTATTAAGAGGCTGGCCTTATAGGGACCCTAATTAGAAAATCCCGAACTAAGCTATGACCTGGCGAAAGAACCTGCTACCGCCCTGACAGCACATTCCACAAGGGACATTCCATACTCGGGAGGACTCTTAAGGAAATTGAGGCTCATGTGATCTTCAGTGGGATTCTGCCTGTCCCTCCAGGAGGACAACAAAGGCCTGACAAGATTCTGATGATCCACAGATGGCTCAGGCTGTGGTGCTGTAAGGAGGGCTTTGGGATGTCTGGTCACCAGGAGGCATTCATGGGCAGAGGACTGTTCTCTTGGGATGGACTTCACCTGAGTATGGAGGTGTAGGCGGGCAGCACAACCCAGTTGGGGCGTTGCGACCCTTCCTCGGTCCCAGGCTCCGAGGAAGGCCACGACGCCTCTGCTAAGGGGAATTAGCAGTCTGTTAGGAGTCGGTAGCCCCCATCCTTCCCACGGGCAGGCTGTCAAAGCAGTCTATGGCCCCAGCCCTTAGGCAGGGTGGGCGAGCAAGCAGTCCATGGTCCCCTTGGTTGCACAGGTGGGGGATATCACTTTCTCCCCGCTGGCTAGGGAAGAGGGGAGGGGAACGCAGGCCCACCTGTCTCCCCTGTGTCCCAGCCCAGGGCCCTATCAGTGGCAAAGGTGTTCGCCACTGAGTCAGCAGGGCTCCTACCGCAACATGCTGACAGAGTGGTTCTGCCCCTGATTCAGGCCAGTGGCTGTGGCCATCCCTGGGCCACTTCCTCCCCGTATCCCCAGGTACCTGAGTCGGTCGGGTCCTCGGGATCACTGGGGTGCACTGCCCGGGGTTGGTCCACCAGTCCCTCCTTGTCCAGCGGTGACAAGGCAGGAAGCTCCTCTGCAAGAGGCAAATCCTCCAGGTCACAGAGTGTGGGAGATGGCCCAGCCTCAGGCAGCTCCTCCAGATCCTGTCCTGTCTCTAGGGGTTCGGCCATTGGCAGCTCCTCCAGGTCGGGGTTGGCCGCGGGAGGAATCTCCCAACCCTCTGTCTCAGGGGGCTCGGTCCCATCACGAGGGCCCAGAGGCCTGGCCCAGTCCTTGGGGCCTGTAGGCCTTGGCCAGTCTATTGGGCTCGAAGGCCCAACCAGCCCTAGCGGTTGGCCACTTGGGCTGTTCCTGGGGCCTCTGCTCTGGGAGAAGTTCGCTTGGGGCACAGGCCCAGCCCGGTTCAAGCCTTGACTGCAGCCAGTGGGACGGCACGTCTGCCTCCGGCGGCGGATCCTTCCCCACTGAGCTTTGGGCCTGTCTCTTATACTGCCAGGCCTGGGCCTTCCGGGTGGCTGGGCCTGCAGGGGCTGGTTCTGTCCAGCAGAGGCAGAGCGACACTTCCTTGGTCCCCGGCTCCAAGGAAGGCCACAACACCATGCCACAGGAGAGAAACACACTTCTAGGATGGAGTCTGGAACAACTGATAAAGGGAGCTTTAAACTAGGGAGCTGGGGGAGATGGCTGGGAGATGCTCAGGTAATCTCCAGGCCTGGGTTTAGCATTGAAGGGAGGAAAATGAAGTAAGAAAGGACACAGCAGTGGGGAGCACAATGGACATTAAGAGGAAGGGTCATGTAGATACCAATCTGATAGACGATATTGGCAATAGAATGACTGGTCCAAATCAGGTAAGGAATGTGTGTGAAGCCAAACAGCAAAAATTAAGATGTTTGAATTCCAATGTGAGGTCGCTGGGCAAGAAAATGGAGGAACTAGAATTACTGGTAGAGGAAGTGAAACCAAATATTTTAGGGATAACAAAACGTGGTGGAATAGTAGTCATGACTGGTGTACAGGTATTGAAGGGCATGTGCTGTTTAGGAAACACAGATATAAAGGCAAAGGTGGTGGAGTAGCATTGTATATGAGTGATGAGATTGACTGTAAAGAAATTAGAAGTAATGGAATTGATAAGACAGAGTGTGTCTGGGTAAAACTCACACAGGGGAAGAAAACTACTAGAGTTTCCCCTGGGAAAGTGCTTGGGGTGTGCTACAGACCACCAGGATCTGATTTGGACATGGATAGAGACCTGTTTAAGGCTTTTAATGAAGTAAATACTACTGGGAACTGTGTGATTCTGGGAGACTTTAACTTCCGAGATATAGACTGGAGGACAAGTGCTAGTAGTAATAATAGGGCCCAGATTTTCCTGGGTGTGAGAATTAACAGATTCCTTCACCAAATAGTTACTGAACCAACAACAGGGGATGCCATTTTAGATTTGAGTATTGGTGAATAGTGAGGACATCATAGAAGAACTGGTTGTAAGGGACAGCTTTGGTTCAAGTGACTATGAGCTAATTTAGTTCAAAATACATGGAAGGATAAACAGAAATAGACCAAGCTGGATGACCAAGCATCCCAGACAGGTGATTAAGAGAAAGTAGAAAGCCAAAGTGACCTCTTGGGGGCCAGAACTTGTAGACATAAAGTGAGAAAGGTCAAAAGCCAAGTAGAATTGGACCTTGCAAAGTGAATTAAAACCAATAGTAAAAGGTTCCATAGCCGTATAAATAGGAAGAAAACCAAGAAAGAAGAAGTGGGACCGCTAACAACTGAGGAAGGAGTGAATGTTAAGGATAATCTAGGCATGGCCGAATATCTAAACAAATACTTTGCCTCCATTTTTAATGAGGCTAATGATGAGCGTGGGGATAGAGGTAGGGTGGCTAATGGGATTGAGGATACAGAGGTAGAAATCACCACATCCATGGTAGAAGCCAGAATTAAACAGATTAATGAGACTAAATTGGGGCAGCTGCATAATCTCCACCCAATAATATTAAAGGAACTAGCATATGAAATTGCAAGCCCATTAGGAAGGATTTTTAATAAATCTGTAAACACAGGGGTTGTGCTGTAAGTCTGGAGGATTACTAACATAGTTCTTATTTTTAAAAAAAGGAAAAAAAGTGGTCCGGGTAACTACATGCCGGTTAGTTTGACCTCAGTAGTATGCAAGGTCTTGGAAAAAATTTTGAAAAAGAAAGTAGTTCAGGACATTGAGGTTAACGGTAATAGGGAAAAAACGAAACAAAATGGGTTAACGAAAGATAGATCGTGCCAGACCAACCTGATCTCCTTTTTGACAAAGATAACAGATTTTTTAGACAAAGGAAATGCAGTGAATCTAATTTACCTAGATTTCAGTCAGGCGTTTGATATGGTTCCACATAGAATCATAGAATCATAGAGTTGGAAGGGATCTCAGGAGGCCATATAGTCCAACCTCCTGCTCAGAGCAAGACTAACCTCACCTGTTATGGGGAATTATTAGTTAAATTGGAAAAGCTGGGGATTAATATGGAAGGTGGATAAAGAACCGGTTAAAGGGGAGACTACAACGGGTCATACTGAAAGGTGAACTGTCAGGCTGGAAAGAGGTTACTAGTGGAGTTCCTCAGGGAGTGGACTTGGTACCAATCTTCTTTAACCTTTTTATTACTGACCTTGGCACAAAAAGTGGGAATGTGCTAATAAAGTTTGCGGGTGACACAAAGCTGGGAGCTATTGCCAATACAGAGAGGAATTCGTTTATCTTACAGGAAGATCTGGATGTTTGTGTAAACTGGAGTAACAGAAACAGGATACAATTTAATAGTGGAGAGTGCAAGGTCATGCACTTAGGGACTAATAACAAGAATTTCTGCTACAAGCTGGGGGCGCAGCAGTTGGAAGGAGAAGGACCTGGGCGTATCGGCTGATCACAGGATGACTATGAGCCGCCAATGTGATGTGGCTGTGAACAAAGCTAATCCTGTCCTTAGATGCATCAGACGAGGTATTTCCAGTAGAGACAGGGAGGTGTTATTACCATTATACAAGGTACTGGTGAGAACTCATCTGGAATAGTGTGTGCAGTTCTGGTCTCCCATGTTTAGGAAAGCTGAATTCAGACTGCAACAGGTGCTGAGAAGGGCGACTAGGATGATCTGCAGAATAGAAATCCTGCCTCATAAGAGGAGACTCAAAGAGCTTGGCTGGTTTAGCCTAACCAAAAGAAGGCTGAGGGGAGATATGATTGCTCCCTATAAATACATCAGAGGGGTAAATACCAGGACGGGAGATTGAGCACAGGGCTCATCAGCTGGGAGTAGCAGCAGATGCTCAGATTCTATGACAACGAGCAGCAGCACAGAAATGCTGATAAATAAATGAGCACGGTTAACCCTTGGCTCTTCTTTTCTCTCTGGGCTTTTAGCAGTGCAGGTCCTCAATAGCAAGTCTGTCAGACTCGGTGCCCAGAGAATCTGAACCTCTCTTATCAGTGACTCGTTTCTTCACTCTCAGGGGAGGTTCTTGGACTGAAATTCTCCAGGGTCTATTTTCTGCTGCTCCCACTGCTCACGGACTGCAGGGAATTGTCCCCGAGTCCTGGCCAATCTAAGAGTCCACAGGGACTGTACGGGGGAATGATAAAGGTCCCTGTCCAGCACTGCAAGTGTCAGATGTGAGATTCGTACACTGATTCTCAGGTCACAGTAAGGAGATTTCCTCTCTCTGCTTCGTGGGATTCTGGTGAGTTGCCTGTTTCTGCTATAAAGTTAGTGCTAAGGTCTCAGGAAGGGTTCAAGTTTAGAACAATCTGGGCAGGAATTCTCATTCACAGAGACTTGAAATATTTAGTGTTGTCAGAAACACCAATGGATTTACCTGGTAAAAATGGAACTAAAGAATTATTGTAAATAGTTTAGAGAAATATTTGTTTTTAAGACCATTTCCTTGTGTGTTACTGTGTCCTTCCATCTCTTTCAGAATCTTCTTTGTTTTGGTCTCTGATTTCTCTGATTTGCTCAAGTTTTCCAGTTTAGCAACTTTACTGCCAGGTTAAGAAGTGTAGCCAGAGCCTCTGCAATGGGTGTGATTGAGAGCAGAGATTTCACAACATGAATGGGTCACACAGGGTTTTACAGACTGCCCAGATTCTGTTCTCACATTCTGTCTTCAGTGTCTCACTCCAGATTGACACTGGCATCATTGAGAGGAAAATCGGGGCCCCTGTGTTTTGAAATCCCCATCTTTCATTCCTGTGATTTTCACAGCAGGGACCCTAAAGTTCCACACTGAGGATTAATGGCAAAACTCCCATCAGGTCCAGGTTTTCACTCCAAATCCACAATTAAGGAACTTAAATAAAAGGCCTGATTTTCACTGATCATGAGCCTCCAGTGACTTCAACTGGAGTCGTCGTATGGCCTCTAAGAATGTGTGAGCTCACCTGGATGAGAGAAGAACTGACAGGAGAGTAGCTGAAATCTTAAACTCACAGCTGAGAGGTTCAAAACAAGTAGGGTGACAATTGTTTTTGGGGGTGTCTGCTCCCTCTGTTCCCCTGCATCTTTGGTTCTATAGAGAATGAGAAGCACTAAAATACAGCAAAAATAAAAACATGTTTCAGGTTTATAGGAAAACAGGCAGTGCTGGAAATCTGACTGGAGGAGAACCAGGCGCACACTGTGTGTATGTGTAGGGTGGGACATTCATTATCCAGATCGCTGTGACACGGAGTCCTGAAACAGGGCGAAATAGGGAATGGACATCCTGCCTAATTCACACACCAAAGAGGTGTAACTAGCCTTCCTGCAATCTCCCAAGGCAGGGGGGGTGTCTCAGACTGTCATGTAATGTGGACACACTGTAGTAGATTGTCTCTGACACCTTCCTCCATCCAGCCCATCCCTCCTCCTGTGACCAATCCCACAACAACTAAAGTTTGTGTCGTTTTGAGGAAGAGTTACTCGCTCTGGCTCCTTTTAGTCTCCACGTCCTCTCTCCCCTCCCCTTGAGTCTGTCCCTCTCCTCTTCCCTGCACATGCTGAGCTGCTGCTGGGGTTCCCTTCACCCCTGGACAGGCTGTATAGGCAGCTCCTCCAACCCCCCTTTCCCTGGTGCAGCCTGACACGGAGTTTAACCTAGGATGTATAGATATTTGTACAAGCTGTCACTGTGTGGCGTGTCCGGCACCTGGTGTTGGTCCTAGGTGAGTGGGATCACTGTGTGGCAGCGCTGGGGGTTGTGGGATCAGGGAGTGCTGGGTGCACACACAGGAAGGCAGCGCTGCTTAAATTCAATTTTTCTTTCTGACTGGTTGTCCCAGGCCAGTACTGGGAGCTTTCCTGGCTCCAAATGTCTCTGGGCTTCGGTCAGGGCCTCTTTCCCCAGGCGAGCCAGAGAATTGCAGTCTGGGTTTCACAACATTTACTCATTCTTTTTCCAATTTTTTTAATGTGTGTTCAATGTGCAGTGGAAAGAGCCATTGATCTTTGCTCCTCAGCTGGTTCTGTCTCCCATCGGATCTGACTCTGTCTATAATCTCCTTCCCCCTCCCAGGATGCTCTGATTCCAACACTATGCTGGGTGCCAGTGTCTTCTCCAGGCTTCCCAGTCACCCGTGGTCCCCACAACCTCTGAGCCCCCCAAGCTCCCCACAACTCTTTCTCTGCAGGGTGAGAAGCGTCACACACGCAGTTGTGGATGCCAAGGCACCTGTACTGTGCTTCTGCTCTTGTTGCTCGCACACACATCCTCTCATGTAAATTTTGTAGCTTTGAAAAGGATACTGTAGGTGAGTTTCCACACAACGGAGGCATCCCGTGAGACGTTAAATGGATGAAAGTGACCCCACGAAATCTCCGCACTGCGAGTTGTATGTACATCTGTCTCCATTAATGGCTAACAGAGCTGGCTAACAAATGATCCCAGAGAGTGCTGGGTTCAGTGTCTGTCTCCCAGTGGCTCACTGTGTTAGCCAGCGGCCAGGGGCTCATGCACCTGGCAGCTGCATTTACCTAACACTGACATGACCCAGTATTCCCAGCTCTCATTACATACTGTGCACACTTCTCAGTTTGCTCATTGTTGCTCTGCAGCAGACCCTGAAGCCCCACAAGTTGCCGACTAGGAAAGATTTTTTCCTATGTGAACATGTTTTAAAGGCGTCTCGACAGAATAATTGCACAGCTTTCCAATCGCTCTTGCAGAGAGCTGCGGATCTACTCACCATCACTCAGCCAAATACGCTGAACGCTGAACTGTGACCGGTCAGCCTCACTTCAATCCCTGGATGTGGGGAAAGTGGTGGATATGATATACCTTGACTTTAGCAAAGCTTTTGATACGGTCTCTCACAGTATTCTTATCAGCAAGTTAAAGAAGTATGGGTTGAATGAATGGACTATAAAATGGATAGAGAACTGGCTAGAGCATAGGGCTCAACGAGTAGTGAAAAAAGGCTCCATGTCTAGCTGGCAGCCGGTCACAAGCTGAGTACCCCAGGGGTTGGTCCTGGAGCCAGTTTTGTTCAACATCTTTATTAATGATCTGGAGGCTGGGGTAGATTGCACCCTCATCAAGTTTCCAGATGACACTATGCTAGGGGGAGTGGTAGATACCCTGGAAGGTAGGAATAGGATACAGAAGGACCTAAACAAATGCCTTCAGTAAGATTCAGTGAACAACTTGCAGACAAAATGCCTCCAGCTGACTCCTATGTGTGCTAAGCAATCACTGTGATCTAGTCTGACCTCCTTTATTGCTAGAGACCTGCGCCCAAGAAATTCCTATAGCAGAGCTTATAGAAAAGCATCCATCCTTGGTTTAGAAATTCTCAGTGATGGAGAATCAGCTATCACCCTTGGTTAATTCCTTCAATGGTTAATTACTCTCTATATTTAAATGGTGCACACCTTATTTACAGTCAGAATTTGTCTAACTTTAACTGCCAGGCACTGGATGGTGTTAGACCTTTCTATACTACCCTGAAAAACTCATTATTCAATATTTGTTCCCTACATGGGTACTTGTAGGCTGTTATCAAGTCACCACTTAATTATCGTTATGAATCAACATCCAACTTTACCTGTGAATGCCGGAACAGGAAACATTTTTCACCAGCAGTTAACACCAGTGCCAAAGAAAGCAGTAAAATAACTTCTCTCCCTATACTTGAGATTCCCCTGTTTTTCATCCAGGGACAAAATTAGCTCTTTTTGGCCAGAGGGTCACACAGGGACCTCATATTTACACTTTCACCCCCCTATATCTTTTTCAGAATCACTGCTTCCCACGATAGAGTCCCCCATTTTGTAAGCATCGCCTACCTTCTTTGTTCTTAGAACATATATTGTTGGCCTCGACCCAGTTTACCAACCAGTCCAGATTGCTCTGAATCAGTGACCTGTCCTCTTCATTATTTATGATCTCCCAATTTTTGTGGCATCTGCAAAATTTATCAGTATTCAAGTATGAGAAGGGTAAACAGCTGGGTTGTTAATGGGTGTGTCTGCTCACCCTTGTCAGTTAACAAGGCAGAATAATGAAACCACTGTACTTGTTATGTCTCAGAGAAAGCTGGGTGCCTTCAGAAAAGTGTTACCTTCAGCAAATTCCCAGCCTGGCATGATAGTGTCTGTTTCCATGGGGAAAACATGGCTCCTTTCCAGCAGAGGAATTGTATCAAGGTTCAGACTTATGGTCCGTCTAGTACAGTGTCCTCTCTGTGACAACAATAATCCCAGGCCTGCCAAAAAAGGAGTTGGGGAAATAACCTAACCTTCATAAGGATATCACCTTAATGCCTAACAGCTACAGATCAGCTTGTTCCCTGAAGCAGGTGTACAGGCTTTCAAATATATTTATTTAGCTGTAACTATTGTAATGGAAAATCCTTAGTATTCATGAAAGTGTCCTATAGCTTTCCGATTCTTGCTTAGCTCCTGGCCTCAATTTCATCTTGTGGTAATGAGTTTCTGTATAATTATGCACTGAGGGAAGAAAGCACTCTTTTTTAAATCAGTTTTAAATTTGACATGTTTCAGTTTAATTGAATGTCCTCTTGACCTTGTATTATGAGACAGGGAGAACACATCTTTGCTATACTCTCTGTCAGTCTGTATTTTACAGAATTTTCTTAAAACCCCTCTTATTTCTCTCCCTTAAAAGGTAACAGTCCCCGTCTTTTCATCCTTATTGACATCAAACATCATCTTCCACCCTGTTGCTCATCCTAAAATATTGATGCCTTCTGCAAATGTTGGCACCACAATGCTCACCCCCTGTCTAGATTGTTACTAATTATAAAATATTTACCGTGCTACTTTTTATCAGGTGTGTAACCCTCCTCACTCTACCTTCTTTCCCTTCACAGGCACCCTGAATATTACTGAGACTGATCAGCATTTCAACCATCTCATGGCAACTTTCAATCTCACCCCCTCCGATTCGTCAACATTCATCCTCAATGGCATCCCGGGGCTGGAAGCTGCCCACATCTGGATTTCCATCCCTTTCTCTATGTTCTACATCATCAGCCTGTTGGGAAATGTCTTGGTTCTGTCTGTTGTCAGCAAAGAACAGGCCCTGCACAAGCCCATGTACCTGCTGCTCTGCATGCTGGTGCTCACAGACATCGGCATGCCTACCTGTGTTGTGCCGAATGCACTGTCCATATTTTGGTTTGGTTTCAAAGGCATCACCTTGGATGGCTGCCTCACCCAGATGTTCTTCTTTCACGCAGTTGCTACTATGCAATCAGCCATCCTCGTGATAATGGCCTTTGATCGCTACATCGCCATATGTGACCCTCTGAGATACGCCACCATCCTCACCAACGCACGAATCGCTAAGCTAGGGCTAGTGGGTTTGATACGAGCTGTTATCTGCGTTTTGCCATTGCCCCTGCTACTGCGGAGACTTCCATTCTGTGCCAACCGCATTATCCTCCACACGTACTGTGAGCACCTCGCTGTGGTGTAGATTTTGTGTGGGGACACCAGAATCAACAGGATGTACGGCCTGGTGATACCATTAGTGATCATCGGGTCAGACCTGACACTCATTGGCTTGTCCTATGGGCTGATCATCAGGGATGTCCTCAGGATCTCCTCTAAGAAAGACAACCAGAAAGCTTTCAACACCTGCACAGCCCACATCTGTGTGATGCTGATGTCTTATACTCCCTACCTCTTCACTGCCCTGACACACAGGTTCAGTCAGGACATTGCTGCCCATGTTCACATCCTCTTGACCAACATGTACGTCCTTGTGCCCCCCATGCTCAACCCTATAATTTATGGGGTCAAAACCAAAGAGCTTCGTGACAAAGTGGGAAAATACACCTGCAGAATGTGATTGCCTGGGGCCACTGACTTTAAACCTGCATCACAGGAGGGAGAAAGGATGTGTCGTCTTTAATCAAGGGTGCTTTGTCCAAATTTACACAGAAAATAAACAAAGATGCAACCTCAGGCTTTGCACATTAATTCTGGTCAAGTTCTCTTTTCTAATGCAAGTGACCTGTTGTCTGTGAAGAGTTTCCCACGTGCCCTCTGTCATCAAGGGGATTCAGTGTTCCCCATACAGCACCCTGCTTAGACGCTGCAGAGTGGCACAGTCTGTGACATTTTGGGCAGCACCCATACCAGTAAAGGGGTCTCTCCCGATTTGCCTTGTAACCTTAGGGGCCTTAACACTGTGCTGTTATGACTCACGATCCTGAAACCAGTATCCAGCCCAGAAGCATCATGGTCTCACCCTGGCTTTCAGCAGCCAACTTTTTCCTTGCATCAAAGGGAAGTCCTTCTGGTGTTTCCTCCATTTGATCCCATGCTGGTGGAGGACACTATTTGAAGGACATTACTTCCTGGGAAGGAGTGGGACTTTAGAGCAATCTGGCTGGGGGGGCAGATCCTGACTTCAGGAGAGTTGGGAAAATCCACAAGGGGCGCTCTGGACCAGCCAGGCTGTCGTCATTCACTGTTTTCAGTTTGAAACATCTGTCAACATTCCGGGGGAGCACAAGTACCAGGACTGAGGTTCTGATTTTGAATTTGATTGTCCGCTCATAGCTTTGTCGCTAATGTGGAGCAACTCCTGCTGGGGCTTGTAGCACAGCTTGGATTAAATAAATAAAGCTGTATGTCTGATGAAAGCTTTCCTTTGTTATTTGATGTAGAGACCAAAGTATTAATAATAAAAGCTTTGTTTTAATATGTAGTTTAGGCTACTCTGGGTCTATTTTTAAGGGACTTTGAGCCATGGATTCAGTAGAAATCTGGCAACCCTGCCTAGGGTAGTGCTAAGGAGAGAGCAGCCGCCCGAGTGGAGGACGTTGTGTGACCGCTCGATGATCTGTCAGTTGACACTGACCTTCAGCAGAACTCTGTACATGAGTGGCGTTGGCGGGAACACACAGAAAAGATGGTCCTTCCAAGGGAGAAGGAATACGCCTGCAACGAGCCCGGGCTGTGGGTCCGGAAGGAGCAGAACTACAGACATTTCCCGTTGTGCCATGTTACGAACAAGCCTGTATGGGAAACACGCCATCTTTGGAAGATGTTCCTGACGGTGTCCAGGTGAATGGATCACTCATGGTTGGAGAAGGATCTTCTGAAATGATCCATAGCTCATTCTGTGTGCCCGGAAGACAAGAAGTCTCAAGATAGATTGAGGGATCACACAGAATTCTCACAGGGGGAGGGCTTCCTGGCGCTAGGGAGAGGAGCGTGCTCCACTTTGTCTGTTTAGTTAGGACTGTAAGCCTGTCGGTCCCGTGGGAGGCCACAGCGGCTTCCTACCAGCAGGGAATAGCTCGCGCTCAGTGAGGGAGTAGTCCAACTAGTCCGCCCTTAGGCAGGGCGAGCGAACCAGGAGTCTATTGCTCCAACCCTTAGGCAGGGTGAGCAGAGGCAGATCGCTCAGGCCCTCAGGTAGGGCGAGCGAACCAGGAATCTATTGCTCCAATCCTTAGGCAGGGTGAGCAGAGGCGGCAACAGCTTCAGGTGCGTCAGGAGAACAATTCTCCTGGGGTGGCTAGGGGAAAGGGGAAGGGGAGGGGGACGCAGGCCCACCCGTCTCCACTGCGTCCCAGCCCAGGGCCTAGCAGTGGCATAAGCGGCTGCCACTGTGCCGGCGGGGCTCCCGCCGCAACACACCGGTCATGCGACAGCTTCAGCCACAGGCTGTGGCTGTCCCTGGGCTGCTTCCTCCCCACTGCCCCTAGTACCTGCTTCCTCCGCGGCACGGGGATAGTCCACCTGGTCTAGCGCCGTCAGTCCTTCCTCGTCAATGGGCGTAAGGCCGGAAGCTCCTCTTCCGGGGGCAGCTCCTCCAGGTCGTTGGAGGTGGGGAATGGCTCGGCCTCGGGCAGCTCCTCCAAATCCTGTCCCACTGCAGGGAGGGGCTCGGCGGCCGGCAGTTCCTCCAAATCCGGCCCAGCCTCCGGGGGTGCTCGCCACTCGGACTGCTCGGGGGTCTCAGCCCAGCCAGGCGGCTCCAGAGCACGGCCCCGGGCTCGGGGTGGGGGTAACTCGGCCCAGTCGTCCTGGCCGGGTTGCCTTGTCCAGCTCCTTGAGGACCCTATCCAGTCCCCGGGCCCAGGTGGGGCCGGGGTTCATCATCGGCGGCTAGGGGCTGGCCTAGGCCTCTCCTGGCTCGGCAGCACATCTGCCTCTGGCAGCAGTCTGGGGCTTACTGAGCTCAGGGACCGGGCTTTTGTACTTCCCCTTCCTGTTGGGGCTCCGCCCAGTGGCTGCCAATTGGCCTGGCCGGGTGGCCCTATCACGGCCCAGGTCCCCTGTTGCCGGGCACACTCTAGGGCAGGGTGTGGGTTGGGCCAATCAGAGCTCTGGGGCCCTTCCCCAGGCTCTGGTTCCATGGGAGGCCACAGCGGCTTCCTACAAGGACATTTCTGTGGTGTTGTCTGTAAGAACCAACACGCATTTGTCCTCAGTGGTTCTGGAAAGATTGACAGGAAAACCACACCACTCTGAGCTCTCTGACGCTGACATGCAACAAGAGCTCTGCTCCACAACAAAGACAAGGCATCCGTAAACATGGGGCCATATGCCATAGGAGTTTCAGGCACTGTCTTGCATGGAGGTAGCATGGTTTCTGTAACTTTCTATGATAGTTCCCCTTGCCCAAAGCCAGATCTCTGAAAGGAAGGCTCTGGCCTGGACTGAGTTAAGGACTGCCCCTCTGGAATCTATTGAGAGAGGTGAGAGAGTTAACTTCTGTACATTCATTAGGAGGCCTATCTTCTCAAAGGTTGTCCATATCAAGCTTACATTGGACTCCACCTGTGCCCTGAGGCAGCCCATGTTGAGCCAATCGTCGAGGTGAAGGTAAACCTGGACCCTTTTTTTCATCAGGAAAGCTGCAACCACCGCCATGCACTTGGTAAACACGTGAGGAGCTGTTGACAGGTGAAGGGGAGGACAGTAAACTGATAGTGAACTAGAAATTGGCGGAATCTTCTGTGACTCTGAAGGATTGCAATGTGAAAGTACACATCCTTCAAGTTGAGGGCAGCGTACAGTCCCCTGCATACAGAGAATGGAAGATGGAGGCCAGGGAGACCATGCAGAACCACCCTTTCTTCATGAATCTGTTGAGGTTTCACAGGTCCAGAAGAACCTCCTCTACTGCTCCCAATTTTAGAGGCTTTTGCAACTCATGGATTAGAAGTTGCTCATGAAAAGTCTCCCTGACGAGGAAAGGAGAGGGAAGGTGGGAAGGAGGGGAACAATTGACCCATAGGGAGTATCCCCGTCCTATCGTGATTAGCACCCTACGTTCTGAAGTAATATGGAACACCCGATAGAAGTGGGATAACCAGTCCAAAAAATACAGGGGATTAGATCCAGACACTGTTGTGGTGTGCCATCTTTAGTCGCACCCTCAAAAGGTCTGCTTTGAACCCCGTGATTGTCTCGCAGGCCCAGGCCTGTGGGTCGACGAGGGAGGAGGCCTTCTCTTATTACTCCAGCCACTTCTCCTAGTAGAGTCTTGCCTCAGTTAAGACTGGTAAAAGCGAAGCGAGACAAGGTTCGTGATATGAAATGCTTCCTCTGAGGTGCTGGGGTCTGAAGACCTAAAGACTTCAGAGCTGCCCTCAAGCCTTTCAGGCTGTGGAGCTTGAAATCAGTTTGTTCCAAAAAGAGGAACGTGCCCTCATAGGGGAGGTCCTGGGTGGATGTTTTGCTGCTCTTTGGATGGAAGGCCAGAGGCCTGCAGCCATGAACTCCTCTGCATTGTCACAGCCAAAGCCACGATTCACAGGACTGAATCCACAACCTCCAATGCTGCTTGCAGAGAAGATTTTGCTACTGTCCTGCCTTCCTCAACTAAAGCTGAAAATTCAGCCCTAGACTCTTGTGGGAGCAATTCAGTGAATTCCTCTAAGCCATAGAGGCTGAGGGGCGTCTGCTGATATGAAATTAGAAGCTGGAGTCCCCCGTGGAACATATCTTCCTGCCAAAGAGATCCAACTTCTTGATGTCCTTAGCTTTAGGCGTGGGCCCTTACTGCCCCTGCCTCTCCCTGTCATTTATTGCGGAAACTATTAACAAAGCTGGGGAGGGTGCGTATGACCAGATCTTAAAAACTCCATTGACGGGGACTGTACAACCACGCCAGGTAAGCTGTTCAAGTGCTTAACTCTCCTTATTCTCAGAAAATGTTTCCTTATATCCAAGCAAAATCTTCCTTCCTGCTAACTGAGCTGATTAGTTCTTGTACCACCCTCAGTGCACATGGAGAACAATTAATTACCATCCTTTTTATAACAAACCTTTTCAGATTTGAAGACTCTTATGTCCCCACTCAGCCTTCTCTTCACAAGACTAGGCATTCCCAGTACCTTATATCCTTTCCTCACGAGTCAGGTTTTCTAAATCACTTCCCTCCATCTGCTGGCAATGCTCCTACTAATGCAGCCCAATATGCCGTTAGCCTTCTTGGCAACAAGGGCACACTGTTGACTCATATCCAATTTCTTGTCCATTGTAACCTCCAGTTATTTTTCTGCAGCACTGCTGCTTAGCTCGTCGGTCCCCAAGCTGTAGCAGTGCATGGGATTCTTCTGTCCTATTTGCAGGACTCTGCAAATGTCCTTGTTAAACCTCATCAGATTTGTTTTGTCCCAATCTTCCAATTTGTCAAGGTCATGCTGTATCTTATCTCTGTCCTTTAGTGTATCTGCCACTGCCCCCAGCTTATTGTCATCCACAAACTTGCTGAGAGTGCAATCCAATCCATTCTCCACATCATTATTGAAGTTGAACAAAACTCTTCACTTCTAAGGTCACTTCATCCAACTCAAAGGTGTTTGCTACCAATCAAATTCAACAAAATAAATCAAACACGGGAGGAACTTTTAAGTTTATCCTGGCACTCAGCCCACTCAGTGTGTAGCTCTGTCAGGGTGTTTCACATTGCAGTTGCACACAGATGGCAGATCGCTCTTTCTGACATGCCACGTCTGCTCCGCCTCACCTGTAAAAATGCACAACGCTGCTAGGGCATGCCAGGAATTGCATTTCTACTCAGGGGCTATACAACCCCCCACCGCACGGCCCTCCCAGAGACAAACAACAAATAGACTCAGCATTACTTTCCCTCCCAGCACGGGATCCACAGCTACTCCTCAGACTCCCCTGTCCTTTTCTCCAGATATAGATGGCAGAGAATTTACATGGAAGAGGAACCCCAGCAATGCACTGAATGTGAGAAAATCTTCATTCAGAGCTCACAACTTTAATGGCCATCAGAGACTGCAAGTGGGGCGGAGTCTAATGAAATCTCTCCCTTTGGAGCATTCAGAGTTTTGCCCTGCTTTGGCAGATGAAATGGTTCATCAGGAGAGACTTCTGGCAGACACTGACGAGGGTGACAGTGGTTTGGAGCTGGGCTGTTGTTGCTGGCGCCTCTGTTTGGAAGTATAGAAAGGCTTTTCCTTAATACTACAATTATTTATCTGTGACAAAACGGAAGTAGGATGCAGAATAGCAGCAATTCTTCATGTCCTCGCTCAAGTCACAATTATGGCCTGTCCCCACTTCACCCTTTTAGTTATAAACACAGGCATATTTTTTCTTTCATCCTGCTTACACTTTCCAATCTGTAATGACATTTCTATGGGCTTCAAGGGTCTTTTAAAGCTGTACTGAGCTCTCTAAAAATGAAAGTGGCCAATGATGGAGATAACTTTTCAGCTATTATCTGTCTGCTCCTTTGGACTCGTCTTGGGTATCGTTGTCCTAGTGGTTCTTTCATGGCTTTTCTCCTCTATGTTTCATGTCTTGCTACTCTGTATTTTGAGTCATGGCCTCCACTCTTCTCCCATATTCTGTATTGCAGGCCTTGATGAGTTAATGAGCCTAACAGGGAACACCCGGTTTTGTTCAACATCTTCATTAATGATCTGGAGGATGGGGTAGATTGCACCCTCAGTATGTTTGTGGACGACACTAAGCTGGGGGGAGTGGTAGATACCCTGCAAGGTAGGGATAGGATACAGAAGGACCTAAACAAACTGGAGGATTGGGCCAAAAGAAATCTAATGAGGTTCAACAAAGAAAAGTGCAGAGCCTTCCACTTAGGAAGGAAGAATCCCATGCACAGCTATAGACTGGGGACCGATGAGCTGGGCAGCAGCTCTGCAGAAAAGGACCTGGGGGTAACAGTGGATAAAAAGCTGGATATGGGTCAGCAGTGTGCCCTGGTTTATCAGGGTTGCAGCTGAAAAGTGCTGTTGGACCCAGCCTGCTGATCCCAGGGACATATAAAGGGTCAACTGAGAGTGCTGATAGCCCCGTCTGCTCAGACACACTCGGTTAATCTGGAATGTGTGTGTGTATCTGTGGGGGGTTTGTTTGAATCTGGGGCTGGAGAAACCCAACCCTTAAAACCTTAGGTTCTGCAGGATAGCTCCACTGGGAGGGGACTTGTAGCCATACGAACACAGAAGTAATACACACACCAAGCCACACACTCAGTCCTCCCTCCGGGGTGTACAGTCTCTAGTTCTTTTCATGGTCTTGCTATGGGGCTGTAGCATTAAGGCTTCCTTTTTGGAGGCACTGCCTTCATCGACAACCCAGAAGGGGCCCATCTCGGTTCTCTCAATTGGTCTGTCCTTTCGGCAGCCTTCCCTGGGTTCAATCTGCAAACAGAGCAGCAGAGCTCATCATGGTACCCACACCTGGTCTGGCTGAGTTCTGGGCTCAGTCCCCTGGGCTAAGAGTGCTTGCACTGACGTGTCCATGGTCCGGCCGCTCTAATAGTCTGTCAGGCACCCGGTCTTTGGTAGCCTTCCCTGGTCTCAGTTCTGTCTGCAGTGAGCTATTTCCAGTGCTGCTGATCTTTTAGCCAGCCAGACATCAGATCCACCTTCTTCAAGTTCCAGGCAGTACTGAAGGAAGGCTCTGCCTCTGTTGTTTGCTTTTATATAAGTATGGCCCTTCTGGCCCTTGATTGGCTGCTCCTCTGCAACCATTCTGTGCTGCCTGGAGGACTTCTCTTCTGCTCTATACTGGGGCGGGGTGAGGTGAGGCCTCCGGACCGAGTCCACCCCATCACAAGTACCATGAATCTGCAACATCCTTAAGTTCTTCAGCTAACTTTCAATTAAAGTGGAACAACATCCAAACTGTGTGGCTGATGACAGTGAAGAACTTGCTGTTGTCCTGACTGGTGAAGAGAAGTTCAAAGTTGAATCATTCTGCGCCACAGCTAACTCACTTCCCTTCCATCTCAACAGGAGAATTCAGGCATATTCAGAAATAAATAGATATTTCTTCCATAACCCGCCTGTGTGAGAAAAAAAGGGCAGTTTGTGCCAGTTAGAGAGGAGAGAAAACGGACGCAGGCTCTAGCGACAGTGTGGTCTGGGAGTCCATTACAAGTGTGTTCAAGTGTAGGATTTCCCCAACCCCTGTGAAGAAGGAGCCCGCCCACCTAACTTTCTAAGACCATGTCTTAACAAAGGCACTTCTACTCCTTAGGTACTCTCAGAAGTAAAGAGTGACATTATTAGGAAAGTCTAATATAATCCAAGCCAGAAATGAGTCTTTCAGAAGGGTTTGAAATTGTGCAGCATCCTATAGCTGTGAGAAAAAGGCCTGGGGCAGTGCATGGAATTCGGAACATTCTTACCGAGTAAAAATAAACTGCTGGAAAGAAGAAAGGACCCTGCAGAGAAGGTACAAGACAGAGAGAAAGAGAGCCATGAAAGAAGAATTAACATACTGGTTTGGGCCTCCTTTAAACTGGAGACAAAGATGAAGCCATTCCATTTCTAAAGCATGCCTTCTGTACCTTCCTAAAGATGTGAGATGACTCAGAAACATTTATTATGCCCCCACTCAATACTAACAGATATGATACTAGCATTACACTACTTCTAGTAAAGCAACCAGATTTTGAGAAAAGTCAGAGAACATGGCAGTGAGCCTAGGAAGGCACAAAGTGCAGAGCTTTCAAGGCTTAGCAACTACAACTTGAAAAAGAAAGGCACTGAATGAAGTTATGAAGTTACAGCCCACCTTAGGGGACCTTACATAAAATACAGAGAGGGCCTCCTGGTTAGACTTATGATGATACATCAAGGCCTTCAATACGGCATATGGGACAAGAGTGAAGGGGTTAAAACCTTCACACTTCTAATCTAATGGAAGCTTGCCCTGAACCCCAGGTGGAGTCATGTGGAGGCCATGAGCGTAAATACTGAGCACCAAGACATGAAACATAAAGGAGAAAATCGAAGAAAGAGAACTGCTAGGACAACGATACCCACGATGAATACAAAGGAGCACATGGATAATAAGTTTTCAGCTATCTATCTCCACCATGGAGAAAAATATCAAGGAGTGTGTCTCTTTCAATGTATACCTCCAAATGTTAATGGAGGAGGGAAGCATAAACAGTCAAATCAGAGCATAAGCTGTTTAATTTGTAGAGAGCTCTGTACAGCTATCTTAGCTTCAAAACACCCAACGCTTCTGAAAATGGCATTACAGAGTGGAATTAAAGTGTAAACAGGATGGGAAAAACAAGATGCCTGTGTTAATAACTAAAAGAGAGCAAAGTGGGGACAGGCCATAATTGTGACTTAAGCAAGGACATGAAAAATCGCTGCTGTTCTGGATTCTGCTTATGTATTGTCACAGATAAATAATTGTAGTGTTTACAGAAAAGTCATTCTACACTTCCAAACAGAGGTGCCAGCAACAATAGCCCAGCTCAGAACCACTGTCACCCTTGTTAGTCTCTGCCACAAGTCTCTCCTTATCGACAGTTCCATCTGCCAGGGCAGGGCAAAACCCTGAATGCCCCAAAGGGAGAGAATTCGCTGGATTCTGCCCAGGTGCAGTCTCTGACGTTCATTCAAGGTGTGAGCTCCGACTGAATCTTTTCCCACATTCAGTGCATTGCTGGGGTTACGCTCCCATGTGGATTCTCTCACTTCTAGAACAGGACATGATGACCGGGGAGTCTAAACAGTAGTTGTGGATCCCGTGCTGACCTCTCAGAATTCGTGTTCCCATTTTTTCTTCTCTGAGTGCTTGCTCATGTCGATTCCAATGTAGGTGACTCCCAAGCCATTGTGCAGGAGGCGGGGTCGGCATTCATTGGCATGCAGTCTGCAGAACTGTTCTGCCAAACGCAGCATCGTCTCAGTCTTGCTGAGTGAGGGTGCAGTGTGATGCAAAGGTGTGGATTGAAGACCATGTTGCAGCTGTCCTGGATCGGGACCTGTCTCAGGAATGCTGCTGAAGAAGCTTGTGCCCTTGTGGAATGTGCTGTCAGGGCAGTAGCAGGTCATAGCTTCGCCAGGTCATAGCTGACCTTAATTAGGGGGTGGGAATTCCCTAATTAGGGTTCCTATAAGGCCAGCCACTCAATAAGGCACCGCCACAGGAGCCAGCCAACAGAGCTGAAAACAGGGGCGTTTGGAAGGGGAGTTTGGGGAGAGGGGTCTGTGGTGTGCTGGTATTGTTGGGGTGCTCATTAGAGGTTATTTTGGTGGGGTTTTCGTTTTAGTGTCTCTCACTGATAGGAAGTAGAGGAAAGGTTATGACAGATTCAGAGGCGGCAGTGGTAGTCACTCAGGCAATGGAAGAGACAATGAAGATGACTGGCTGTGGAAGCTGCAGAATATACCTGATGCTGGAGGTGATACCTCAGAAGTGCTTCTTTTATATGAAGTGCCTCCTCATAGAGCAGATGGAAGAGAAGATTCAAGGGTTGGAGATGCAGGTGGAAACTCAGGTTGAGTTTAGAAGGGGGTTCGAGCAGATGATGGAGCAAAGGAATGAGGAGGGTGAAGATAAAAACCCAGACCTGCAGATGGAAGCAGGACCAATGAACTTTGAGGGGAGACTGCTGGGTGAGGACAGTGGCCATTGGAAGCATGTGAGAGTGAAAACCCAGCAGAGGATAAGATGGACTAGTGAAATAGAAATAGATCTCAGGTTTGTGGAACCAGAAAATGAAAAAAGGGAACAGCAGGAGGTTGCTGAAGGTGGGAGGGCAAGGAAGAAGAGAAGAGCAGCTTCTCCTATACAAAGAGAGGGTGAGCCAAAGGAGATACCACGAAATAAGAGCCCCAGGAGGATACTGGAATGGTTGCAGAGGATTGCAAAGTAGAATCGTAGACGAAATGACTTTCAGCCAGAAAGAACAGGGTATAGGCCGGTGAATCGCACCATTATCGGGAAAAGGCAGGTCTACATGACTGGGGACTCCCTGCTGAGAAGAACAGACAGGCCGGTAACCAAAGCTGATCTGGAGAACAGAAGGGTGTGCGGTCTGCTGGGTGCTAAGATACAGGATGTGGACCTGGGGCTGAAGAGGATCCTAACAGGAGCAGGAAAGAATCCACTGATAGTCCTTCATGTCTGTACAAATGACATAATGACTAGATTCTCTCTGGAACATATTGAAGGAGACTATACCACGCTGGGGAGGACTTTTAAGGAAATGGAGGCTCCAGTGATCTCCAGTGGGATTCTGCCTGTCCCGACAGGAGGACAAAAAGGCCTAACAAGATTCTGATAATCGACAGATTGCTCAGGCTGTGGTGCTGTAAGGAGGGCTTTGGGATGTCTGGTCACCAGGAGGCATTCATGGGCAAAGGACTGTTTTCCTGAGATGGACTTCACCTGAGTACGGAGGGAAATGCACTTCTAGGATGGAGGAGCACAACTGATTAAGAGAGTTTTAAACTAGGGAGCTGGGGGAGAGGTTGGGAGATGCCCAGGTAATCTCCAGGCCTGATTTTAGCATTGAGAGGGAGGGAAATGAAGTAAGAAAGGACACAGCAGTGCGGAGCAGAATGCACATTAAATGGAAGGGTCATGTAGACACCAGTCCAATAGGCTATATTAGCAGTAGAATGACTGGGCCAAATCAGGTAAGCAATGTGAGCAAAGCCAAACAGCAAAAATTAAGATGTTTGTATCTCAATGCAGGGACCCTGGGCAACAAAATGGAAGAACTAGAGCTACTGGTAGAGGAAGTGAAACAAGATATTTTAGGGATAACAGAAACATGGTGGAATAGTCGTCATGGCTGGTGTACAGGTATTGAAGGGTATGTGCTGTTTAGGAAAGACAGATATAAAAGCAAAGGTGGTGGAGTAGCATTGTTAATGAATGATGAGATAGATTGTAAAGAAATTAGAAGTAATGGAATTGATAAGACAGAGTCTCTCTGGGAAAAAATCACATTGGGGAAGAAAACTACTAGAGTTTCCCCTGGGATAGTGCTTGGGGTGTGTTACAGCCCACCAGGATCCGATCTGGACATGGATAGAGACTGCTTTAAGGCTTTTAATGAAGTAAATACTACTGGGAACTGTGTGATTATGGGAAATTTTAACATCCCAGATATAGATTGGAGGACAAGCATTAGTAGTAGTAATAGGGCCCAGATTTTCCTACCTCTGATAGTTAACAGATTCCTTCACCAAATAGTCTGAATATCTAAACAGATACTTTGCCTCCATTTTTAATGAGGTTAATGATGAGCTTATGGATAGTGGTAGGGTGGCTAATGGGAATGGAGGATATGGAGGTAGAAATCACCACATCCAAGGTAGAAGCCAGAATTAAACAGCTTAATGGGACTAAATAGGGGCAAGTGATTATTCCCTTCTATTCGGCATTGGTGAGGCCGCATTTGGAGTACTGTGTCCAGTTTTGGGCCCCCCACTACAAAAAGGATGTGAACAAGTTGGAGAGAGTCCAGCAGAGGGCAACAAAAATGATGAGGGGGCTGTAGCACAAGACTTATGAGGAGAGGCTGAGGGAACTAGGTTTGTTTAGTCTGCAAAAGAGAAGAATGAGGGGGGATTTAATAGCAGCCTAGAATTACCTGAAGGGGGGTTCCCAGTAGGATGGAGCTAGGCTGTTCTCCGTGGAATAAAATGACAGAACAAGGAGCAACGGTCTCAAGTTGCAGTGGGGGAGGATTAGATTGGATATAAGGAAAATGTTTTTCATTAGGATGGTGGTGAAGCACTGGAATGGGTTACCTTGTCGAGCATCCCAAGAATCCTGGAGTCACCTTGTCGGGGTAACAAGGACTCTGCCACATTGGAGAGAGGAAGGGGAACTCTTGAGGCCAGGTCAGTCTTCTGGTAAAGGGACCTGGAGCGAGGAGCAGTCAGTTCCTTTCGTTGTCAGATTCCACTGGGGCAATGCAGAAGCGCACAACAGCTGGATCATCCTCCCGTTTCCATTAGGGAACTGAGACAGACTGATGGGTTGGTTTTTAGTGACGTGTAACATCAATGATAAAAGCAGAAATGTGTCACTTTGGGGAGCACACATTCTACGTAAGGTGAATATAACATCACTGTGTGAGATGGCTTCCCAGCGACTAGTATCATATCAATGCTTTTTCCTGTACTTTTTTATATTTGGGTTAGATCAGTAAACCTGACTGGCCCCTTGAAGATATTTCATAACTGTAGGACGGGGTGCTGTCCGGCCCTGTGGTTGTGGCCTTTCTTCAGGCCCCGGCTTGGAGGAAGGCCACCGCACCTTCCTACAAGGGGAATGTTAGCTGTGTGAGGTGTCTGGTTCCCCGGCCCTCAGGCAGGGCGGGCAGGCAAGCAGTGGTTCCACTCTTGGAAGTGGTCGGGAGGGGGCTCTCCCAGGGTGGCTAGGGAAGTGGGGAGGGGGACGCAGGCCCACCTGTCTCCACTGCATCCCAGCTCAGGGCCCTAGTAGAGGCAAAGGCGTTGCCACTCAGTTTGTGGGTCTTCCGCTGCAACACGCTGACGGGGCTTGCCCCTGTCCCAGCCACTAACTATGGCTGTCCCTGGGCCACTTCCTCCTGGGGCTCCGGTGGCTCAGTCCAGTCCCAGGGTTCGGGTACCTCGGCCCAGTCCCTCTGGCCGGGTTGCCTGGTCCAGCTCCATGAAGGCCCCACCCAGTCTCCAGATGGTCGGAGGCTCTGCTCAGGCCTAGGCCTAGACCTCTGCCAGCAGGGCAGTACGTCTGCCTCCGGCTGCAGCTTCCCCCCTTCTGACCTGTGGGGCCTGTGTTTTATACTCTCAGCCCTGGCTGAGGCTCCTCCCCTCTGGGGCTGGATTGGGCGGCAGGTCGGACCTATCGCTTGCCAGCCTTCCGGTTGCTGGACAGACTGGGTGGCTGGCCCTTTTACTCTCCCACCCCGCGGTTGTGGCCTTTCTTCGGGCCCCGGCTCGGAGAAAGGCCACCGCACCTTCCTACAATAACAAACAAAAGCATGGTCAAGCAACTGACTATACAATTTATCAACCATCAGCATGAATCACTCCTTCCTCTCAGATTTCGGTGCTTAGACATAATGAGGCCCTTGCAGAAATAATTCCTCTGAGCATAAATGCTGTCAAAGGCCACGAACCTTCAGCATTAAAGGAATGAGTGGAAAACATTAATGTTCTTTTTCTCATTGTGCACCTAAGAATGATTCTGGAAACAGTAAATACTGTTTCAAAACTGCTACATCCAAGACACAGACCCCTGCAAAGCAGCACTATTGCTTCCCAGTTCTACTAACTTGTAGCTAGTTTCAAACTGAGTTCAAAGAATCCAAATTTTCAGCAAGTAAATTATCAGGATAATGGGGCAGGCAAACCAAGGTTGAAGAAAATTAACAGGACAAAAAAATGTTGTTGAAGTGTTGTCGAAACATGAAGGCTATTGAGGCTTCTTACCAGGTGGATTTGCACACTGCAGCTGGAAATAGCAGTTTCTCACCTATGTTGTGTGGCTTAGCAGCATTGGCAAAGTATATGTGTGTGGTAACAATAGGACACAAAGCAGCATGACAGCTAGACAGCTAGCTGAGTCTAACCACACAGTGTCATGCCGCACTGCGGAGAGGCCCACTGATGTAAAACAGCAGCTCCTAGAAAGTGTTGGTCAGAGCCCATCTTATTCCATGGTCGTGTCCGAAGTTAGCTTGATACAGAGAACCTTCGAGAAGCTAGGCTTGCTAATAAATGTTCAGAAGTCAAGTATTATTTGAACATGTGAGAGAGTTACCAGAGGGGCAGTCCTCAACTCAGTCCAAGCCAGAGCCTTCCTTCCAGAGGCCTGGGGCACCATCTTAGAAGGTCTCAGAAGCCATCCTACCACCACTCAAAACAGTGCCTGAAACGTCTGTGGCATATGACCACATACATCCATGTTGTTCAACATGCAAGATTGAGGCTCAGACCTCTGCAGTGCTGGCTAGTGTCAATGTATGGACCAGAAAGGGACTGCTTAGACATGGTGATCACACTTCCTCCCTTAGTAACCGATACCCTCTTTTGGTGGTGTACCCAAGGTCAGTTTCTCGAGACAACACCCTTCACTGTCTCTGGTTAAGAACGCCTTGACATTGGGGTGGAGGGCTCATCTGGGGTCGTTGGTGCCAGGCGGAACTCTTGCTGCATATCAATGTCAGAGAGTTCAGAGCAGTGCAAACTATCCAGAACCACCTGGAGGGCAAAGGCGTGTCAGTTCTTACAGACATCATGACAGCATCGTTCTAAATAAACATACAGTGTGGAGCACGCTCCTCTCCCTTGTGCAGGAAGCCCTCCGCCTATGAGAATTCTGTCTGATCCCTTCAATTTATCTTGACATTTCTTGTCTTCCAGAGACCCAGAATAAGCTAGCGGATCATCTCAGCAGATCCCTCTAAAAACTAGGCATGGTCCATTCACCCAGACACCGTGAATAAAAACTTCCAAAGGTGGGGAGTTCCCCATGCAGGCTTTTTCGCAACAAGGCACAACAGAAAGTGTCTGCAGTTCTCCTGCCTGAACCACAGCCCAGGATCAGTTGCAGGCATTTTCCTTCTATCTTGAAAGGACCATCTTTGCTATGTGTTCCGCCCACTCCACTCATACACAGAGTTCTGCTGAAGGTCAGGAGGGAAGGAACTTCCATGATCCTGATAGACCCAGACTAGACTCATCAACATTGGTTCACCACCCATCTGGATCTTTTGGTGGAGACTCCAATTAGCCAGCCTCAGGTCCCAGCTCTGATTACCCAGGACCAAGGTTGCTACATCACCTGAATCTGGAGTCAATCCATCTCATGGCCTCAAAACTCATGATTCCCCACAGCCATATTTTACTGGACAGTTGAAAATGGGAGCACGAATGCTGAGAGGCCAATGAAAATGATACAAGTAGACTCTCAAAGCGATAAACTAAATAAAGTTCTCAAAACTAGATTGGGGATATTAGCAAGAATTGTGGGGACTCTGAAGGGGGAGAATAAGTGTGCAGGACTGTTCCTGCACTGACTGGGGGAGGAACACACAGTGTGCGGGGCAGGGTGTGCAGTATCCAGATCACAGTGGAGCAGAGTCCTGAAACAGTATAAAAGAAATAGCTTGAGATAATCAAGCAGGACTGTACTTCTGGGTCCTCATATGGCCCTCCTCACTGGTGGTCCCAATATGGGCACCCCATAAATCAGGATTTTTATCTTCTCAACTTTCTGAGTCAGGGAAGTGCTGTCCCTATATTAAGAGGGGAAACTGAGGCCCATAGTAGATTATGAGATGACTCATCCAAGGTCACACAGGAGCTCTGTGGCCGAGCTAGGAATTGACCAGGTCACCTGAGTTCCAAACCAGCGCATGATCCACTAGGCCCCAGGGGAGGTTGTCAAAGGCACAAGGGCAGTGGGCAGCAGAGTCCCATTGAATGTGGATGTACAACAGGCACCTCATTCGCCTCTGAACATCTCCCTGCACCCTCCCCACCCCAACGACAGCCTGTGCAGCTACTGTAGCTGGGATAAAGAGACAAAAAGGCCATCAGTCCACAGGCTTCAGGGCACCTGCTGATCACTGAAGGGGGCTCAGGAAGCTGCACATCCCCATGGCAGGATATTGCACCATGAGGGGTTTATGACTAGGCTGGGGCAATCTGTGCTGCCCTCTGACAGAGAGGCTGTCGGATGGGAGGGACAGTTACTCAGTGTGGAAATCCTACGTTTGAAACAAGGATGCACAAGAGCCTGTCCATGTGCACGTCGTGGTCTCAGGGATTCAGCACAGGGCTCATCAGCCAGGAGTAGCAGCAGATGCTCAGATTCTATGACAATGAGCAGCAGCACAGAAATGCTGATAGATAAATGAGCATGTCCAACCCTTGGATCTTCTTTTCTCTCTGGGGTTTTAGCAGTGCAGAACAACTCTAGCAAGTCTGCAAGACGCAGTGCTCTGACAATCTGAGCCTCTGTTATCAGTGAACCATTTCTTCACTCTCGGGGGAGGCTCTTCGGATGAAATTCCTCAGGTTCTAATTTCTACTCTTTCCAATGCTCATGGAGTACTGGGAATTGGCTGAGAGTTGACAAGCTGAGTATCCACAGGGACTGTACGGGGCAATCATAAAAGTTCCTGTCCAGCATTGCAAGTGCCAGACATGAGATTCATATACTCATTCTCAGGTCGCAGTAACAAGATTTCCTCTCTCTGCTGCGTGGGATTCTGGTGAGTTGCCTCTTGGTGCTAAAGGGACAGGAAAGGTTCAAGTCAAGAACAATCTGGGCAGGAATTCTCCAGCACGGAAACTTGAACTGTTTAGTATTCTCAGAAACATGATGGGATTTAAAACTGGAACTAAAGATTCATTGTAAATAGTTTAGACAAATACTTCTGTTAAGATCATTTCCTTGTCTTTCACTGAGACAGATGGAAGGAGACTATCTCCCTTTTTTAAAGTCTCTGTGGTTTTTTCTCTGGTTGTCTCAAATTTTCCAGTTCAGCAATGTTACTGCCAGGTTAAGACGTGTTGCCAAAGCCTCTGTCGTGGGTATCTTTGCTACCCGAGATTTCACACCGAGAATGGGTCACAGGGCTTTACATGCTGGCCAGATTCTGCTCTCACATTCTGCCTTAGGGGGCTCACTCCAGATTGATGCTGGCATTACTGATTTAAGCAATATCAGGGCCCTGTGTTTTGAAATCCCCATCTTTCATGCCCGGTCTCAGGATGCCACATAAACTGGGGGTCATTCTTCAGACTCTTTCAGCGACCGAACAGAATAGCTCTCGCTGTTGCAGGACCTGAAGCCAGGATCTTCACAGCAGGGAGCCTAAAGTTCAACACTAAGGGGGAAAACTTGATTCCGATGAGATCAATGGCAAAACTCCCGTCAGTGCCAGGATTTCACCCCAAATCCACATTTAGGGACTGAAATAAATGGCCTGATTTTCACCGGAGATGAGCCTTTAATGGCTTCAACTGGAGTCGTCCTGCGGCCTCTAAGGATGGGTGAGCTCATCTGGACCAGAGAAGAACTGACAGGAGAGTAGCTGAAATCTGAAACTCACAGCTGAGAGATTCAAAATGATTCAGGTGACATTTTTTTTCATGCAGGAGAGGGGGGCTGCTTTGTCTGTTCCCCTGCGTCTCTGGTTCTATAGAGGATGAGAAGTCCCAAAATGCAGTAAAAATAAAAGTATGTTTTTGGCTTAGAAGAAACCAGACAGTGTTGGGAATCTCATTAGCAGAGACTCCCACACACACACAGTGTGTGTGTGGGGTGGGATGTGCAGTATCCAGATGGCAGTGGTGCAGAGTCCTGAAACAAGGTGACATAGGGAATGGACATCCTGCCTAATTCACACACCACAGAGGTGTAACTAGACCTCCTGCAATCTCCCAGGGCAGGGGGTGTCTCAGTCTGTAATGTAATGTGGACTCACTGTAGTAGATTGTCTCTGACACCTTCCTCCATGGAGCCCATCCCTCCTCCTGTGACCAATCCCACCACAACTAAAGCTTTGTGTTGTTCTGAGGAAGAGTTACTCGCATTGGCTCCTTTTAGTCTCCACGTCCTCTCTCCCCTCCCCTCGGGTCTGTCCCTCTCCTCTTCCCTGCACACACTGAGCTGCTGCTGGGGTTCCCTTCCCCCCCGGACAGGCTGTGCAGGCTGCTCCTCCTACATCCCCCCTTTCCTGGGTGCAACCAGACCCAGAGTTTAACCCAGGCTGTGTAGATATTTGTACGAGCTGTCACTGTGTGCTGTGTCCAGCACCTGGTGTTTGTCCTGGGTAAATGGGATCTGTTTGTCAGGGCTGGGGATTGTGGAGGCAGAGAGTGGGGTGTACACGGACAGGAAGGCAGCACAGCTGACATTTTATTTTTCTTTCTGATTGTTGGTCCCAGGCCAGTGCTGGGAGCTTCCCTGGCCCCAACTTTATCTGGGCTGCTGTCAGGCCTCTTCCTTCTGGTGAGCCAGAGAATTGCAGCCTGGGTGTCACAACATTTACTCATTCCTGTTTCCATATTTTTTTAAGGTTGTTGAATGTTAATTACACAATTTCAGGCATTTCCCCAGTGGAAAGAACCATTGATCTTCGCTCCTCAGCTGGTTCCGTCTCCCATCGGATATGACCCCGTCTATAATCTATTTCCCCTTCCCAGGTTGCCCCAATTCCAGCACTAGGCTGGGCGTCAGCATCTTCTCCAGGCTTCCTAGTCACCCATGGCCCCCACAGCCTCTGAGCCCCTCACGCTCTCCACAACTCTTCTGTCCCTTGCCTGGGGGGGGATCAGTGACAGTTTATCTCTGGTGAGGAATGTCGCACACACCGTGGTAGATGCCAGGGCACCTGTGCTGTGCTCCTGCTCTTGTTGCTCCCACACACACCGTGTGGGGTTTCAGGGACTGCTGCACAGCAACAAGGAGCAAGCTGAGAAGTGTGCACAGTGTATAATGAGAGCTGGGAATGCTGGGTCCTGTCAGTGTGAGGTAACAACAGCTGCCGTGTGCAGGAGCCCCTGGCTGCTGGCTGACACAGTGAGCCACTGGGACCCAGACACTAATTCCAGCACTGTCTGGGATCATTTGTTAGCCATTAATGGGACCATTGTACACACATTCCTCAGGGTGGACAATTTATAGCGTCAGGTGAGCCATTAATCTCACTGAGTATAAAAAATGCCTTCAGTAAGGCACAGGCACCAGCTTGCAGGCAAAATGCCTCCAGCTGACTCCTGTATGTGCTGCAGGGACGTG